>CM064485.1:26320226-26325226 GCA_032716605.1 Paralithodes platypus | reverse complement strand
TTACTGCATATTATTATGCAGATAACGATATTTTGTAGTGGAAATACAACTCACTGATATTGACTTACTGCATATATTATTATGCAGATAACGATATTTTTTAAGTAGTATGTAAAAAGTTCAGCCAAAAAATATAGGTCAGCTCTTAAGGTCTAGGTGGATTTTCACTCCTCAGAAAATTTAGTTTTGTTTGTAAGAGCGTATTTTGTCAATGAAGATATCAATTTCTCCCTGTGCTTAATATAATGTGTATTTACAATAGATAAAGTCGTGTCTAAATTTTGAGATCATTTGGTTTGATAGTTTTTGAGGAAAAACTAAAAAAACTACCCTTTTCACCTTAAAAATTTAAATTTTGCTGCATATCTCCCTCGAAAAGTATAAATGTGTATTCAAACCATATTTCTGATGTGTCTTTTTGCTTCATATGTTAATGGCATACTGAACTATATACAGTATAAGTTGAAAAAAATGGTGTAGTTATCAACTACATTAGCTAACCTAACACCCTTACCTAACCTATCCTAGTATTATGGGTGGGGGCTGCCGCCCCTACACCCCCGCTGGTTGGGTAAAATGGTAGAAATCCAGTTGGGGGTTAGAGGGGGCGGAATGCCCTTATAATCCATTTCCGCATATTGCCACCTATACCACATCACTTACCTCGTCGTACCTTCATGTTAAATACAATAATAATTTATTTAGCTGGTATAGGTGCAAACCGTGAATTATAGAATGATTCCCTAATTTCTGGTAATAATCATTATTATTAATCACTGATAAACCTAAAAAGTAACAAAACCAACAAAAATAACTTTGAAAATAGCTGTGGTCTATATTGCCTGACGCCATGATCCCTGAAGGAGTGGTCATGAACGAACCGCCCCCTTGCACCTCTGTCCCCAGTCAGTCGACGCCCCTACCCCCAACCAGCACCCCCTTCGCTCATGTAGTTCCTCACTCCATCCTTCCACCTCATATTCGGTCTACCTCTCCCCCTAGTCCCTCCACCTCGCTCTCGTACACCCTCTTAGTCATTCTCTCGCTTTCCATACGTTCCATATGGCCGAACCATCTCAAGTTGTTCCTTTTCACACTTTCCAGCACATCTACCTCCACACCACAGCTTCTTACTTCCTCATTAGTCTGTCTATCCCTCCATGTAACTCCGCACGCACTCCTTAAGTAATTCATTTCCACTGCTCTCACTCTTGGTCTGAGTCTATCAACCAACGTCCATGCTTCGCTTCCGTAAGTCAGTGTCGGGATTACCACACTGTCATGCAAGGACTTCTTCACTTCCATACTGACCACCCTATTTCTTGTTACTGCTTTTAGCGTTCCTACAACCCTCTTCCCCTGTGGTACCCTCTCCCGCACCTCTTCATCCATAGTCCCATCTTTACTCAACACACTGCCCAGATACTTAAAAGAGTTGACGATCTCCATAGCCTGACCGTTCAGCTTCACCTCACCACTCTGTGACTTCACCCCTTTCGAAGACCATAACCTTGCTCTTCCCCGTATTTACCTTCAAAGTCCGTTTTTGCCACACTGTTCCAAACTCATTTACCAGACCCTGCAACTCCCATTCATTATCACTCATCAGAACTGTATCATCCGCAAACAGCAGTATAGGTAGCTTCCACTCAATTCCCTCCCTTTTCAGCGATACACCAACATCCACTGCTCTTGATAGTATTTCTTTCATAAATCCATCATAGCTGTGGTCCGGCTCCTTTATATTGACCAAAACAGGTTGGCCGCCTTTTAGTTTACCCCGAGACTTGGAAAAACGCCTCTCCAAA
Source organism: Paralithodes platypus (assembly GCA_032716605.1). Classification (NCBI taxonomy): domain Eukaryota; kingdom Metazoa; phylum Arthropoda; class Malacostraca; order Decapoda; family Lithodidae; genus Paralithodes; species Paralithodes platypus. The sequence goes on along the minus strand of CM064485.1, from coordinate 26,323,418 downwards.
ACCTTCAAACTAAAAAAAAACGTCCCCAGACCCTCTTCAAGCTTTCAAGCTAAATGTGTACATTTTTCGGTAGATTAATGTCCCGGCCAATGTCCGGTTTCTCCCAAATTGCGGGCTCGCTATCGCTCGCCCAGGAAAAATCAACACCCTATTAGAACATAAGAAAATGGGAGTCTGCAAAAAGCCGATCGGCCCACACAAGGCAGATCCCTGTCACACCAAACCCCAATTGCATAACAACATAAGGTCAGAAGATCACGGGACACTGCATATGGCCACGTGGCCCAAATGAGACAGCTCCCACTCACACCCAGCCCACATCACCCATATGGGAATCCAACTTATATGCTTAAAGCTTTCAACTGTTTCTGAGCTAATTACTGTTCTGGGCAGTGCATTCCACATGTTAACAACTCTATTCCCAAATTGGGTTCAAGCATCATATAATCGCCAAACTAATGCATGAAATGTCTTAAAACCTCCAAGCTAATGGAGTCAAACTGAGAGGCTCCAAATTGGCCCGCCCTGCACATAATATGGGTCTTAATAGTGTTGGTCTCCGGGAATATGGAAAGATGGTGTTGATAGTGTGGGTGTAGTAACGAGGGTGTCACAATAGCACAGTGATTAACCCCCTTATTGGCGGCACTCGACTAAGTCGTGCACCAATTAGCAGCAAGTTAGGAGCATTATTAAGGCTTTTAAAGGGTTAAAATCGAGTGCAAATGGCCGGGAGCGCAGCAGGCCACACGTCCGACACCCAGGGCTTACCGCCACCCACTGACTCACGCTCCCTGTGTTCTCGAGAGGACGCCAGCGTAGCCAGTAGTGAGCATAACTGGGAAAATATACCGCTATACGCTAAACTACCATGTTCGTGGCACCACTGCATGAAAACCACGAGTGCTACGTAGCTCGTTCTGGTCTCATTTTGAAGCTTTTAGCGCCTAATTTTTTGGTAAATAAATTTTCTTTCATGCAGATACTTGATTTATCATTCAGGAGGGCCTGAATATGCCCAAAACACCCCAAAACACCCCGCTAGACAAGGGTTAAGCTGTGTCTTATCGGCCGCCATCTTGGATACTAACTGCTTATCCCCAACCCCCCACCCCCGCTAACCTTTTCGTTCCATAGCCAGTTCGCCCACTTCAGAGTTCATTCGCCCAATGCATAGCTTGTCCTCACCTTACCCATGTATCTCTAATCTATTCTTAGCCTTAGTTTAACCCCTTGAGGATTATAACGCGTTTTACAGTTTATTCTGGATAACATAAGACAATTTTAGGCAGTTTTGGAAAGATCTCTAGCACTCAGAGGAGTACAACAGATCTCAATTAGCCCTCTAACTCTCACAGTTCCATCCCAATCTTAATCAAATCGTCTAATAATACCCAGAATATAATTGTAAGTGCGTCTTCGTTTCTCGAAAGGGTTAATCTGAACTTAAAATAGCATAACGGCAGGTCCTATCCAGAGTGAGGTTTGGCATCCTCTACCCAACCTTAGCTGTTTCTGTCTGTCTCTTTTCCTGTACTACTTTTCTTTCTAGGTGCTGCTGGCGAGATCGCTCGATTGGGTGGCACTGCAAGAGGGGCTGCGGACGGTCGGGGAATTGGCCCAGGGGTGTAAACCTGTGGGCTGATGAATCCCCCGCCCTCTCAGAGACAGATCTCATCTCACACTGGCCCCTTCGGGAGCTCGAGCATCTGAAGAGGCTTCGGTCAACCGGACTCGGAACTGTTTGGCCAGACAGTCTGGGGAACTACATCAACATCAACCTAGTCTTTATTATAATCTAAACATGAGCTAAGCTAACCTTAATATACCTTAACATTTGCATTTACATAAGTTAACCTAACCAAACGTAATATAACCTAACATTTAACTTAACCTAAGTTACTTAATTCGACCTCATCATAAACCCACTCTTTGTATCCTATTTTTAACCCTTTCAGAGCGAGGGACGTCTCTTGTGTTTTATTGTAGCCATATTTAGACGATTTTATGCAGCTTAGGAAGGTAATATGGTAGTCAAAAAGGTTAATTGAGATAGTGTGTGGGCTTTTTAATTTCTAAAGATCCTTCCTAAGCTGAATAACATAATCTAATAGTAGCCATATCAAAATGAAGACAACATCGCCTGTATTGAAAGTAAACCTAATCACTTAAGGGGGGTGACCTGCTTTTTGTTATTTCTGTCCTTTTCTCTCTTTCTCTGGCTTGCTATTCCATTCGGCCCCATTCAGCCAAAAACTATTTTAAGGGCGTTTATCCCCCATCTAGGTGTCCCGATTTCTTCCTGGCCGAGGCGAGTAGCGAGGCCAGCATTATATGAAGAAATCTGGCTTCGCCCGGAGACATTTTTCTACGAAAAATGTAACACGTTTAGCCTGCTGTCAAACAAAAATCCAAAATATGCTGGCTCCCGCTACCGATCCCCCAGTAAAAAATGGAACACCTGGAGGGGATAAACGTCTTTACACAACAGTAGGCTGAATGGGGACAAAATGGATACAAGCCAGAGAAAGACAGAAAAGGACAGCACAAAAAACAGGTCACCCCCTTAATACTTAACTACTCTATTAACACATTTCGAACGGGTGGGCAGGTCCTCAAGTCTTAGGCCGGAAAGGGCTTAGCAACAAAGGCACCAATAATAATATATCCTCTTTTACCGCGGGTTGCTTGGCCACCAGACCTGCGCCACGACCATAAGGTTGTCGGGATCCGCTGATAAGGGCGTGAGTAATGTGTCCACGCCGCTGTTTAGGCTGCCCTCATAGGTATGATATATTTATGTTGTGGTTTTGTGTAGGTTTGTGTGTCATTAAATTATTTGGCTCCAATCTTCAAGGCGTTCTTTTCCACATAATTTATTTATATTATTGTTTTGTCTCTATACAGTATTCATGTTTGTTTTGTATCTATACCGTATTCATGTTTGTTTTGTCTATTTACCGTGTTCATGTTTGTTTTGTCTCTATAAGGATTCATGTTTGTTTTGTCTCTATACAGTATTCATTGGTTTGTTTTTCTCTATACCGTATTCATGTTTGTTTGTGTCTCTATTACCGTATTCATGTTGGTTTTGTATCTATACCGTATTCAGGTTTTGGGTTTGTGTGTTTGGGATCTATCCCGTATTCATGTTTGTTTTGTCTCTATACCGTATTCATGTTTGTTTTGTCT
>CM064485.1:26295136-26320126 GCA_032716605.1 Paralithodes platypus | reverse complement strand
TCTCAAGTGACGGCGTCTCTTCCGTGGATTGACCTCCCAATCTACCAAGATTGGAAGCCAAAGCGTCACATTTTTCCCTTGCCCCTCAACTTTCTCTTCATAATTGCTGAGGGGCACAGGGCCCTGGGTGGGGCTTTGGTTTCCCGGGCGTTTCCGCACCCTCCTCAGCTCCCCGCCATGGAGTGGCTTCGGTCACCCAGGCTTTATTGTGGTCGGCGGGGAGGGTTCTGTGGGGGCACTCGGTTATGGCCTTGGAATTGCTCGGGGCCTTGGGGCTGTTCGGCCAGGCAGCTTGGGGAACAACAACAACAACAACAACAACAACCACCACCACCGTACTATAGGTGTTAACTATATTTATCCATCAGGTGAAAGTGTACGTGGTGAGTGACCTGATGGATGACGTTGAAAGTGCTACTCTCACCATCAACCTCCATCGCTACGACCAATTGGTTCCTGTATCATCATCCAACACCACTCTCACTGTGGTTAGTACAGTACAGTATATTAATAATTTTTAGCTTTACAAACAGTATAATAATTCATTCAGGTTCAGGGGTAGTTCATAGAGAGGCCTTCCTTAGGGTTAAGGCCCCAATAATTACTCCTTCCTTTCATCTATCCGTAGCCTATGATAGCGCAGTTGGAAAGTGTGTACATGCTTAGATTGATATGCAGGATTCGAAACTGCATAATAAATCGTAGGCTTGTCCACCATTCTTTAACTGTCTTCGTAGCGCAATGGATTAATGCACTGAATTTCGGTGTGAGTATCCTAGGTTCGAATCCCTGGACTGCCACATGTATTTGTTGATTTCATTAATTGAGTTTAGGAGTAAAGTCGGTTGGTGGAGGTAACATAATAATTATATGTGTCATCAGCCAACACAAATATCACTGCATTTAGTATATCTATAGCTCTAATAATGCTGCCTCTTCTTTATTAACAAAACCATCAATGTGGTTAGTATATTAATAGCTTTACCAACACTACTTCTGTATTCTCTAACAACATAACTATCACTAGGGCTTGTACATTAATAGCTCTACCAACACTACCTCTATATTCTCTAACAACAAAACTATCACTATGGTTAGTACAATAATAGCTCTAACAACACTACTTCTCTATTCTCTAACAACACTACTATCACTGTGGTTAGTATATGAATAGCTTTACCAACATTACCTTTTATGTGTCATTAAAAAACAAAACAATCACTGTAGTTAGTACTGTACATTTATACAGATCTCCCTCACTATCTGATACCTCAATTTACGATATTATTACAGGTTTTTAGGTGTTTGGGTTTGGGTTTTGGCTGGTCTCAGAATGCATCCATATTTACCCCATTAATTTCAGGGTTTGCTATATGATTTTCAATTTAAGATCGGGTTTTCAGGAACGTAACCCAATCGTATATCGAGGGAGACCTGTAATTGTAATAATGCTGCCTCTTCTCTATTCCTGACCAACAAGACTATAACTTTATCATACACTACCTCCCTACCACTGTTGATATATTATATTATTAGTGAACTTAACACTTGATATACATTAATAGATTAATAGCTTTACCAACACTACTCGTATGTTTTCTCTGTCAACAAAATTATCACTATGGTTAGTACAATAATAGTTTTACCAACACTACCTCATTACCACAGTTAATATATTATACTATACCTGGCACCAGTGAACTTGACAGTTGATATATACACAGTTTATATACACGGTACACCCTCTCGGAGCACTAGCCAGGATAAAATCACAGGGTTGGGTTGTGAGGACTCGTAACCAAACCGTCAAGTTCGTTGATGAAGGGTGTAGTACATTAAAAGTCAACACAATCATACTCTAGTTAAGTCATTTACTATTCGATATGATGCAGTTTTTACCACCATGAACTCCCTGCTCAAGAGCTGGGCTAGGGTGGGTGCCCTGATGATCAGGGACTTCAGTGAATAGTTGCTATAGATTGCTAGACCCCGCCGTCCACCAACAGCACTGGTGTCTGCCAATAAATCGGGGCATTGGAGAGTTAGGGAGACCAGTATTTAATTTAATGGTTTTGTCTTATATGTATTCTGTGTATATATGTATGTATTTTGTATAATCTTTTGTATTCCAGAATGGACAAGCAGCAAATGAAGCGTTGAGCCTGAACATTTGGGCGGACCTTGGACTAGACACCCACTGCCAGGACGGACTGTACGATGCCGTAGACGTGCGTTTCCTCACCTCCCACCTCACACTACCCGAGGGCAACACACTGCAGGTCCCTCGTAACTTCTACCTCATGGGCAGACCAAAGGACGCACCCCTTGTACATGCCCAGCTACAGGTGGGTCATTATTTAACTACACTTCCTTTAACCCTTTGAGTACCAGTGTTATATCTTATTCTAGCTACAGTATATTGAGACGATATTATGCAGCTTAAGAGAGATCCGTGGTAGCTAAGAGGGTTGGTTAAGATAGTTTGAAGCCTTATTATTGCTAGAGGTCCTTCTAAAGCTGAATAAAATTGTCTAATAGTTGCCAAAATACAACGAAAAGGATGTCACCGGTACTGTAAGGGTTAACTCCTTCTGTGCTGGCGATATCTTTTTAATTTTACTCTAGCTATATTTAGATGATTTTGTGCAGTTTAACAAGGATCTGTGGTAGTAAAAATGGTTAAGTGAGATAGTTCGAAGGCTGTTAATTGCTGGAGGCCCTTTTTTAACTGAATAGAATCGCTTAGTAGCCAGAATAAAATTAAAAAGACATTGCCGGTTCAGAAGGGGTTAAGGAGGTAGGGTATATTTATTAGTTTATCTATAACTATATTTAATTTATTTAACATCCTCCCCTACATTATAATACTCCATAGGTAGCATATGTACACTCGGTCAAAAAAGTATATGCACCCCTACCCTGATAATCTGGTGTGTACAGCTTGGTAGTATACAGTAGGTTATAGGTTGTAGGTAGTAGGTCTTAGGTAGTTCAATTCAATTCAATTGTCTTTATTTCATAATATTATATACAAAATTTACATTCATGTACATATTACATATCCATTAAAATAATTTAGAAAAGTAAAATAGCTGAAAAGGTATACACATGAATTGCTACAACTCTTGTTTATTTACAGTACTGTATAGCCTATAATCAAATATATATTTTATTATATCATCTTTAGCAACCGCATTTAATTATGAATAATTATATGACATCCTAGATAGACCGAGGAAGCATCACCTTGTATTTGGATCATAAGACACGGGAGCCCGTCGTTCTTCGTGTCGCTGAACCCATAGGATTCTAGAGTAGATTGTGTTAAGATCATACTTCCATACATCAATATTATATGTCTTATGAAATAGATTTTCAACATTGTTTATAAAAAGTCCAGACTGCAAGTATTGCCAATTAGTATTAATTATAAGATTATTAGACTTGGCTATTCTGTGAAAATATCTTGCCTGAATAAGAGCAACGTGATGCTTCGGCAGTAATTGTTCACATGACTCTGCCACCTCATGGTTACTGGTATAGAAAGGTACACCAAGGATCCGCTTCATTGACTTGTTGATAGCTAAGGCAAAAGTTTTGAAGATACCTGTAGAAAAAGTCTTACAATTGTTCCAGAGTGGAAGTCCAAAGTCTGGCTTACAATACGCATTGTATAAAAATAAAAGTGTTTTCTTATCAACATATGAAAAATGTCTAATTACTGTATTAAAACTTGAATAAAATGTTTTCAGCCTTAAATCAACATCATCATTGTCATGTAGAGAAGAAGAGATCACATGGCCCAGATATTTAAACTATTTTACTAGGTCTAGTTCATCTATCTATCTATTGCCTGACGCCGTGATCCCCGAAGGGGTGGCCACGAACGAACCGCCCCCATGCATCATGATGTAATTTTATAGTATTACCCGAAGATTGGTTTCCTTTCCTTTTGAATTTCATGCAATTTGTCTTGTTTTTATTAATAATCAAACCATGTTTTTCTAATTCAATTTTCAATTAAATATACAATTTTTCCATATCATCATGTTCGTGAGCAATAAGAGCTATATCGTCGGCATAGGCCAAAATATTAATTTTTGTTATTCCCAGTTGACACCCTTGATTCATTAAAATGTAAAACTTGCAAACTAAACAACCAAAATTGGACAAGGACAATATAAAGTCAAATTAAATTATCAAAATCGCTATGTGGAAACAATATTATCATGTTAGACAGTTCTTCTAAAATATTATCTATATATAGTTTAAATAAAAAGGGGGATAGTATTCCTCCCTGCCTTACTCCCCTCTCCACATAATAAAAGAATCCCTGGTGCCCCTTCCATGTCACATTAGCTAATTGATTTCTGAGGTAATGCATAAGAAAATACACTAAGTCCACTGGGACTCCTTATTCAATAATTTTTCACCCAATAGAAAATCATTTACATAATCAAATGCCTTGGACAGATCAATAAATGTAATGAATCCAGAGTCATTTTTATGAGAGTAATTGAACATCAATTCTTTTAAAACAAAACATGCATCAGTTGTCGACCTCCTCTTTTAAAGCCAAATTGTTTATGGTTTAAACAAACTTTTTCCTCAAGTATATCCAGTATGAATTTCGAAGAGTTCAACAAGCAGGAAGACTGCATAACAGGTCTGTGATTATTAGATAAAGTAACATTACCCTTTTTATCTTTAACTATTGGTGTTATATTCCTTTTAGTATATGAGTTGGTAGATAACAATGACTGAAGCATACATTGAAAAAATATGACAGAATCGCAAGAACGTTATCTGATGCATTCTTCAGAAAAAGCGAGGTAGTATAGGTAGATAGTAGTATAGATGGATATAGCTACAGGTAGATATGCCAACCCTACCAAGCTGTACACACCAGATTATCAGGGTAGGGGTGCAGATACTTTTTGACCAAGTGTACCTTGGAAATGCATTGTAATGGTTTTAATAAGGTGCTATAAATCAATTATGCGAATAAGCAGATCTTTATAAGGAACCAGATTAACTTGCTCATGTAATGATATACACCCTATGTGGTGGATTGTGTTCTTTTATTTCTAAACTTTATCTTATTAAGCGTTATTTCCACATAGCCATTTTTATTGGTTCTTTTGCATTTATCTTGTGTCGTCCCAGTTTTGATTTGTTTATTTTGCAAGTTTTACAATTTAATGTGTTTATGTGGGCCAACCTCACAACTTCTTGCCACTGCCACGGGAAAACCAGATTGTCTAGGTAGTCTAGGGTGGTAAATTTTACAAGGTAGATGCGGACTTCCATTTCAAAGAAGTTTAGGGTATTTCCACTCAATTCAGTTATCCCTATCAAAATCGTCAATCTCACGCACAGGGCATATCCCTTTCCATGCCATTAAGCGCAGTTTAAAAGTTAAGCAAAGGTGGGAATCAACATTGGCATTTGATTGTTCGTTAATAATGCATCTATATTTTCTAAGTGCTCAACCCTTATCTACCCCCAGGTGAGTGGTGTATCAGAGCCGGTAGTGACAAGCGGCAGCAACTGGACCTTTACCGTGACCGTGACCAGTGATGCTGTGGCGCTCTTCGTGTGGCTTGAGACGGACGTGGCGGGCATCTTCTCTGACAATGGCTTCATCATGACCCAGGCTTCAACGGAGGTCCTCTTCTACGCCGACAAGGAAGCCACCAAGAGTGAACTGGAGGCTTCACTAACAGTTATGTCTCTCACTGACACATGCACCACACAGGTTCAGAGGAACCAGGAGGGACTCAGAGATCGAGCCTTCCATCCTAACGACCTCAATAATGTCATTTACTTATACTAGGAATTAAACCAAAACAAGACCAGGACAGACTTAGAGATCGAGCCTTCCACCCTAACGACCTCAATAATGTAATTTACTTATACTAGGAATTAAACCAAAACAAGACCAGGACAGACTTAGAGATCGAGCCTTCCACCCTAACGACCTCAATAATGTCATTTATTTATACTAGGATTGAAATTTAAATGTAAAACTTGCAAAATAAACAAACCAAAACAGGAAGCGCACAATATATAGACAAGAAACTACCAAAATAACTATTTGGAAGTGATAGATTATATACAATTTCTCATCCCAGTTGCCTTGGCAGCTTAGATGTAATCAAAACAGGTGTAAGAAAGTAAAAATAGCTTGAATATTAACAGGAAACATTATTGATAATGAATATGGGTCTAATCTGATACGAACGATAACATGCGTTGATCGGATAGACATAACTGACAATTGTCGATATTTACTTACTATGTGGAAGTAACGCATTGAAGATTTAGCAAAACAATACTATGAAATACGAGGGGATATCGTAAAGTTTTAATTATCGCCCGGAAGTTATTGAGCTGTGTCGATGACATTTTGTCAGTGTAATGACTGGTCCATATGTGAATGATGGTGCAAAAATGTTCTAAGTTCGTTTACTTTCTTTACAGGTGGTGCTAGATGTCAGTAACCTGCAAGATGGAGAAGATTGAGGCTCGCAGCGTGATTAAGTTCCTGCATTTGAAGGGTTACAGTGCCCGAAAAATCCATGATGAAATGAGGGCTTTCTATGGTGATGATTGCCCGTCATATGACATTGTTGTGAGGTGACACCCATAGACAGCCTTCATTTCATCATGGATTTTCCGGGCACTGTAACCCTTCAAATGCAGGAACTTAATAACGCTGCGAGCCTCAATCTTTTCCATCTTGCAGGTTACTGACATCTAGCGCCACCTGTGAAGAAAGTAAACGAACTTAGGAGAACATTTTTGCACCATCATTCGCATAAGGACCAGTCATTACACTGACAAAATTTCATCAACATAGCTCAATAACTTCCGGGTGATAATTAAAACTTTACGATATCCCCTCGTGTATAAAATTCAAAACTACCATAATGTATTCGTTTCACATTAAGGTTGTATGGCATTTACTCTGTGATAATAGTATAAATATTGTGGGCAAAGCTATGATCATTTAATTATTATAAATTTTATCAATTCCAAGTGCAATTAATACTTGTGCAATGGGAACAGCTTGCTCTACAGTATTCTGATAAAGTAGTACATAATTGTGAAGATTTTTAGCTGCATTTTATTTGAAATTGTTATGTATTTATAACATATATTGAAATTTGATATAAAACAATACATTTTATTGGATTTAATATGGAGTTATCTTTATTCCCTTGGATTGTGTCTTATTACAGTATGTTAAGAAATTGTCTGCCACAGTAGCTACAAAAATAATGTACAAACAAAATATTTTCTAATTTGAAGAGGTTTTTACAAGAATAATAATTATTTATACAAGTCAACACGTAGCTAAACTGGCTCAGTCGTTTCATGGCATAACAATCAACTATCAGAAATCCGAAAACATATACTGTATATATTGAAATATATATATATATTTTGATACAAAATATCCCCCCTGGTACTACTCTCCTTGTCGCGGTTGGGGGGCTTCGGGGCCGGCGACTGGGGCTTGATGGGAGAGGGATGTGGTTGTTTCCCTCCCTCTCCCCTCAAGCTTTCGTCCTCAGTTTGACTAATTTTGAGTAGTTTTTCATCATCATCATCATCATCTCCGACGCCTTGTTTCCCCCTGGGAAAGCCCCACTAGAGGATGGCCATGACAGAAACGTCTCCAAGCTACTTTGTCAAGACATGCCTCCTTTGCCCGTGCCACAATGCCCCTTCCACTACGTGGAAGTTTTTCTTCAATATATTTTTCCACTTTCCATACCATAGGTGGTCTTCCACTACTAGCGGTTCCACTCACCTGACTCCCATATATCTTTCTTGGCATTCTGTCTTCATCCATTCTCTGAACATGGCCATACCACCTCAAAGTACTTCTCTTTATCCACTCAACCACACCACAATCAATGCCAAAAGCCTGCTCTTCCATTCCAAAGGACTCGTACACTTCCCTATTACTTGGCCCATCTAGCATATTCACGCCAGCTGCCATTCTGTAAAAGCTCATCTCCACAGCTCTCAGTTTGAAGAGGTCCTCGTCACTTGCCGTCCATGTCTCTCTTCCATACGAGAGTGTTGGGAGCAGCACACTGTTTCTCAGTGACTTTTTGACTTCCTGGCTAACCATTCTTCCTTTGAGAATACTATCAAGTTCTCCAATCACTTTTCTCCCTTGCATTTTTCTCTCTTTTATCTCACTCTCCATTTTACCATAGCTCCCAAATACTTGAAACTTTCAACCTCTTCTAGTACTTAATTTTTCAATGTTATTTTACAACTTTTCTTGTGTTCTTTCTTGATTCTATATTTTTCCTTAAAATCTATGGTTTCATGCATTCTTCTCTCAAACACCATTACCTTACATTTCCCTACATTGACCTTTAACTTTCTCTTTTCACATACCCTGTCAAAGTCAGTGACCACTCTCTGAAGTTCTTCAGCATTTTTCCGCCAACAGGACTGCATCGTCCGCATATAGGCATGTTAAAATCTTCCATGTTCTTCCCTCTGATTCCAGTCTAGCTCCCACACCCATTGATACAGCCCTACATTCCCTAATCACTCCATCCATGTATATATTGAACAACCAAGCTGACATGACACATCCCTGTCTTACACCTACATTGACCTCAAACCTTCACTTAACTTATCCCCTACCTTCACATTTGCCATTGCATTCCTATAAAAAGATTGTACTGCCATTAGCAACTTTCCTCCCACACCATATACTGTTAACACATCCCACAGGCCCTCCCAGTCTATTTTGTCGTAGGCTTTTTCCAAATCCATGAATGCTGCATAGAGTTTTCTGTTTTTGGCCAGATACTTCTCTACCAACAATCGCATTGAGGCTATCTGGTCAACGCAGCCCCTGCCCTTTCTGAAACCTCCCTGTTCCTCGCCTATTTTGTCATCCGTTATCTTCTGTAGCCTCTGTGTTACTACTCTTGCGTGTACCTTTCCAGGTATGCTAAGCAAGCTAATTCCCCTATAATTCTTACACTCTTCTTTACTACCCTTCCCTTTGTACAAGGGTACTATCACTGCTTTCCTCCAGTCCTCTGGTACACTTTCCTTTTCCCATGCTAATTTACATAACCTATGCATTATGTCAACAGCTTCTTCTCCTCCATATCTCAGCATTTCACTTGGGATGTTATCTACTCCAGCAGCTTTGCCCATTTTAAGTCTATTGATTGCTTCTTTTACTTCTTCTCTGCTTATCTGGCTTTCAACTACCCTGTTGATTCTACCTCTCTCCATTCCTATGGATGAGATCTTTGCCTTCCCCCTACTCTTTACAGCTAAGCTACTAAAATGATCTTTCCATACTTTCACCACACCATCACCCTCTACCACTTTCCCATTCATGTCCCTCATCCTACCACCTGAGACACTCTCAGTCTTCTTCCCTCTGGCTTCTTTCACAGCTCTGTAGTATGCTTTCCTGTCATTCAGAAACTGTTCACTAATCTTTCTCCCATATGCCTCATCTGTCTTCCTTTTAGCGTCTTGTATCTCCCTCTTCACTCTTTGTTTCAAATTGTTATATTCTTTCCTCGCATCTCTAGTTTCTCTAGGTATATTCTTTTGCAGCATACTCTTTCTGAACTATTTTTTTATTTTGTTTTCACTATTTCTTCTATCTCTTTACTAAACCATGCATTACCTTTCTTCCACATTTTAAAGGTTTTCTTCCCACATACTTTCTCAGCTGCTTTAATCATGGAGTCTCTTTTACCTTTCCATACTTCGTCTACAGTATTTCCCAGATCTATCATAACATCCATGTCCTTTATAGTCTCTTTCAGGATGTCCTTGTATTTAGTTGCATTACATTCTTCATTTTATTTTCTCACATTTATTCTCTCTACTGTCAGTTTTCTCTCTTTCCTCTCATATTTCCACTCTTTCCTTATCCTCACTTTTGTCAGCACTGTATAGTGGTCTGATCCCGTCAGCATACCTCTTACAGCTTTTGAATCTAAAATTCTTCCTTTTAGTCCGGAGTCCATCATGGCGTAGTCAATTAGAGATTTCTGTTCCTGCTCACCTTCACCTCTGTGCCATGTATATCTATGAATGTGACTATGTTAAAAAAAATTGTTAGCCAGAAACATCTCTCTCTCCGCACAAACTTCTAAAAGGAAGTCAACCATTCATATTCCTACCCTCCACACCCCATTTACCCACTATACCTTCTATCTGCTCGTTTCCAACTCTACCATTCATATCGCCTACTAATATTACTTGTGTACACTCTTGCCTTTCTCTTATACATTTATTGACTGTATTCCAAAATTTTCTATTTTCTTCCGCACCTTTCCCAGTTTCTGGAAAACCAGTAGTTTTTCTTTCCTCATACTATGTTTTTCCCCTTCTATTCTTATTCTGTCCTATTCGGCTATCCTCGGGCAGCCTATATCTCATGTCTCCCTGGCCTGGCTAGGTAACAGACTCCTGACCTGATTTGCCTCTTCGGTTGCTGATGTGGCCGGAATGACTTGATTCCCTTTGGTAATGCATAGTTTGCTTCTCGATGTGATTTTTTCTACCTTCGACCTGATCTCTCATTCTTCGCCCTGATCACTTCTTGGTTGGTGTTGCGGTGTAGCAGTTCTTGCCTCATCCTTCTGCCCTGCCCTATAAGAGCTCTGATGTGGAGCTCATGTGGTCCGGCTGAAATGGTGAGAAATGTCTGCGTGTCTTCACCTTCCTCGATTTGTTCCCCTACGTCCTTCCCTCTCTATCTTGACTCGTTTAGTTATATATCTTGATCGAATCCTTCGGGCCAGCCCTATGAGAGTTCTTTTTATGGAGCTCAGTGGTCTGGTTCAACTAATATAAAAAAAAAAAAATATGCTTAACCCTTTCAGCACAAGAGGAAACATTTATTTATCAAACTTATGGATATAATTAGACGATTATATTTAGATTAAGAAGTACCTCTCGGAATCCGAGGGGTCCAAAGCAACTCAATTATGCCTCTGACTCCCACAGCTCCTTCTTAAGCTGAATAAAATCGTCTAATGATAGTCTGAATAAACTTTAAAAGACGTCGTAATTCTTAAGGTGTTTATTGCCAAGTAATAGACGAGACAGAGTAAGGGGCAAGGGAATATGCAAGTGGTCCCGGACCCTAAGAATTGGAACTTTAAATGTCTGTTTGGGCTCTGTCTCGAGTTGACCACCCCCAGCTATGGGGTATGTGTCTGAGTATAATTATTATACATACATATATACAATACAAAAGGGAAAGAAACCATGGCCGCCAGCCAAAATGAAAATATGTGTGTGATTTTGTGTTTTGTTTTGTTTTTCTGATGTGTTGGGATGTCACTGTTCGGGCTCTGTCTCGAGTCGGCCACCCCCATAAAAAAAAAAAAGGAAAACTGGGGAAGGTGCCAGAGTAGGCTACATACATATATACATACATACATACTTATATGAATTAATGTATGTACAGTAGCCTATATACACAGGTACATAACCTATAGCTAAGGATGGCCGACTCGAGACAGAGCCCGAATAGGGACAAAATAAAAAAATAAAATAAATAAAAAAATAAAAATAATACTAATAATACTAATAATAATAACAAATAATAATATAAAAATAAATCACACATATCTAGGACGCCCAGGAGAAGACTCCGAGACCTAGGACTAGCCTTCTATGAGGGTCAAAATAAGATATACAAGTTGTTTACAGTAAGGTATACATAATGGAGTCTAAAAGAATAGCCTGTATATCCCCCGATAGATGGCCCTACTTATCAACACTGCAGCAGATGACGAACCCAGAACAAGTAAGTAACACTAATTTACTCAACCATTGGACCACACCAAGGACATTCAGGTTTAATATAAGGTATAGTATTAGAAGGACAAACTGGATTTTAGGTCACGTATGGGATATAATGTTCTAAATGTATACTATAGCTTTGTATTAGAGTATTAGTCACCACAATATATGTCTTCACCGCTGCAGATTAAATTATTTTTCCTTAGACTTTGTGGGTTAAATAAGGGTGATGGTGGCCATCTTGGATCAGCTGAGAACTAAAATTTTTAATATTTTTACCATAGTTGTTGTTGTTGTTGTTGTTCCCTAAGCTGCCTGGCCGAACATCCCGAGTCCCTGAGGAAGGCCATGGCCACGATCGGGCTTTCCCACAGAGCTCTCATTGAGTGTAGATTGTGTTGTTGGCGTAAGTGGTTGTGTGAAATGCAGTCTTCTATGATGTTTTTAATGGCATGAGGTGCTGTGTTACATCCCGGGCAGGCGTCAACAACGGAGTCATCCAGTCTCTTCTGATAGCTCAGGAGAGCTGGATGGTGTCCGCATCTCAGCCTGGCCAGGTGGACTCTGTCCTCGCGAGGAAGGGAGGATTCGGAAGGATGGATTTCGAGAGGCCGTGCATGTAGCTGCGTGTTGTCTGTGAGTGAGTGGATGGATCGGTGAGAGATATGAGTATGGATGTGCTTCTGGAAGTTGGTTCGGGGTGGGCAGGGAGGGAGAGAGGACAATAATTGTGTGTGATACCGTGTGCTGGGTGTTGTTTTGATATTTCTTGGTGTCTGTGGGTGTGTTGCCATGTAGTTTAGTGGGTGGTCTTGGTTCGTGGAGGCTGCTGCCAGGAATTGAGTGCCTCTCATGTCCAGATGGTCTTTGACTTTGAGGATTTTGGTTTCTTGATGTAGGTGATCTGTGGGTGTAGTAGCTGTGCAGCCTGTAATGATCTTCAGGGCTTTGTTTTGAATAGTCTGTAAGGTCTTATGATGTGTTTCAGCTAGGTTAGAAGCCCATACCGTAGTACAGTATTAGTATTTTGTCATATTCTATATCAATACTAACCCTGCTAGGGTCTGGGGGCGGCAGCCCCCAGGTGTTTTTTTTTTTTGTTTTTTTTTGTTTTTTTTCTATATTCCAACTACTCCCTCTCGGGCATAGGCTGAGAGCCTGTACATTCCACCGCTCAACACGGTGAAGCCCGTGAGGTCTTGTTCCAGTCTGGGGAGTGAGACATGTGAAGCATCCATCATGGCTCGAAGGAGCTCCATCTCTGAAGCGGCTGGTTGCTTCGCTCAAGTGCTTCACCGTCTCACCCTCCAGACTCAGACCCTCACTCTCAGAACGCCACCTATTGAGCAGTGAACTCACTAGGCATTGTCCCCCTGTAACATATTTTGAATATGGGAATATTCATACAGTGTTATTTAATCAGGGAACAATGAGGGTATTTTTTTGGCATTTCGGTGGGCTTTGTGGTAATGCACTGATACTAGGTACAGCACAAATTCAATCACAATAATATCTTCCCATTGACATATCGGGATTTGAACCCGGGTCCATTGGATTACCAATCCAGTGGCATGACCACTCCACCACACCTCCCCTAGGTTAGGTTAGGTTGTTAGGTTAGGGTAATGACAAAATATGGTTTTCTAATTTTTCTATCTAATTTTATGTTGAACTCTATTGTTCTTGATCCCACTATAGGACTCGGTAGCCTATTCCACATATCTACAACTCTGTTACTAAACGAATAGAGGCAGATTCCTTACACACCCAGTCTCTCTCTGTCGCTCGTTTGCTTGCACATCGGTACAAATGAGGCAGATCCCTTACACATGCAACTAAGATGAACATGAGAATCTGCAGTATCTGAGTATCTGGGCAGTGTGTTGAGTAAAGATGGGACTATGGATGAAGAGGTGCGGGAGAGGGTACAACAGGGGAAGAGGGTTGTAGGAACGCTAAAAGCAGTAACAAGAAATAGGGTGGTCAGTATGGAAGTGAAGAAGTCCTTGCATGACAGTGTGGTAATCCCGACACTGACTTACGGAAGCGAAGCATGGACGTTGGTTGAGAGACTCAGACCAAGAGTGAGAGCAGTGGAAATGAATTACTTAAGGAGTGCATGCGGAGTTACATGGAGGGATAGACAGACTAATGAGGAAGTAAGAAGGAGGTGTGGTGTGGAGGTAGATGTGCTGGAAAGTGTGAAAAGGAACAACTTGAGATGGTTCGGCCATATGGAACGTATGGAAAGCGAGAGAATGACTAAGAGGGTGTACGAGAGCGAGGTGGAGGGACAGAGGGGGAGAGGTAGACCGAATATGAGGTGGAAGGATGGAGTGAGGAACTACGTGAACGAAGGCGGTGCTGGATGGGGGGAGGGGCGTCGACTGACTGGGGACAGAGGTGCATGGGGGCGGTTCGTTCGTGGCCACCCCTTCGGGGATCACGGCGTCAGGCAATAGATAGATAGATAGAGAATCTGCAGAGAGACAAGTGGCCCACAAAAGGCAGATCCCTTTCACATCCAACCCATTTCGTTCATATGACTATCTGATTTTATCTTGAAATTCTCTATAGTTCTTGATCCCACTATAGCACTGCTGCACTAGGTAGCCTATTTCACATATCTATGACTGTTACGAGAGGCAGATCCCTTACACAGCCAATCTACCTCTCTCTCTCTCTTATAGGAAAAAAAAAATTGCACACTGGTGCAAATGAGGCAGATCCTTTACACATGCTACCAAGATGAAAATGGGAGTCTGCAGAGAGCCGACATTACTACCTTATTCCAACATCTGACAGACATTACTACGATATTCCAACACCTGGCAGACATTACTACCTCATTCCAACATCTGGCAGACATTACTACCATATTCCAAAAACTGGCAGACATTGCTACCATATATTACAACATCTGACAGACATTACTACCATATTCCAACATCTGGCAGACATTACTACCATATTCCAACATCTGACAGACATTATATAATGTCTGTCAGATGTTGGAATATGGTAGTAATGTCTGTCAGATGTTGGAATAGGGTAGTAATGTCTGTCAGATGTTGTAATAAGGTAGTCATGTCTGTCAGATATTGGAATAACGTAGTAATGTCAGCCAGATGTTGGAATAGGGTAGTAATATATGTCTGTCAGATGTTGGAATAAGGTAGTAATGTCTGCCAGATATTGCAATATGGTAGTCATGTCTGTCAGATGTTGAATAAGGTAGTAATGTCTGTCAGATGTTGGAATATAGTAGTAATGTCTGTCGGTTGTTGAAATATGGTAGTAATGTCTGTCAGATGTTTGAATATGGTAGTAATGTCAGCCAGATGTTGGAATAAGGTAGTCATGTCTGCCAGATGTTGGAATAAGGTAGTAATGTCTGTCAGATGTTGGAATAAGGTAGTAATGTCTGTCAGATGTTGGAATAAGGTAGTCATGTCTGCCAGATGTTGGAATAAGGTAGTAATGTCTGTCAGATGTTGGAATAAGGTAGTAATGTCTGTCAGATGTTGGAATTTGGTAGTATTGTCCGCCAGATGTTGGAATAAGGTAGTAATGTCTGTCAGATGTTGGAATAAGGTAGTCATTTCTGTCAGATGGTTGGAATAAGGTAGTAATTTTTGGCAGTTGTTGGAATAAGGTAGGAACGTCTGCCAGATGTTGGAATATGATCGTAATGTCTGTCAGATGTCGGAATAAGGTAGTAATGTCTGCCAGATGTTGCACTAAGGTACTAATGTCTGCTAGATTTTGGAATATGGTAGTAATGTCTGTCAGATGTTGGAATTAGGTAGTAATGTCTGCCAGATATTGGGATCAGGTAGTAATGTCTGTCAGATGTTGGAATATGGTTGTAATGTCTGTCAGATGTTGGAATAAGGTAGTAATGTCAGCCAGATGTTGGAATAAGGTAGTAATGTCAGCCTGATGTTGGAATAAGGTAGTAATGTCAGCCAGATGTTAGAATAAGGTAGAATAAGCTCCCGAAACTACTCCCCGCGGCCGGCATCCGGTTGTCCTCCACTGGTCTTTGATCTTGTCTCTGGCCGTGGAGGGTCGGCAGCCATCTGCGGTTGGCAGCTCAGGGAGGTGGTCCCACGGCATAGACGCCGTCACATCAGGACCTATTTTTGTGTTAATAATAATAATAATAATAATAATACTTTATTTCAGACTCACACAGTACAGAGGGGACCATACTGGGGTCCATATATACCTTACAGTAAAATAAATATATATAAATATATATAAGCTACTGTACATAGGCTACATAAAATAAAAAGAAATTAAATAATACCCAGCTTGCTATCATGTAGTTCACAGCACTGCCTCAACCAAAAACAGTGGTCATCAAACTACTGTGTTACCAAAACCACTGTCCTAATTGTGTACAGTACCATGCCTCACATCATTTAGCTTCCGGTACAGTATGTTGCTACAGTACAGTATAGGAATATCGGTACTGTACTGCACTATGAGGATCAGTACCGGTATGCTAATTCTGTAGAGTAGCAGACCTGAAATCATTACTTAAGGTTAAATATAGAGCAACTTCCTCCAGTGTGCCTGGATCCTGGAGGTGTACACTATGCTTGGAGTTTGTAGCATTTTAATGATCCTGTTCTCAGAAGTGTTAAGGCGCTGAATGAATTTATATGTTAGCTTTCTAATGAGTGATTTGTAACAGTGTAAGTTCATATAGGCACATAGCGTACTTGTACTCTCATATTTTGAGAGCCCCAGAAACATTTTCATGATATTGTGATATGAGATACTTAGTCTATTCACTGTCATTTTCTTATAGTTCCACCATAGTTGTGCTGTATACATTGGTAGGCAGTAGGAGTTGAACAATGTTATTTTTGTATCCCATGTGCACATATGAAATTTTCTTAATATTGAATTTCCCTGCATGTAAAGTTGCCTTCGCTGACGACCCCTATCCTCATCATCTGAGCGATCACATGAAATATAGTGTCCTAGATACTTTACTTTACTTACTTCTTCTATAATTTCTTCATACAAATGGAATTTAGGTAGCTTTGATTTCAATAGAAGGTTAGATTTAAATATTATGATATTGCTCTTTATAGGATTAAATTTGACTGAATGTTCGATTCCAAATTTTTCACATACTCTTAATAATTTATCCAGTCCTGCTCCAGAGGGCGCGATTAAGGCTAGGTCATCAGCATACATGAGATGATTTACAATGGTGCTGCCAATACAGCACCCAGTGCGAGTCTTGTTCAGCTCCCGACTAAGATCATCCATGTAGACGTTGAAAAGATACGGAGACAATATCCCCCCCTGCCTAACACCATTGGTTACGGCGAAAGAGCCTGACAGGATGTTGCCCCATCTTACACACATTTTTTGATTAGCATACCAGAAAATAAGTATCCTAACAATATAGCTAGGCACTCCCCTGTTAACTAATTTTTCAAATAAGGTTTTGTGACACACCCTATCAAAAGCCTTACTTGCATCAAGAAAACAAGAGAAAATTGAGCTATTTAGTTTGTTGTATGTATCAATCACTTCTTTCAGCACATATATGCATTGGTCTGTGCCGTGATTTTTCTTAAAGCCAAACTGATTGCTGCTGGTGACAATATATGCAGACATTCTTTCTAGCATTATCATTTCAACTACCTTACTCACCACACTAGCAAGTGCTACTGGGCGGTAGTTGTCTTTTGCTGTAATTTTACCTGATTTATCTTTAATGACAGGAACAAGTATTACGGATATCATAGAATCCGGCAGGACACCATGCGTAAATAGACTGGTGATGCAAGAACTAAGTTTATCTATTAACAACTTATCTGCATATTTAAGATGTTCTGCATATATACCATCCAGCCCACAAGCTTTATTTAGGTTAAGTTTTCTTATGGCATTCTCAAGATCACTTTCAGTCACTTTAATGTCTTCATAATTACTATCTTTCACATATTGAATTGCACCATTAGTAGACCTTTGGTTTACACTGTTAAGTAGTTCCTTAAAATGAGTTTTCCATAAGTCAGCAATGTTCTCTTCACCCGTAACCCCCTCAACACTGACAGGTAATGGTGTGTTACAATTTTGCATGGATCTGATGTCCTTCCAAAAACAGTTAGTATCCTTTTCTGCCAGACTCTTTGCAAGGGCTTCCTTCCTTAATTGGTTTTCATTTTGCTTAATAAATCTAATGGCATATTTGGTCCTAGCCTTTGCTCTTTTGTGAAGTTCAAATATAGGCCCCTGTCTAGGCTGACCTACTTCAAGCCAATGAGACCTAGCATCTCTGGAGGCCTGATACAGGTCAGCCACATAGTCTTGCCAACCTGGCTTATTGAATGAGGACTTATATTTACGGCTATTAAAAATACTTTCCCCCGCTTTTGATAAAGAATCTATTATACTATTGTAAAATGTAATAATGTCCTTTCTGTGTTGTGCATCACTACATTTTGGATCCCTGCATTGTGCTACAACCATTACCATCATATTGCACCCTATTTAATAAGTCCTTGGTTTTATCACAGTACATTTGGCACTCTTCATTTGAGATTACATTCCATGGAACTTTTGCCTTGATGCTATTGCTAGTTTCTGTTTTTTTCCGGTGCTTTATTAATTTGGATTGTTAATTCTATAGGTATGTGGTCGTCATCCGTAATGTCGTATCTTATGGCCATTTCTGAGATAGAGTCATGAAAGTCAGAGCTAGAGATTGCATGATCAAGCCACGACCTGGTCTCCCATGCTTCACTAACATATGTATAGCTATTTTCTGGAAGCAGGTTTTTGGAGGACAAAATTAAACCTTGCTCCTCACAAAACCTTAACATATGTTTAGCAAACATGGAACCACCCAACTCGTGAGGGGTAGCATTCCAATCACCTACCACTGAGTAACACGTTATCTCTAATTCAGAAATTAAGCCACCAAGCTCCCCTAACTTTTCCAAATAAAGTTCTTCATTTTCTGCACACTGATACGGTAAGTAAACACAAAATATTGCAAATTTTCTGTGTCCCACTTCCAGCTGTATTCCCGCACACCAGCTTAAATTTGTCTCAATGGTTTTAATTACACTATCTAGGCACGATCTCCACATTATTGCAACTCCCCCTGTTGTGCATGCTTGTGTTGTAGATTTTGTTTGTTAGGTTGTGGCGGGGGATGGCATCGAAGGCTTTACTAATGTCGAGTATGGCAAGTACTGATCTGTGTGGTGGTCTAGCTGAGTTGATGCCGTCAAAAGCTCTTTGTGTAAGGTCTGTAAGAAGTGTTTGTGGAGTGCAATGGCCTGAAGCCGTGTTGTGTTGGAGAAAGGGGTAAGTCAGGTGTCATCAGTTATAGTACAAGGCGCTCTATGACTTTGGAGGGGGTGCAAAGGAGTGTGATAGGGCAGTGTGAGGAGGGTAGCGTGGGGTCTTTGTTAGGTTTGGGGAATGTGATGATGATACCATGCTTCCAGATGTCTGGTATTGTATTGTGTGAGTAGCTGTAGTTTGATATGTTAGTGAGTGCTTGTATGCCTTGTGGTCCCAGGTGTCTGAGGTGAATGTTGCTTATGTTGTCTAGGCCACAGGCGGGTGAGAGCTTGAGATTGTTGATGATATGCTTTGTGTGGTTGTTGGTGAAGGGTGTATAGTCAGGGTCTGTGGGGAATTGCCTTTTTCGTCGGATGACACGTCGGTCGTCTTTGTGATGTTTTAGGTGACTGACATGAGAGAAGTGATTGATGAGAGTGTTTGCTTGTTGTTTACGTGAAGGAGTAGAGTCTGTTGTTGTGATTGCAGCATGTGATTGTGTTGCTGTTGGAAAGTGTGATGCTGTTTAGTGTTTTGTAGAGTTTTTTTGGGGTTTGTTTTGTGATAGAGTGTTTGTAAGAAGTTATTCCAATTTAGTGTTTGTTGTTCTTGTATTTTGTTGTTAATCTGGATGTTGAGTGCTTGAAGTTGTTGATTGATGTCTTGTGTGTGGGGTGCTGGGGAGTGTTTCAGTGTGTCGCGTTGTATGATGAGGTTTTGAATTTCTGGTGAGAAGTTGGGGTTGTGTTTTTTTATGTTACCTCTTGGAATGTGTTTCTTGTCGGCGTTTTGAATAGTCGTGTTGAATGT
This sequence comes from Paralithodes platypus, assembly GCA_032716605.1. Taxonomy (NCBI): domain Eukaryota; kingdom Metazoa; phylum Arthropoda; class Malacostraca; order Decapoda; family Lithodidae; genus Paralithodes; species Paralithodes platypus. Next base: position 26,300,170 of record CM064485.1, on the reverse strand, counting down.
GTGTACAGCATTGTTGATGTTAGTGATGGGTGTACTGTTTAAGGTTTCAAAGTGTTGTTCTGTCTCATTTGTGAATGCTTCCCAGTTAGCTCTTTTATAGTTAGTGTAAGTGTGTCTGTGGCTAGCTGGGGTGAGTCTTGTTTTGGTGGTGATAATGATCGGGAGGTGGTCTGAGCCCAAGGTTCTGACCACCTTCCAGGATGTTGTGGGGGCTAGTTCAGGGGAACAAAAGGTGATATCAGGAGATGATGGGGTGTAGAGGGCTTGGTGGGGAGTATGGGTATGCTGATGAATGTTATTGAGGATATATAGGTTGTCTGTTTGGTGTTGTAGGACCAGCCATCTGTCTGTGTCGGGGTTGTCGACAAACCAGGCCGACGTCTTTGCATTGAAATCACCACCCAGGATGATGTGTGGGGTGTTTGTAATGTGTTGTATTTGTGGTCTGTAATCGTTTGGTACTGTAGGGGATGTTTGGGGAGGGATGTATGTATTTATGATGGTAATGTTGGAGCTGTTGCCAGTGCGTATTTTAATTTATTGTATTTCTGTTGTGTTATCGTTTGGGGGAGGAGGGATTTGGTATGTGCACTGGTGTCTATATATGTTATATCTTTGTGTACCAGGGTGATGAGTCCACCGCCAATGCCGACGGCCCGGTCTTGTTGTATGGTGGTGAAATTGTGAAATGTAGATGTTTTTTGTGTTGTACGGAGTTTAATTGTTTCTTGTAAGATGGCAATGTGTATGTTGTGTTGTTTGATGAAGTGTGTGAGTTCGTGTTTCTTTGTGTTGATGCCATCTATGTTTAGTTGAAGGATATTAATGTGTGTGTGGTGTATGTTGGGTGCTGCTGCACGAGGATGGGGTGGGGGTAGGGGAGGGGGAGGGAGGGGGTGATGGTGGGGGTGAGGGTGGGGATTGGGGTGCAGGAGATGAGGGTAGGAATGGATTAGGATGGGGTGTGGATGGGTTGGGGAGGAGAGGTGGACGGGTTTTAGGAGTGGGAGTGGATGTTATGGGCAGGTTATGTGGATTGGGGAGGAGAGGTGGACGGGTGAGAAGTTTAACCAGACCACTGAGCTCCCCAAAAGACAGTAGCTATAATGATACATAAACACATATTGTTATCTAATTTGAAGAAGTTTTTATCAAATTAATTAATATTTATAACATAAGAACATAAAATAATGGGAGTCTGCAGAAAGCTGATTGACCCACACAAGGCAGATCCCTCTCACGCCCAATCCATCTCGTCATGCAAGGCAACGATTGGCTAAACTGACTAAATAATTTCATGGCATAACAATCAAGTATCAGAAATCCTAACATCTAAATGGCATAAAAGATCTTACAATTGACAAAGAACTGGGGAAAAATGTCTTAAGATAGCCAAACTAATGGGCAAACGTCTTGAAATATCAAAACGAATGGGGCTAAACATGAGGGAGAAGGGTTTTCAATTTTTTTTTTTTTTTTTTTTTTTAGCTCCAAAATCTTATTCCTTTCAACACAGGAGGAAACATATATTAATTGACTACTTGCGAGTTTCGTTCTATAAGGAAGTTGGAGCTGTAGACAACGATATTAAACAGAAATGCAATAATAATTTACGTTTCTGATGGATAAATGGAATGTCAAATTGGGTTTTATGTATTTATATTATGTACTGCGACAGTATTTTAGCTGGTAATTCTGCTAAATATCAATGTCTACAGCTCCAACTTCGTTAACTCGAACTCGCAAACTCGCAAATGGTCAATTGAACTTATGCTGGCTATAATTAGACGATTACCTCTCGGAATCTGAGGGGTCCAAAGCAACTCAATTATACCTCCGACTCCCACAGCTCCTTCCTAAGCTGAATAAAATCGTCTAATGAGCTATCGATCTATCTATATACTCAGGCCCAATCCCCACTTCTATGATGATTTTTTGTTTAATGATAGCCAGAATAAAAGTTTAAATGATGTCCTAATCCTCAAGGGGAATATTGCCAAGTAATAGACGAGACAGAAAGGGGCGAGGGAACGTGAAAGTGGTCGCTGACCCTATAAGAATTGGAACTTTAAATTTTGTTTCTGTTTGGGTTCTGTCTCGAGTCGGCCACCCCAGATATAGGGTATGTGCCTGAGTATAGCCTGCTGTATACATACATACAATAAAAAAGGGAAAGAAACCATGCCCGCCAGCCAAAAAGAAAAGATGTGTGATTTTGTGTTTTGTTTTGTTTTTTCTGATGTGTTGTAATGTCACTGTTTGGGCTGTCTCGAGTCGGCCACCCCCATAAAAAAAAAAAAAAAAAGGAAAACTGGGGAAGGTGCCAGAGTACATACATACATACATACATACAAATGTGTTAGAGGTATTGACAAAATCGACCAAGAAAACTTCATAGAGAGGGATGGAGGTGAGAGAACAAGAGTCACAGCTACAAACTAAAAGTGCTTAATAGTAAATCTGATCTGAAAAGTAAAAGATTTCCTACCAACTCGATTAGTGGGTGGAACAAATTGCCAGCCGTAGTAGTGTCTGCACCATCAGTTCATAGTTTCAAAGCACGGTATGACAAACATATCTTAGGAGGCGGGAATTAACGAGCATGCTCACTCCCGCAAATACAACTAGTGTAAGTACATACATACTTATATGAATAAATGTATGTACAGTAGCCTATATACACAGGCACATAACCCATAGCTAAGGATGGGCGACTCGAGACAGAGCCCAAATAGGGACAAAATAAAATAAATAAAAAAATAAAAAATAATACTAATAATACTAATAATAATAACAAATAATAATAATAAGAAGAAAAAACAAAACTTGGGTTTTTTATTTTTTTTCTTGGATTTTTTTTTTTTTTATTAACCTAACCAAAAAACCTAACCTAACCTAACCTAAATGTATTTGGGGGCTATTAGGTTAGGTTAGGTTAGGTTTTTTGGTTAGGTTAATGACCAAAACAAAAAATCCCAAGAAAATACATGAAAAATCCCAAGATTATTTTTTTTTTTCCCGGGGATAAAAAGTATATAAAAATGAAGCATATGATGATAGGAACCCAAAACTACCATTAGAATTTTGCTACCTATAGTGTAGCGCCTCCTGTATATTGACCCACGGGTCCAGCTATTATGTAGCTACTTGTTATGTTATTGCTTTAATTATACTGTTGTCCCTGTTCCGGCTCTGTCTCGAGTCGTCCACCCCAAGCTATGGGGTATCTGCCTAAGTATATAGATAGATAGCTAGATTCTAGATATGTATATGCGTAGAAATAATTACAAATATACCTAAAATAGACTTGAAAGATAATGTACAGGTAGGCCTGTAAATAGCCTGTAAATAGCAAAAATTAAACATGATTAGCGAGGGCAATTCGCACCAAAATGGCATGAAATGGGGCGAAAGGTCTTAAAATTGCCAAACTAATTAGGCGAACCTCTTGATATGTCAAAACCGATGGGGCTAAACATGAGGGAGAAGGGGGTCCAGAAAAAAAACCCTGAAGTGAAAATCTCCCCTTAAGGGGCTAATGGGAAGGATGAGGAAAAGGAGAAGAATGTTCAGTGATCCTAGCTTTAAAACTATCAAGAGTGGGACTGTTAACTATATGAGAATGAAGGTGATTCCATATTAATTTCCACTCTTGGATGCTGCGAGGAAAAAATTAGTGCCCAAATATGGTGTTTGCCTGGTATGTTAGGTATTTTCGGTTGTGGCTGCCTCTTGTGGATCGTATATTTGTAGGGTGGTGTCTTTGTCTATGTCTACTACTGTAGATTGTTTGTGATTTTGTATAGTCTGTGTTTGTGTCTTCTTGTTGCAAGTATATCTAATTTAATGTCTTGTTGTAGTGTGTCTAACCCATCTTGCCGCCTTATTTTGAATGGCTTATAATTTATTGATTAAGTGTGTAGATTCCAGACAGAGTCGCAGTGTGAGACATTTATAGACATCATTTGCCAGATTATCCGGCGTCTTATTTTTCTACAGACATCATTTGCCAGATTATCCGGCGTCTTATTTTTCTACAGACATAATTTGCCAGATTATCCGGCGTCTTCTTTTTCTACAGACATCATTTGCCAGTTGAGCCGGCGTCCTATTTTGTCCAGACATCATTTTTGCCAGTTGAGCCGGCGTCCTATTTCTTCCAGACTCCAGACATCATTCACCAGTTGAGCCGGCGTCGTTTTTTAATTGCCTTCAAAATCATTTCAAGAGCCCAAGCCCGTAAAGTTTGTCTCTGTGGACGAAACCATCCTCCACTTTTTCCTCAGCTGTCCCCGTTACGATAATCTTCAAGGACACTACATCCGCCGGTATATATCAAGGAAACTGACCAACTTTTATTTTGTGATTTTGTTTTTTTGTTTTAGCCTAGCCTAGCTCGTTTTGGTAATTTTTTTGAAAAGATTCGCAGCGTTATTATACATAATTTATTAGGGAAAGTGAAGCTCTATGGAATCCTTATAATATACTCACATAGATTCCACTGTGGGAGAATAGTTTTGATAGTTAGCCTAACTATAGTTTTGATGTAAATAGCCTACTACCGCAACTACGAATCTTGTTTCCGAGACCTAGTATATTAACCTAACCAAACAACCTAACCTAACCTAACCCTAGAGTGCCCTAGACCCAGTACATGTGATACAACACTAGCCCTTGCAAGTTGCATGCCAGCTACTGTGGGTTCATATATTAGACATACAGTAACATCTTTGTAGAACATAACACTTTACCGTAGCGAGTGTACTTCATTTCGAACACGTCCGTAGCAGCGCTCTCAAGATTGCGGGACCGAGTTTGTTTACGCGCGGGACTATTTATATCGACAAAATCGAGGGTATTATTCTATAATTTCACCTATACGAGCTAAAACAATTATTATTGTATTTAACAGGAAGGCACGGCGAGGTAAGTGATGTGGTATAGGTGGCAATATGCGGAAATGGATTATAAGGGCATTCTGCCCCCCTCTTACCCCCTTACGAAAATCTACGGTTATTCACTCCACCCCAACTG
>CM064485.1:26118857-26295036 GCA_032716605.1 Paralithodes platypus | reverse complement strand
AACACTCATCACAAACCACCCCACGTATCTCTGAGAACACTGCCACAATAATAGACCACATAAACTGTAACAGAGAGGACGAAATATCCCAATCAGGGGTTATACAGACTGGGATAAGTGATCACTTCGGCACATATTGCACACGGGAAAACCAAAAAAATTACCCTAGGAGAATCACAAGGTTATCAAAACAAGGTCACTCAGAAACTACAATAAAGAAACATTTCTGGACATTTTATGGAATACAGACCTGGTCTCCAGTGTTTGGAAGTACAAGCGTTAATGACGCATGGGTTGGCTTCAGAACCATCATCACAAACATCCTAGACGAAATAGCTCCTCTGAAAGACATACGAATTATAGCAAGGTCAACCCATGGATCAACAATGACATACTACAACCATCTGGAACACAGAGACAATCTGTTAAAAAGGCTAGCGAAACATAGACAGGATCAAGGTCTGAAACATGAGTTCAACAGGGCCAGGAATAAACTAAGTAGGAAAATAAAATCAGCGAAAACTAATAATTTTCTCAATAAGGCCGAGGAATATCAGAATACCCCAAAGAAACTATGGAGGCACCTACAAACAACAGGCTACAGCAACAAGACAAGGGATTCGTCTAACACTAATATTGCTCTCACCATTGATGATCAGGTTTGCCACGATACACGACAAATTTCAACCTACTTCAACTCCTTCTTCACCTCCATAGCAAACACACTTGCACAGAACCTACCTCAACCTCTCAATAAATACACGACAACAACGGCCACCTTTCGAAATTTCTACAGAGATAAAGACATACACCTGAACACATTTGGATTGCAAAATGGTACACCTAAATACACTTTTTTGACGAGCTGTCTAAACTAAATGTACATAAAAGCACAGGACCAGACAAAATTCCTGCCAATTTTCTACGAGATGGAGCCATTGGTATAGCAGGCCCGCTAAGCCACATCATCAACTTGTCAATTAACACCAACACTGTACCTGCTGAACTGAAGGAAGCTATTGTAACCCCTCTATTCAAGAAAGGAAATAAACTAGAAGTTGGCAACTACAGAACAGTAGCATATTATGTATTGTATCTAAAATCCTTGAAAGAGCGGTATACACCCAAATTGAACAATACCTCAAACAAAATGATCTATTCTATAAGTTTCAATCAGGTTTCAGATGCATGTACTCAAAAGACTCCTGTCTCATCCACTTAAACGGATCACATTCGTAAAGAAATGTCTAAAGGTAACTACACCGGTATGGTTCTTCTTGATCTGCAAAAAGCATTGGACACAGTAGACCATGATATCCTATGTAATAAACTACAAGCAATGGGCATAGGGTCTGTGAACTGGTTTAAATCTTATCTTAGTGGTAGAACCCAAAGAGTCAAAATTGATGATAATATATCTGATCCTATGCCAATTAACTGGGGGGTCCCGCAGGGAAGCATCCTTGGTCCCTTACTCTTTCTCTGTTATGTGAACGACATGGAACTGAGCGTCTCATGTAAATTATTACTGTATGCAGACGACAGCGTGCTTCTGGTTTCAGGAAAAGACCCAATAAGTATTGCCGCTTGACTTTCCAAAGAACTAGAATCATGTAGTGAATGGCTAGTGGACAATAGACTATCTCTTCACCTGGGCAAGACGGAAAGCCATCTTATGTGGAAACAAAACGCAAACTGAAAGACATTGTGGGCTTCTCGGTCAACTGTAATGATATTCCTATAACAACAGTGTCACAAGTTAAATATCTCGGACCTACAACTGGACGCGAGTTTTGTCAGGTGAACAATTTTGGAATCTATCCTGAGCACGTATAAAATACCTGTATAGACAGGTGGGATGCTTGCCCGCGGCGACCAAAAAGACCCCTCTGCCAAGCGCTTGTTCAATGTCATTTTGACTATTTTGTGTCATCCTGGTACTCTGCATCATCTAAATCAGCACAGCACAAACTTCAGGTCACTCAAAATAAAATGGTTAGGTTCATGCTGAACCTAGGACCCAGATCACATGTTGGCCAGGAACAACTTCAGTCACTAGGTATGCTCAATGTCTCTGACAGGGCCAAACAAATCAGGCTCACTAATGCCTTCAAAATTTTCTATGACAGAGCTCCAGAGTATCTAAAGAATGATTTTGTTAAAGCAAATGAGAGGAGTGGACATAATACAAGAAACAGGATGTTTAATTTTAAGGTCCCGAGAATCCCAGGACAGGGTAAGCAAACATTCTTATTCCCCTGCCATCAAAGACTGGAACGACCTACCCCAGTCAGTCCGTGAAAAGAGAACACTGTATTCCTTCAGACGTAGCCTGAAGGAACACCTGAACCGGACAGCTGCGAGAAGGGAGCACCAAGCTTATGTCTACTACTAAATGCGACATAAGAGATAGACAAACCAAACTGAAATGATTACTGATATTTACTATAGGATGTAAGGTATCTTAAAATAACCCCCTAGAAATACTTTCTCTAAAGTATCTATTTCTTTATCCTCCCCATTTCCCCAGCTAACCTAATCCCACAAGGACCCCAATGGAAATACGCCTAACAGCCTTATTGGGCTATCCTTAGTTGGAATTATGCAAGGCTGGTACATGTCATATTTGTAACATACTATGTGGTACCAACTCTGTAAATTGGTAACTGAATAAATATTATTATTATTATTATTATTAAGTCCCAGAAGTCAGTTGTTATTCTTCTCCTTGTATGGATTCCTCTGTAGGTACAGTCGCCCTAATTAGTGATGTCTCAGCACCAAGTATATTTTGATCATTAATTGGTATCAGCAATATCTAACCTTCATTTCTTTATATTGAGTGAAATATACAAACATGTCCTACACTTACCGGCCATATTCAACATCTTACAGACATTAATACAGCACAGAGCAAGCTAAACGTAATGACAGCTGGGCGATGACTTATTAGCACGACCGTACATTCTCACACCTCCCTTGCCTTATAGTACACTGTTTAATTTATTTTTCATTAATTTCACCACAACACCAAACACCTCCAATGAAATTAATGAAAGCTTATATGTGATCCACCAGGATTCGAACCCGGGTTATCACACACAGATTTTAGACACCTTAACCATTACACCATATTCCTTTTTGGAAAGTACTTAGAATATACGGAGTAGATGGCAAGTTGCTGAAAGCAGTGAAGAGTATGTATAAGGGTGCAAAGGCGCAGTACGTGTGGAGAGTGAGCAGAGCGAGTTCTTTGACCTGAATGTTGGTTTGAAACAGGGGTGTGTGATGTCCCCGTGGTTGTTTACTGTATATATGGATGGAGTCATGAAAGAAATACTATCAAGCAGTGGATGTTGGTGTATTGATGAAAAGGGAGGGAATTGAGTGGAAGCTACCTATACTGCTGTTTGCAGATGATACAGTTCTGATGAGTGATAATGAATGGGAGTTGCAGGGTCTGGTAAATGAGTTTGGAACAGTGTGCGAAAAACGGAATTTGAAGGTAAATGTGGGGAAGAGCAAGGTTATGGTCTTCGAAAGGGGTGAAGTCACAGAGTGTGAGATGAAGCTGAACGGTCAGGCTATGGAGATCGTCAACTCTTTTAAGTATCTGGTCAGTGACGTGTTGAGTAAAGATGGGACTATGGATGAAGAAGTGCGGCAGAGGGTACAACAGGGGAAGAGGGTTGTAGGAACGCTGAAAGCAGTAACAAGAAATAGGGTGTCAGTATGGAAGTGAAGAAGTCCTTGCATGACAGTGTGGTAATCCCGACACTGACTTACGAAGCGAAGCATGGACGTTGGTTGAAAGACTCAGACCAAGAGTGAGAGCAGAGGAACCGAACTACCTAAGAAGTGCGTGCGGAGTTACATGGAGGGATAGACAGAATAATGAGGAAGTAAGAAGGAGGTGTGGTGTGGAGGTAGATGTGCTGGAAAGTGTGAAAAGGAACAACTTGAGATGGTTCGGCCATATGGAACGTATGGAAAGCGAGAGAATGACTAAGAGGGTGTACGAGAGCGAGGTGGAGGGACAGAGAGGGAGAGGTAGACCGAAAGAGAGGTGGAAGGATGGAGTGAGGAAGTATATGAACGAAGGCGGTGCTGGTTGGGGGGAGGGGCGTCGACTGACCGGGGACGGAGGTGCATGGGGGCGGTTCGTTCGTGGCCACCTCTTCGGTGATCACGGCGTCAGGCAATAGATAGATAGATAGATAGTAATAAACCCTACGCACCTCTGTAGTCAAGACCCTGTCGAAGGAGGGGTAGAGGTAGTACTTGATACCATCGATGGCCCCGGGTAGGGTCACGCCGCGGAGGAAGAGAATCAACAGCATAACATACGGGAACAGCGCCGTCAACCATACAACCTAAAACAAGAAGAAGAAGAGGTACATTGTTTATTTTGTGTGCATAATAGAACATACAACTACAAAAAAGTGCCATCAACCATACAACCTAAAAGAAGATTATAAGATACACTGCTTTTATTTTGTGTGTATAATAGAACATACAATTACAACATAAGGGAACAGCGCCGTCATCCATGCAACCTAAAAGAAGAAGAAGAATAGATACACTGCTATTATTTTGTGTGTATAATAGAACATACAACTACAATAAAGCGCCGTCATCCATGCAACCTAAAAGAAGAAGATAAGATACACTGCTAATATTTTGTATGCATAATAGAACGTAACTAAAAAAAAAAAAAAAAGAAACAAAACAAAAAGTAAATATTTTCAAGATAATTTATTTAAGGTGAGATAGTTTAATTGTTGGTCAAGTTTTTCATATATTTATTATTTTTTTAGTTTCCTCCCTAGACCTCCATCAGACTTAAAACAAAATCCTTCAGATCCCCCTTCAAGATTATTTTGTACATGTTTCGGTAGAAACATTTCCTGGCCAAAGGCCGGTTCCTCCAATATTACAGGTCTAAAAATTGACAGAGAAATGGGGCGGAAGGTTATATAATCGACAAACTAATGGGGCAAGCGTCTTAAAATCTCAAAACTAATGGAGCTAAACATGAGGGAGAAGAGGGCCCAAAAAAACGACCCATCTTCAATACATTCAACTCCTTCACCACCATTACGTAATTTTCATAATATTCGGGTTACAATTAGACGATTTTCTTTAGTTTATAATCTACCTCTACGACTCAAATTGGTCAATACGATTTCAATATTAAGCCCTCTTGATAACATAGGTCCTTCTTAGACTGCATACAATCGTCTAATTTCAATATTAAGCCCTCTTGATAACATAGGTCCTTCTTAGACTGCATACAATCGTCTAATTTCAATATTAAGCCCTCTTGATAACATAGGTCCTTCTTAGACTGCATACAATCGTCTAATTTTAGCCACAATCAAAGGTAAAAAAGGCGTCATGGTGCTGAAGGGGTTACGAAAGGCTCACCCAATTTGTCATGCATAAACACATTTGTAATATTTAGAATTGATTTATTATACCGAATATTACACACTTATGTTGTTGTTGTTGTTGTTGTTGTTGTTCCCCAAGCTGCCTGGCCGAACAGCCCCAAGGCCCCGAGCAAGGTCAAGGCCATAACCGAGTGCCCCCACAGAACCCTCCCTGCCGACCACAATAAAGCCTGGGTGACCGAAGCCACTCCATGGTGGGGAGCTGTGGAGGGTGCGGAAACGCCTGGGAAACCAAAGCCTCACCCAGGGCCCTGTGCCCCTCAGCAATTATGAAGAAAGATTGAGGGGCACTTATTGTGAATACTAGTTTTGTTGCATCTGTTTTATTCAATATGGCACCCACATTATTTTTACGGTGCAGAGGTATTATGCTTAGGGAATGGTTGCTTTTTTCTGGACTCCCTTCTCCCTCATGTTTAACCCCACTAGTTTTGAGGTCTTAAAACATTGTTTTCATCAGTTTGGCGATTTTAAGTTCTTTCACCCCATTTGTTTTTTAAGTATTAGGACCTATTATTCCATTTAGGTGTCGAATATGTCCTGGCGAGAGTTAGCAAGCCTGTAATTTTAAAACGGAAACGTTGCCTTCGGCCGGTAATTTTTTCTACCGAAAAATGTACAAATTTATCTCGAAGGGGGGTTTAATTTTGTTGTTGTTTAAGCTTGATGAGGGTCTAGCAAGGAAACTAAAAACTACACATATGAATATATAAATACACCAAAACAAATGAAATCCTCCCTTAACTATTTAAATTAGACGATTATTTCATTACTGAAAAGAGCAGATAAAATTGTCTGGAGTTAGCTAAATTGTCTGGAGTTAGCTAAATTGTCTGGAGTTAGCTAAATTGTCTGGAGTTAGCTAAATTGTCTGGAGTTAGCTAAATTTAAGCAGAATATGAAATTAACTAATAGAAGGGATTGCAAATTACTGTTTTATATGTAGGCTAGCATGCAAACATATATATACTAAATACATATCTATTATACAGTATATTTTAATGTATTTTACATACGTGCATTATACTTTACAATATCCATCCAATTTCCTTATGATAAAGATACATTATGATAAAATTCATTAACCCTTTCCGTGCCGGCGACGTCTTTTTCATGTTATTCTGTTATATTTAGACGATTTTGTGAAGTTTAAGAAGGATCTGTGGCAGTAAATAGGGTTAAGGGAGTTAGTTCGAAGCCTGTTAATTGCTAGAGGCCTTTTTTTAAACTGAGTCAAGTCGTCTAAGAGTAGCCAGAATAAAGTTAAAAAGACGGCGCCGGTACGGAAGGAGCTAATAGAATATGTGAAATTTCGATATCAGAGTAGGAAATTGTTTTGCGTGTTAACCCCTTCAGGATACCAGGACGCATTTTTTAATATTACTATGGGTAACATTAGACTATTATATTTAGGTTATAAGGAATTTGTGGGACTCAGAGGGTTAATTAATATTGAGCTTATCCCTTTAATTGCTGGAGGTCTTTTTGTTTTTTCTTGACCCTCTTTTCCCTCATTAATTTGGCGATTTTAAGACCTTTTATGCCATTTAGGTGTCGATTTTTTCCTGGCGAGTGATAGCGAGCCTGTATTTTAGAAGGAATCGGACTTCGACCGGAACATTTTTGTACCGAAATATTTACAAATCTAACTCGTGGGGGTAATTGTTTAGAAGGGGAGGAAACTAACAATAATAAATAATATAAAATAAACAAATAAACACAAATAAATACAAATAAATACAAACCTCCCTATAAGTACTGTAGTGTCAAATAAATACAAACCTCCCTATAAGTACTGTAGTGTCAAATAAATACAAACCTCCCTATAAGTACTGTAGTGTCAAATAAATACAAACCTCCCTATAAGTACTGTAGTGTCAAATAAATACAAACCTCCCTATAAGTACTGTAGTGTCAAATAAATACAAACCTCCCTATAAGTACTGTAGTGTCAAATAAATACAAACCTCCCTATAAGTACTGTAGTGTCAAATGTACTGTAGTGTCAAATCGTGTTATGTTAATCCGAGTAAATTGATAAAAACGTGAGATTGATACACTGATGGGGGTGATTAACAGCCTTCGCCCGTACTGAAGAGGTTAAGGTTTTTCTAGACCCCCTTCTCCCTCGTGTTTAACCTCATTAGTTTTGACATTTTAAGACGTTCGGCCCATTAGTTTGCCAATTTTAACACCTTTCGCCCCACTTCGTTGTCAATTTTAAGACCTTTCGTGCCATTTGGGTGTCGATTTTTTCCTGGCGAGCGATAGTGAGCCTGTAATTTAAGAGGAGCAGGCCTTCGGCCGGTCTACGGGGTGTTTTTCTAAGCTTGATGGAGGTCTAGCGAGGAAGGTAAAAAATAAATGTATATATGAATTACTAGAAAAAAAAAAAAAAAAAAAAAAAAAGAAGTCCCTTAAGGGGGTAAGGTTTATCCATTAGTTAGTTTATTTATGTATTTATTTATATATTAGTTATTTAGTTTCCTCCCTAGATCTCCATCAAGATTAATAAATTATCCTCAAGATCCCCCTTCGAGATAAGTTTGTACATTAATCGGTAGAAAGAAGTCCAAACTGAAGGCTGGTTCCTACAAAATTACAGGTTTGCTATCGCTCGCCAGGAATCAATCGATGAAAGGTATTAAAATCGACAAACTGATAAGGCTCTTAAAAAATTCAAAACTAATGGGACGAAGCATGAGGGAAAAGGGGGTCCAGAAAAAATAACTACCTCCCACTTTATCTGTGAGTCAATAATTATGTCAAGTAGACCACCCCCAGCTATGGTGTATGTGAATGAGTTATTACATACATACAGTACACACATACATACATACATACATACATACATACATACATACATACATACATAAATACAATCGCGTTAATAAGTGATGTCTCGGCACCAAGTATGATTTGATCAATAATTGGTATCAACAATATATACAGTATAAGCTCCAATTCTTCATTAAAATGTAAAACTTGCAAACTAAACAAACCAAAATTGGGACAAGGACAATATAAAGTCAAATTAAATTATCAAAATCGCTATGTGGAAACAACGCTTACTAAAATGAAAATTATTAAATAAAAGAACACAATCAACCACATAGGGTGTACATTACTACATGAGCAAGTAAATCTGTTTCCCAAGCAAACTAATCGCACATATAACAACGCACTATCGTCACGTTAAAGGAAGTAGTCAAGTTTGGGAAGTCCGGGACGTTCTGGCAAATTTTACAAACATGTTCCTACACTTACCCACCCTATTCAACATCTGACAGACATTAATACAGCACAGAGCGAGCCAAATGTAATGACAGCTGTGACATGACTTATTACCGCGACCGTACATACATACATACATACATACATACACACACACATACATACCTTGACCCCCTTGAATATACAGAGATACACCAAGACCCAGACTATGAGAGTTGGTAAGGGGGGATGGCCGTATTTATTGGCTTAGTTATTTCTCTTATAATTTTTTTTTTTTTTTTTTTTAGTTTCATCCCTAGACCTCCATCGAGCTTTAAAACAAAAACACACACTCCAAGACTCCCCTTTAAGATAAAATTGTACATTTTTCGATACAAAAAAGTCCGGCCAGAGGCCGATTTCTCCTAAATTACAGGCTCGACACCTAAATGGCACGAAAGGTCTTAATATTATCAAAGAAATAGGGCAAAAAGTTTTAAAATCGCCAAACTAATGGGACGAACGTCTTAAAAACTGAAAACTAATGGGAGATAAAAATTAGTAAGAAGGAGGGGGGGTGTCCATAAAAAGCCACTACCTACCTCCCCCTTAACCCATTGACTGCGGGAGATGTTCCCGAATGCCATGGCAATTTACAGCAATTTACAGGCTTTTAAAGCCTCTTAAAGCCTGTAGAATAGAGTGCAAAGGAGCGGGAGCACGACAGGCCACCCATCCTCTCTCCAGCCAGCCGGCTGGTGCACTGAGGAGTATGAGCCATACTCTCGCTAAATATACAGCAAATGTAGCGCGACATTAGCGATAATTGCTCAGTATTAGCGAATGTCTAAGGTGGCGCTGCGGGCGAACCCCGCAAGCTACAAAGCTCGTTTAGGTGTCATTTTGAAGCTATTTTCTTTTAGTTTTTGGCTGAATAAATTTAATTTCATTCAGACACTTGCTTAATCAATCAGGAGTGCCTGAATGAGCCCTAATATGGCAGAAATAGGCGGAAGTATGCCTGCACTGTAAGTGTTAATCCGTGAGTCCATAATACTATAACCTTACCTTGCCGACGACCTTGACCCCCTTGAATATACAGAGGTACACCACGATCCAGACTATGAGGGCGGCCAGGATCAGATACCACAACATCTGTCCTTTGTCCTCCAGGCTACCTGTTATACGCAGGACTTGGTTGCTGAAACGAGGGGTTATATATATACAGTATATATATACAGTATAATTATACAGTATACAGTATATGTTTGTTTTTTCCCTTATATTCCAACTACTCCCTCTTGGGCATAGGCTGAAAGCCTGTACATTCAACTGTCATACATTGAACGATGAAGCCCATGAGGTCTCGTTCCAGTCTAGGGGATGAGACATGTGAAGCACTTTTAGCTGCAACCAGTGCCTGCCATCTTGCCTTCGCAGGATGCATGGGGCTTAGTTACTCACTCACGGCTTGAAGCAGCCCCATCTCTGAATCTGCCTCGCTCCAGTGCTTTACTGTCTCACCTCCTAGACTCGGACCCTCACTCTCAGAACGCCACCTATTGAGCAATGAACTCACTAGCTAGGCATTGCCCCCTTATAGCATATTTTGAATATGAGAATATTCATACAGTGCTATTTAATCAGGGAACAATGAGGGTATTTATTTGGCGTTTCGGTGGGCGTTGTGGTAATGCACTGATACTAGGTACAGCACAAATTCCATCTCAATAATATCTTCCCATTGACATATCGGGATTCGAACCCGGGTTCATTGGATTACAGGTCCAGTGGCAAGACCACTCCACCACACCTACAGTACCTATATATATAAACAGTATATACTGTATATATGTATATATATATACAGTATATATATATATATATATATATAAAATTATATATACTGTATCTAATTATATATATATATATTTTGTTTCTTTTTTACTTTTTTATTTTTCTATGTGCGTGAGGGAGACAAAAGGCAGAACTGTCCGCAGCAAGGCCCCCCCCCAAGAGTTGAAAGAGTCACAGGCCCAAAATCAAGGGACGTTCGCGCCAAAATGTCAGGACACACGTAGTTTGAAGCAATTTAAGTCATAGGAAGAGGGAAAAACTGATTCTGGGAGAGAGTTCCAGAGCTCAGCTGTTGAATAGAAGAAAGACTGAGAATAACATTTCACTCTTGGGTTGGAGAGATGCACAGAGTTGGGGTGGGATTGTGTTGCAAAACGGGTACTACATACCCTACGTAGAGGAGGTGGTATACACTGGGAGAGCTCTGAGGAACACTAATTGTTGTAGTAGCGATAGAATAGCGAGAGATAGAAAGAGAGATATTGCAGAGAGTTGAGTAGTGGGCGGTAGTTATTGATACGAAAGGCTTTCCTTTCTACTTTGTCTAGGATTGCAGTGTGAGAGGATCCTCCCCACACATGTGAACAATACTCAATACAAAGGCATACTGTGCCCCCATACAGAGCAAGAAGCTGTGCAGGGGTAAAGAACCCCTTAAGGCAGTTGAGCACACTCAACTTTGGGAGGCTGCCTTAGCAATACTGGTAATATGGTCCTTCCAAGTGAGAGCAGAAGAAAAAGAGACACCGAGAATATTGAGAGAAGATGTTGGATTGATTTTTGTATTGTTGAAGTGTAAGGGATAGTCCTCTGGGAGTTCCGGACGGGTAGTAAGATGAAGACTTTGGGTTTTGGAAGCATTAAAGGCAACAAGGTTTTCTCTGCTCCAATTGGAAATAGTAGTTAGATCAGAAGATAAGTGTTGCATGGCTTCATTACATTTGTTTTTGAGGGATTGCTGGCTGGGGCGTTCAGGAAAACCAATTGAGTAGTGTAAGGTAGAGTCGTCTGTGTATGAATGGATGGGACCGGAGGTACAGTTGAGAAGATCGTTTATGAAAATTAGAAAGAGAATGGGAGATAGGACAGAGCCCTGAGGAACACTGGAGCTGATAGGATGAGGAAGTGAGCGATGGCCGTCCACAACCGCAGCTATGGAACTGCCGGAAAGGAAATTAAAGACAAAGGCACAGATGGAGGGATAGAAACCGAAGGAGGGTAGTGTGCTGGCTTAATAGCCTCTGAAGTCCTGTCTTGATGGTGTAATGGTTAGAGTGTTTAAGATCTGTATGTGGTAACCCAGGTTCGAATCCCGGGATGATCACATGCTTTCATTAATTTCATTGGGAGGTGTTTGATGTTAGGAGTGAAATTAATAAAATAGATTAACTAGCTAATTACTCATTTGTCTTAATAACTTACTAATAAAACTCCTCAGCCGGGGACACGCGCCGACTTAACTCGGTGGTGTTGGTCTCATTAAGCTGGAAGAAACAAAACAAAATACTTATCACAATACATTATTGTATATAATGCGTGTGTGCAATTTAGAAAACAGCTGTACCGGTAATAAAACTAGTATGAAAGATTAATGTGCAATAATTGCTTTATATAGCTATTGGGAACTCCATTTTCAGGCTTTATGACAACATTTACGATGTTTATTATACATGTGTTCAGTAATGCATGGCAATAAAGTGAGGCTTGTTAAAAATGTGTTCTACTTAAGGGGACATGGGCCGTTTTTTCTGGTTCCCCTTCTTCCTCATTCTTAGCCCCATTTGTTTTCAGATTTTATGCCGTTCGGCCAATTGGTTTGGCGATTTTAATACCTTTCGCCCCATTTCGTTGTCAATTTTAAGACCTTTCGTGCCATTTAAGCGTCGATTTTTTCCTTGCGAGCGATAGCAAGCCTGTAATTTTAAGAGTAACCGGCCTTTGGCCGGTTGTCCGGGAAATTTTTCTACCGAAAAATGTACACATTTATCTTGAAGGGGGGTATATGGGTGTTTTTCTAAGCTTGACGGAGGTCTAGCGAGGAAACTAAAAAATATATGAATACATGAATATTAATAGACCACAAAAACGGCCACTAGCCCCTTAATATTCTTAAATTATGCACCAGTGTTGTTGCAGTTACTGAATAAGTGTTATTATACACATACACACATTGTTACAGTGCACAGTCAATCAGTGTTATTATACACACACACACACATTGTTACAGTGCACAGTCAATAAGTGTTATTATACACACACACACATTGTTACAGTGCACAGTCAATAAGTGTTATTATGCACACACACACATTGTTACAGTGCACAGTCAATAAGTGTTATTATGCACACACACACATTGTTACAGTGCACAGTCAATAAGTGTTATTATTACACACACACATTGTTACAGTGCACAGTCAATAAGTGTTATTATGCACACACACACATTGTTACAGTGCACAGTCAATAAGTGTTATTATACACACACACACATTGTTACAGTGCACAGTCAATAAGTGTTATTATGCACACACACACATTGTTACAGTGCACAGTCAATAAGTGTTATTATGCACACACACACATTGTTACAGTGCACAGTCAATAAGTGTTATTATGCACACACACACATTGTTACAGTGCACAGTCAATAAGTGTTATTATGCACACACACACATTGTTACAGTGCACAGTCAATAAGTGTTATTATACACACACACGCATTGTTACAGTGCACAGTCAATAAGTGTTATTATGCACACACACACATTGTTACAGTGCACAGTCAATAAGTGTTATTATGCACACACACATTGTTACAGTGCACAGTCAATAAGTGTTATTATACACACACACACATTGTTACAGTGCACAGTCAATAAGTGTTATTATGCACACACACATTGTTACAGTGCACAGTCAATAAGTGTTATTATGCACACACACACATTGTTACAGTGCACAGTCAATAAGTGTTATTATACACACACACACATTGTTACAGTGCACAGTCAATAAGTGTTATTATGCACACACACACATTGTTACAGTGCACAGTCAATAAGTGTTATTATGCACACACACACATTGTTACAGTGCAGTCAATAAGTGTTATTATGCACACACACATTGTTACAGTGCACAGTCAATAAGTGTTATTATGCACACACACACATTGTTACAGTGCACAGTCAATAAGTGTTATTATGCACACACACACATTGTTACAGTGCACAGTCAATAAGTGTTATTATACACACACATTGTTACAGTGCACAGTCAATAAGTGTTATTATACACACACACACATTGTTACAGTGCACAGTCAAGACAAAAGTGATTTGGCTCATCCATTAATACATAATATGAATACGATGATGTTACTGACCCATTAATATATATAATAGTAATATTAAATTAATAATAATAATTGATTGATTGTTTATTTATACCCACACATGGGCTAATACATTACAGTAATTATTGGACGCAGCAAAATAATGTAATTTAAGAAATAACATGAGGAAATATTACAAGGAAGTTGTAAGGCGAACATGATGAGGTACAGCACATGATTCTTATAATCAGAAGATGCACAACTTCGCACAATTTCCACCTCCTAATGACTTAATTCAACTTAGGGGAAACAAAAAAATACTGTATATATATATATATATATATATATATATATATATATATATATATATATATATATATATATATATATATAATAATAATAATAATAATAATAATAATTTATTGATTGTTTATTTGTACCCACCAGTGGGCGAAGACATTAATTGGTAGATATAATAATTATAAAAGTAAATTTAGCATTAATAGGAGTAAAATATAATTTAAGAAAGATATATATACATAGTATACATATATAACTATAGCATGATAACAATTTTACTGAATAATAATAATAATAATAATAATAATAATAATAATAATATTATGGATAATAAAAATTGAATAATAAAGAGATGGCAAATATATACAGCACCGCATCTAGTTATCGTACAGTGCACACTACAGTTCCATTCGAAAGTCCAGCTCCCTGCAAAAGTCCCCGAACACCCAGCCATGGACCCCCCCCCCAGCCCAAAGAGAGCACAGCCCGCAGCCACCCCATGGCCATCCACTTTCGCCCACTAGGTGATAAGTGGGGCGGACGAAAGGGGACGGCCACAAAGAAACCGAGAACAATGCCCCCCCCCCCCCCCACGCGCGAACCAAGGGGGCACCCCCGGCCGAGTGCTCAGGAACTCTTGCAGGGAACTCCACATATAATAATAATAATAATAATAATTATTATTATTATTATTAGTATAAGTGTTGTTTTTGGCCCATTTTGTTGCACTTCATAATAATAGCTGGTAAAAAATAAAAATAAAAGTGATATTTACCTTCCTATTTGTTGGGAAAGATTGTAAATTAGCCACAGACAAGGAAATTAGTCCCCAAGGCCAAAGTATTTAATGGAAATGTTAATAAAAAGCCATTTTAATAAGAAATAATGCACTAAATTGGAACACCTGATATTTTGGCCCCCATGTATTCTACATATATGGCTTTTGTAGTGGAAATACAACTCACTGATATTGACTTACTGCATATATTATTATGCAGATAACGATATTTTGTAGTGGAAATACAACTCACTGATATTGACTTACTGCATATATTATTATGCAGATAACGATATTTTGTAGTGGAAATACTACTCACTGATATTGACTTACTGCATATATTATTATGCAGATAACGATATTTTGTAGTGGAAATACAACTCACTGATATTGACTTACTGCATATATTATTATGCAGATAACGATATTTTGTAGTGGAAATACAACTCACTGATATTGACTTACTGCATATATTATTATGCAGATAACGATATTTTGTAGTGGAAATACTACTCACTGATATTGACTTACTGCATATATTATTATGCAGATAACGATATTTTGTAGTGGAAATACAACTCACTGATATTGACTACTGCATATATTATTATGCAGATAACGATATTTTGTAGTGGAAATACAACTCACTGATATTGACTTACTGCATATATTATTATGCAGATAACGATATTTTGTAGTGGAAATACAACTCACTGATATTGACTTACTGCATATATTATTATGCAGATAACGATATTTTGTAGTGGAAATACAACTCACTGATATTGACTTACTGCATATATTATTATGCAGATAACGATATTTTGTAGTGGAAATACTACTCACTGATATTGACTTACTGCATATATTATTATGCAGATAACGATATTTTGTAGTGGAAATACAACTCACTGATATTGACTTACTGCATATATTATTATGCAGATAACGATATTTTGTAGTGGAAATACTACTCACTGATATTGACTTACTGCATATATTATTATGCAGATAACGATATTTTGTAGTGGAAATACAACTCACTGATATTGACTTACTGCATATATTATTATGCAGATAACGATATTTTGTAGTGGAAATACTACTCACTGATATTGACTTACTGCATATATTATTATGCAGATAACGATATTTTGTAGTGGAAATACTACTCACTGATATTGACTTACTGCATATATTATTATGCAGATAACGATATTTTGTAGTGGAAATACAACTCACTGATATTGACTTACTGCATATATTATTATGCAGATAACGATATTTTGTAGTGGAAATACAACTCACTGATATTGACTTACTGCATATATTATTATGCAGATAACGATATTTTGTAGTGGAAATACAACTCACTGATATTGACTTACTGCATATATTATTATGCAGATAACGATATTTTGTAGTGGAAATACAACTCACTGATATTGACTTACTGCATATATTATTATGCAGATAACGATATTTTGTAGTGGAAATACTACTCACTGATATTGACTTACTGCATATATTATTATGCAGATAACGATATTTTGTAGTGGAAATACAACTCACTGATATTGACTTACTGCATATATTATTATGCAGATAACGATATTTTGTAGTGGAAATACAACTCACTGATATTGACTTACTGCATATATTATTATGCAGATAACGATATTTTGTAGTGGAAATACAACTCACTGATATTGACTTACTGCATATTATTATGCAGATAACGATATTTTGTAGTGGAAATACAACTCACTGATATTGACTTACTGCATATATTATTATGCAGATAACGATATTTTTTAAGTAGTATGTAAAAAGTTCAGCCAAAAAATATAGGTCAGCTCTTAAGGTCTAGGTGGATTTTCACTCCTCAGAAAATTTAGTTTTGTTTGTAAGAGCGTATTTTGTCAATGAAGATATCAATTTCTCCCTGTGCTTAATATAATGTGTATTTACAATAGATAAAGTCGTGTCTAAATTTTGAGATCATTTGGTTTGATAGTTTTTGAGGAAAAACTAAAAAACTACCCTTTTCACCTTAAAAATTTAAATTTTGCTGCATATCTCCCTCGAAAAGTATAAATGTGTATTCAAACCATATTTCTGATGTGTCTTTTTGCTTCATATGTTAATGGCATACTGAACTATATACAGTATAAGTTGAAAAAAATGGTGTAGTTATCAACTACATTAGCCTAACCTAACAACCTTACCTAACCTATCCTAGTATTATGGGTGGGGGCTGCCGCCCCTACACCCCCGCTGGTTGGGTAAAATGGTAGAAATCCAGTTGGGGGTTAGAGGGGGCGGAATGCCCTTATAATCCATTTCCGCATATTGCCACCTATACCACATCACTTACCTCGTCGTACCTTCATGTTAAATACAATAATAATTTATTTAGCTGGTATAGGTGCAACCGTGCAATTATAGAATGATTCCCTAATTTCCGGTAATAATCATGATTATTATTATACACTGATAAACCTAAAAAATAACAAAACCAACACAAAATAATATTGAAAATAGCTGTGGTCTATCTATCTATCTATTGCCTGACGCCGTGATCCCCGAAGGGGTGGCCACGAACGAACCGCCCCCATGCACCTCTGTCCCCAGTCAGTCGACGCCCCTACCCCCAACCAGCACCGCCTTCGTTCATGTACTTCCTCACTCCATCCTTCCACCTCATATTCGGTCTACCTCTCCCCCTCTGTCCCTCCACCTCGCTCTCGTACACCCTCTTAGTCATTCTCTCGCTTTCCATACGTTCCATATGGCCGAACCATCTCAAGTTGTTCCTTTTCACACTTTCCAGCACATCTACCTCCACACCACACCTCCTTCTTACTTCCTCATTAGTCTGTCTATCCCTCCATGTAACTCTGCACGCACTCCTTAAGTAATTCATTTCCACTGCTCTCACTCTTGGTCTGAGTCTCTCAACCAACGTCCATGCTTCGCTTCCGTAAGTCAGTGTCGGGATTACCACACTGTCATGCAAGGACTTCTTCACTTCCATACTGACCACCCTATTTCTTGTTACTGCTTTTAGCGTTCCTACAACCCTCTTCCCCTGTTGTACCCTCTCCCGCACCTCTTCATCCATAGTCCCATCTTTACTCAACACACTGCCCAGATACTTAAAAGAGTTGACGATCTCCATAGCCTGACCGTTCAGCTTCACCTCACACTCTGTGACTTCACCCCTTTCGAAGACCATAACCTTGCTCTTCCCCGTATTTACCTTCAAATTCCGTTTTTCGCACACTGTTCCAAACTCATTTACCAGACCCTGCAACTCCCATTCATTATCACTCATCAGAACTGTATCATCCGCAAACAGCAGTATAGGTAGCTTCCACTCAATTCCCTCCCTTTTCAGCGATACACCAACATCCACTGCTCTTGATAGTATTTCTTTCATAACTCCATCCATAGCTGTGGTCCGGCTCCTTTATATTGACCAAAACAGGTTGCCGCCTTTTAGTTTACCCGCTAGACTTGGAAAAACGCCTCTCCAAACCCCTTTCAAACTAAAAAAAACGTCCCCCAGACCCCTTTCAAGCTAAATGTGTACATTTTTCGGTAGAAAAATGTCCCGGCCAATGTCCGGTTTCTCCCAAATTGCGGGCTCGCTATCGCTCGCCCAGGAAAAATCAACACCCTATTAGAACATAAGAAAATGGGAGTCTGCAAAAAGCCGATCGGCCCACACAAGGCAGATCCCTGTCACACCAAACCCCAATTGCATAACAACATAAGGTCAGAAGATCACGGGACACTGCATATGGCCACGTGGCCCAAATGAGACAGCTCCCACTCACACCCAGCCCACATCACCCATATGGGAATCCAACTTATATGCTTAACCCTTATTTAGCGGCGAGCAACATAAGTCGAGTTAAATAAAGCTGGACTATGTGGCGGCGCTCGACATAACTCGAGTGGCAATTTCAGCACGTAATGTGGCTGAGAGAGAGAGACAAGTGGTGGCAGGAGACTAGCGAGCGTATGACTGCTCCAGACCACTGCGGCGAACCTACTGACACAAATCTCAGCTCCCTCCTCCCTCTCTCACTCGCTACATACTCAATTATGTACTGAAAGTACCGAATTACCTGCTTTTTGCACTCGCGTTGCACGGTTATTGCAAGAAAACTATCCATCATACAAGGATCGTTATGGTGTCATTCGAAAGCTCTGTTTATGCCCTTTCAGGGATAGGTACTTGTTTTACGTTCTGGGTCTTATTTAGGCATGAAAATGATCACGTAAACAGCCCTATTTTGGCTAAAAACACCCCGCTGTGCGGTACACATAAATAAACCGCATAGGCCGCTCGTAAGGTGTTAAAGCTTTCAACTGTTTCTGAGCTAATTACTGTTCTGGGCAGTGCATTCCACATGTTAACAACTCTATTCCCAAATTGGGTTCAAGCATCATATAATCGCCAAACTAATGCATGAAATGTCTTAAAACCTCCAAGCTAATGGAGTCAAACTGAGAGGCTCCAAATTGGCCCGCCCTGCACATAATATGGGTCTTAATAGTGTTGGTCTCCGGGAATATGGAAAGATGGTGTTGATAGTGTGGGTGTAGTAACGAGGGTGTCACAATAGCTCAGTGATTAACCCCCTTATTGGCGGCACTCGACTAAGTCGTGCACCAATTAGCAGCAAGTTAGGAGCATTATTAAGGCTTTTAAAGGGTTAAAATCGAGTGCAAATGGCCGGGAGCGCAGCAGGCCACACGTCCGACACCCAGGGCTTACCGCCACCCACTGACTCACGCTCCCTGTGTTCTCGAGAGGACGCCAGCGTAGCCAGTAGTGAGCATAACTGGGAAAAATATACCGCTATACGCTAAACTCCCATGTTCGTGGCACCACTGCATGAAAACCACGAGTGCTACGTAGCTCGTTCTGGTCTCATTTTGAAGCTTTTAGCGCCTAGTGTTTTGCTGAATACATTTCTTTTCATGCAGATACTTGATTGATCATTCAGGAGGGCCTGAATATGCCCAAAACACCCCAAAACACCCCGCTAGACAAGGGTTAAGCTGTGTCTTATCGGCCGCCATCTTGGATACTAACTGCTTATCCCCAACCCCCCACCCCCGCTAACCTTTTCGTTCCATAGCCAGTTCGCCCACCTTCAGAGTTCATTCGCCCAATGCATAGCTTGTCCTAACCTTACCCATGTATCTCTAATCTATTCTTAGCCTTAGTTAAACCCCTTGAGGATTATAACGCGTTTTACAGTTTATTCTGGATAACATAAGACAATTTTAGGCAGTTTTGGAAAGATCTCTAGCACTCAGAGGAGTACAACAGATCTCAATTAGCCCTCTAACTCTCACAGTTCCATCCCAATCTTAATAAAATCGTCTAATAATACCCAGAATATAATTGTAAGTGCGTCTTCGTTTCTCGAAAGGGTTAATCTGAACTTAAAATAGCATAACGGCAGGTCCTATCCAGAGTGAGGTTTGGCATCCTCTAACCTACCTTAGCTGTTTCTGTCTGTCTCTTTTCCTGTACTACTTTTCTTTCTAGGTGCTGCCAAGATCGCCCGATTGGGTGGCACTGCAAGAGGGGCTGCAGACGGTGGGGGCATTGACCCAGGGGTGCAAGCCAGTGGGCTGATGAATCCCCAGCTGCCCTCTCAGAGACAGATCTCATCTCACACTGGCCCCTTCGGGAGCTCGAGCATCTGAAGAGGCTTCGGTCAACCGGACTCGGAACTGTTTGGCCAGACAGTCTGGGGAACTACATCAACATCAACCTAGTCTTTATTATAATCTAAACATGAGCTAAGCTAACCTTAATATAACTTAACATTTGCATTTACATAAGTTAACCTAACCAAACGTAATATAACCTAACATTTAACTAAACCTAAGTTACTTAATTCGACCTCATCATAAACCCACTCTTTGTATCCTATTTTTAACCCTTTCAGAGCGAGGGACGTCTCTTGTGTTTTATTGTAGCCATATTTAGACGATTTTATGCAGCTTAGGAAGGTAATATGGTAGTCAAAAAGGTTAATTGAGATAGTGTGTGGGCTTTTAATTGCTAAAGATCCTTCCTAAGCTGAATAACATAATCTAATAGTAGCCATATCAAAATGAAGACAACATCGCCTGTATTGAAAGTAAACCTAATCACTTAAGGGGGGTGACCTGCTTTTTGTTATTTCTGTCCTTTTCTCTCTTTCTCTGGCTTGTATTCATTCGGCCCCATTCAGCCAACTATTTTAAGACGTTTATCCCCCATCTAGGTGTCGATTTCTTCCTGGCGAGCGATAGCGAGCCAGCATTATATGAAGAAATCTGGCTTCGCCGGAGACATTTTTCTACCGAAAAATGTACAAATTTAGCCTGCTGTCAAACAAAAATAAAAAATATGCTGGCTCGCTACCGCTCACCAGTAAAAAATGGACACCTGGATGGGGATAAACGTCTTAAAACAGTAGGCTGAATGGGGCCAAATGGATACAAGCCAGAGAAAGATAGAAAAGGACAGAACAAAAACAGGTCACCCCCTTAATCTTACCTAATCTATAACACATTTCGAAGTGTGGGCAGTCCTCAAGTCTAGGCGAAAGGGCTTAGCAACAAAGGCACCAATAATAATATATCCCTTTTACCGCGGGTGCCACAGACCTCGCCACGCCCATAAGGTTGTCGGGATCGCTGATAAGGGCGTGATTAATGTGTCCACGCGCTGTTTAGGCTGCCCTCATAGTTATGATATATTTATGTTGTGGTTTTGTGTAGTTTGTGTGTCATTAAATTATTTGGCTCAATCTTCAATGCGTTATTTTCCACATATTTATTTATATTATTGTTTTGTCTCTATACCGTATTCATGTTTGTTTTGTCTCTATACCGTATTCATGTTTGTTTTGTCTATACCGTATTCATGTTTGTTTTGTCTCTATACCGTATTCATGTTTGTTTTGTCTCTATACCGTATTCATGTTTGTTTTGTCTATACCGTATTCATGTTTGTTTTGTCTCTATACCGTATTCATTTTTGTTTTGTCTCTATACCGTATTCATGTTTGTTTTGTCTATACCGTATTCATGTTTGTTTTGTCTCTATACCGTATTCATGTTTGTTTTGTCTCTATACCGTATTCATGTTTGTTTTGTCTCTATACCGTATTCATGTTTGTTTTGTCTCTATACCGTATTCATGTTTGTTTTGTCTCTATACCGTATTCATGTTTGTTTTGTCTCTATACCGTATTCATGTTTGTTTTGTCTCTATACCGTATTCATGTTTGTTTTGTCTCTATACCGTATTCATGTTTGGGTTTGTTTGTTTTGTCTCTATACCGTATTCATGTTTGTTTTGTCTCTATACCGTATTCATGTTTGGGTTTGTTTGTTTTGTCTCTATACCGTATTCATGTTTGGGTTTGTTTGTTTTGTCTCTATACCGTATTCATGTTTGGGTTTGTTTGTTTTGTCTCTATACCGTATTCATGTTTGTTTTGTCTCTATACCGTATTCATGTTTGTTTTGTCTCTATACCGTATTCATGTTTGGGTTTGTTTGTTTTGCAAGTTTTACATTTGATTTAGGATATGGACACACGACAAAGGCTTAAGGGGGGATGGGCGTATTTATTTCCTCCTGTATATCTCTTTCCTCCTGTATATCTCTTTCCTCCTGTATATCTCTTTCCTCCTGTATATCTCTTTCCTCCTGTATATCTCTTTCCTCCTGTATATCTCTTTCCTCCTGTATATCTCTTTCCTCCTGTATATCTCTTTCCTCCTGTATATCTCTTTCCTCCTGTATATCTCTTTCCTCCTGTATATCTCTTTCCTCCTGTATATCTCTTTCCTCCTGTATATCTCTTTCCTCCTGTATATCTCTTTCCTCCTGTATATCTCTTTCCTCCTGTATATCTCTTTCCTCCTGTATATCTCTTTCCTCCTGTATATCTCTTTCCTCCTGTATATCTCTTTCCTCCTGTATATCTCTTTCCTCCTGTATATCTCTTTCCTCCTGTATATCTCTTTCCTCCTGTATATCTCTTTCCTCCTGTATATCTCTTTCCTCCTGTATATCTCTTTCCTCCTGTATATCTCTTTCCTCCTGTATATCTCTTTCCTCCTGTATATCTCTTTCCTCCTGTATATCTCTTTCCTCCTGTATATCTCTTTCCTCCTGTATATCTCTTTCCTCCTGTATATCTCTTTCCTCCTGTATATCTCTTTCCTCCTGTATATCTCTTTCCTCCTGTATATCTCTTTCCTCCTGTATATCTCTTTCTATAATTTCTTTAGTTTCCTCCCTAGAGGTTAGACCTCCATCAAGCTTAAAAAAAACACCCCCCAAGACCCTCCTTGAAGATAAATGTGTACATTTGTCGATAGAAAAATGTCCTGGCCGAAGGCTGGTTCCTCTTAAATTACAAGTTCGCTATCGCTCGCCATGAAAAAATAGACACCTATAGGACACGAAAACTCTTACTATAGAAATGGGTTGAAAAATCTTAAAACCGCCAAACTAATGGGCCGAACGCCATCAAATCTGAAAGCTAACAGGGCTAAGCATGAGGAAGAAGGGGGCCCAGAAAACGACCCATCTCCCCTTAATTTCGGAGCATACCGGCGAGATTTGAGTGTCTTGAGCATGGAAGCAAGAGGAGCATGTGGTGTATCGTTATGATCACTATACTCGGTTATATTTGAGTGTCTTGAGCATGGATGCAAGAGGAGAATGTGGTGTATCGTTATGATCACTATACTCGGTTATATTTGAGTGTCTTGAGCATGGATGCAAGAGGAGAATGTGGTGTATCGTTATGATCACTATACTCGGTTATATTTGAGTGTCTTGAGCATGGATGCAAGAGGAGCATGTGGTGTATCGTTATGATCACTATACTCGGTTATATTTGAGTGTCTTGAGCATGGATGCAAGAGGAGCATGTGGTGTATCGTTATGATCACTATACTCGGTTATATTTGAGTGTCTTGAGCATGGATGCAAGAGGAGCATGTGGTGTATCGTTATGATCACTATACTCGGTTATATTTCAGCTGACGGTAAATTAACTACTTGCGAGTTTCATTCTATAATAGTAGGGTCATTTGCTTGGAATCCGTGACCATTTTATTCCTACCCCTTTCTTTCGATGGATTTGACAACCTGAACCATTTTAAAGGAAAATTAGCTCCTATTCCCCTCTGAAAAATGACGGCTAACTCTGCTAGAGCCCAATATTCAAAATGGCCGCCAATGCCATCTTGAAAAACATGAAATGTAATATCTCTGGCATCAGATGAGCTACAAGGACGAATGAGGTGTCCTTTTTCACTAATTCTGGCATTACAAATCCACTGGAATGGTTATTGTATTGTATTGTATTGTATATTGTATTGTTATTGTATTGTATTATACTAATTGTACATACTAATCTGCCACTTCACTGTCACTACATGATTCACTGTATGAGCCACTATCAGAATCACTGTCCTCACTTTCGCTGCTATCATCACTGTTGTTCTCTGCCTGCGGTGTATATCTAATATTACTTTTTTACTGTTTCAGATGGATCGCATGCCCATCTGATGAAAATCGCCGACTTGTGAAGTGACCGAAATAATGGATAATAGAAGAGAGTGAAGAGTTACCAGACAAGACATTAAATGAATACGAGTGCATTTTACTCTGTGGTAAACGATGTACCGCAGATGATCGTTTGGAAAACAATACACCTGAGAAGTGGGAATCCACCGGGAAAAGTCTTTACAATGGAAAGAACTTGATAAGTTTCAACATATACATGAAAATGTGGATTGGGAGAAGGGACCAAAGGGTCACCACATGCATAGCACTTGTTACGCATCATTTTCCAGCAAGCGCAAGCTCTCTCAAGCCGAAAAACGCAAACACAAATCCGAGGAACGTCTTGAAAGAGATGAAGCATCAGATCAACAAGACCCTTCCCCAGAGGCCAGTGCACCTAAAAGGCTCCGCTCCAGTATGGGTGTCCTTCACGATAAGACTCTATGTGTGTGGTGCATGAAAGGGGCATACAAGGGTAGTGATCGTGACAAGCAGATTTTACTCCTATCAACAGTAGATGCCTGGACTAAATTCAAGTTACATACTGTCCGTCTGGAAGATGAGGTCATGAGATTGAGACTTGACACTCTGATTGCATCCATCCCAGATAGTCAAACAGCATTTGGGTTGGAAATCCGCTACCATCGTGCGTGCTGGCGCAAATATGTAAGCGACCATAAGCCCCTTTCAGATGAAAGCACTCAACATCTGCAGTGTGTAAACCTCCGAGAGGCCCAAGCTCTCTTCTTTCATCATATTCGTCAAGTCATCTTCAAAGACCATGAAATTCGCACACTGCAAGGCCTGCTGCAGGACTATAAGCGCATTATCTCAAATCACAGACATAACTCAGTAGTAAAATCCAGCTACTTAAAGGAAATTCTCGTCAATGAATTTGGGGAAGACATCGGATTTCATGAACGCATTCAAAAGAATGTGAGTGAACTGGTATATGATACAACAGCAGCAGGTACATACATCGAGGCGGCAATATCTTCATTGGGTGTCAGCAATGATCAGTTGGTGATGAATGTTGCGGCACGACTCAAAGAGCAAGTCATCAGGACAAATACTATTCCCTGGCTCCCATATACACGAGTTGGAGAGAGAAGAAGACCTCAGTGAGCTCCTGCTGAAGCTGCTCACATGGCTGAAACACCCAAATAAGTCTGCAATTGATGACAGTCCATCTGTCCGATCGATTGCATCTATCCTCACAAGCTACATCAATGGAAAACGCACTGCATTTGAGATAAATCTCTCTGTCTTGCTACATGGACTGACCAAGAGTAGGGATATAGTCGACATAATGGACAAAGATGGACTGGGCATCAGTTACAATGACGTACTTATGCTGCAAGATTTTTGGGTGGTCAATGACCTCAAGTGCTCATCTGATTGCCCCTTCGAACTAGCTGAGGGTAAGCCTGCTATTGCTATAGTCGACAACGATGACTTCAAGAGCGACACACTGACCGGTGCTGGCCAGTCACACCGCACTAATGTCATGTTTGTGCAGCCAGAATCATTTGATACAGAACTTCCTTCCGAGAATCACGAGGATAGACCAGTTCCCGGTGCCAACTTTGCATCAAACCTCTCGACAACTCTCAAAGAGCTCGGAAGTGAAATGCAAAAAGTCAACCCATACAAGACAGCGAAGCGTGGGGAACCACCTCTCAGGAAGCCACCAGCTGATCAAAGTACTCCTCCTCCTGACACATCGGTGCAAAGAATTCGTGGTGTGATCCATGCATTGGCCAGGGCGCAAGATGACCGAACGAGACCTAAGCCAGAAGAACAGACTGTGCCTGGGTTTTCAGGGTTTCACGCCAGCATGTCAAATGCAGATGAGAAGAGTCGAGCAATATACCACATGACCTATCTCAACCCGCCCAGTAAGACAATTCTCAATGATGTGATGTGTAAGCTTGCAAAATCAATCGAAGAAAAAAAGATGCCTTTTGCAATAATTGTTGGTGATCATCCTGTCTACGTGCTCATGCTAGAGTTGAAAAGTGAGAATGCTGAGCTGTTCAGCAAAATCTTACCATTCATGGCACCCTTCCACATCCAAATGTCGTTCATCTACTGTTACGACTGAGGTTTAAATATATCAGGGCTCTTATTCATTGGACTAGTAATGGCATAAATGCTACAACGGAAAGCGCTAGATCCAACCTCTGATGTATATTCCCAGTGAACAAAGAACACAAATACTCTACAGAGTTCTATATGCAATAATAGGCTATCAAACTCTCAATAAATGTGCGTCTACTCTAGGTTTAATGTTATGTGAAAACGGCCTATTACTACCTATAACCGAAGGTGCTTGGTTATGGTATGCAAAGTAAGGTGGTAAGAGAAGTTACAGCTTACGTTACTTTAATCAATAAATGTCAGGCACTCCTGCATGAAAGAAAGTGCACTAAAGTCCTTCAACACTAACAAGGAATCTTCTTTAAATGTTAGATGCTATAAAGATGCTCGTATCGGAAATGGAACCCAAAAAGGCAGGCAGCGGAACAATGCTCGTGCAGGCTATGCACACAAAAAGGCAGGATATATAATGCAGTCGGGGCCAAGAATATCCTAAACGCTACAACAATAATAATCGCCACGACAATGCAGTATTCCTATCAACAAAAAGAGCCTAAGTCGTTTGTGTCTCCATACATCAAACTAGGCTGCGAAATGGTTGTGTAATCATAAACGGGTATGCATAAAAAGAGTAATTAGGTTAATATACTTAATGTCTACGGTGACTGATAAAGTCTAGCTAGAGTCAATGATACGAGATACTGGTGCGCATGGCATGCCGCATAGCCTAGTGCAAATCTCAAGTCTGTGCGTCAAATATTACGTTATAGGGAAGGGTAGCTCTCTTGAGAAACCTTAATACCGAAGTATCAAGCGTTCTCCTGGCGTACCTCAAAGACAAACAATCGAGACTAGAACAGTGCAGAATGGTATAGGCAAAAAGCCCTCATTCGTGCATGCTCTATTCTCAATGGCACACAGACTAGAATTTACCCAATCAACTCCAGTTCTCAGGTATGTCGTGCAGCTTTTAACTAAAGCCAGCACTCATCGGAAACAATACCTTATAATATCAGACCCCTAGTCTAGCATTATCTAATCCAGCAGAACACTAATACTTATAGGAAGCAGTACTGAACAATATGGATGCTAACCAATACTTCGTGATCAACTTATCTTAACAACTAAACATACATAGGTTATATCAGACCTTAACGCACAATACAACTGGCCAGCATGAAGCTGATTTTGCAGAGTTAACCAGAGGGGATATAGTCTTAATAAAAGGTGGTGAAAGATATGAAAAAAGAGAGAGGTAGGCAGAGGAAAAGATTCTCAGGTGTAGAGCGGAGGACAGGTAGCAAGGGATAAGATAGATGCGTTCTAGAAACCAGATCTGAGGGAGAGAGTGGCGAGGAACCTGTATATATACCGGGACTAGTTTTCACCGCGCAAAGTAAAGCGGTAACAAGTCCTCTAGCCACTAGCAAAGAAGCTAGCAACATGGTAAGGACCTCCCTCAACCAACCCCCACGAGGCAGCCAGCCGTGACGTCATCGAGCGGGGCAAAAACACTGCGGGCCCCCCTCTCACTCTGTTCTACTCTCTCTCTCTCTCCCAGATCCCATCATTACTAGTTAATGATAAAACATAATATTATACTTTACAATTAAATATAGAAAGCCTTGACATGGGTGAAAACAAAGAGCCTTTCTGGACTGCCCATGACACGAGCTTTCATATGAAATAAAGCACACTCTAATACATAAACTGTAGCCCCATCCACTGTCCTGGCGATCCTAGCGAGTCATTGTAGGACAAGCCATGCGGTTCTAACGGAGTGGTTAACGTCACACCCCCCCCAAGATTTTTCTCAGAGGCCCAAGGCTCACAAAAATCTGATGGTTAGAACCCATGCTATATCTCTACTTCCCATCACCCAGCGGCAGTAAAATATCTGGCACAGTTCCTCAACAAAACATTTTACAAAATTATAACCCTCCCCAACACAATAGGTTAAATTATATGTAGTTATGCTCCTCAAGAGCGAGCTTCTCTAGCCCAGCATTCTGAGAGGAGTGCAACTCAGAATTACTGCTATAACATACTGAAAAAATTCAACTATCAAAGAAAGAGTTTTTATTTGATTTTTATGTTTTTAATTTGTTTATTTCGGCTGCACTATAGGGGCAAGCCTAGTTTTTTCTTCTATACCAAACGCTCAACTCCTGCTTTACGACCCAATACGCTGGGCTACAACCGCGAGCCAACAAGCACCAAGCGCAAAATACTATTCAAACTAAAGCAGGAGGCTACCCGTGTGTCAATCTACCCAGGATCATCTACCCTCGAAAAACAATCTGCAATCACGTTGTCACAACCGGCAATATGGCGTATGTCCAGGTTATATTCCTGTAACATTAGCGACCACCTGGTCAGCCTCATATTCCGATTGTGAAACTGGTTCAAAAACTTGAGAGGGTGATGATCTGTGTAAATTACAACGACTGGACCATAGGCTGGAACATAGACCTCAAAATGCCTCAGTGCAAGCACAACTGCCAGCAGCTCCTCCTCGACAAAAGAGCAGCTCTCCTGGGCCGAATTGTACTTCTCCGAGCAGAAACTAACAGGATGCTCCAGCCCATCATCGTCCTTTTCCACAAGGACGGCACCAGCCCCCACACCACTAGCCTCCGTTGCTAGTTGGAAAGGTAGGCTAAAGTCAGGGGCCCTGAGGATCGGGTGAGTGCACAACAGGTGTTTTACTTCTCTAAACACCTTCTCACACTCAGGCGCCCATTTTAACTTCTTATCCTTCCAGTTATCCTCCACCTGAGCTTGACTGTCCCGTTCTCCTTCTCCACCTTGACTGCTAAACGTCATCACAGGCACAGTGAGAGGCTCAGGGGGGTGCCTCCCATACTCCTTCACGAGATTAACATGACATAACTGATTGCGCTTCTGTCTGTCTGGAGTGGCTACCAAGTAATCCAGGTCTGATAGCTCCTCAACCACCCTATAAGGACCAGCGTACTTCGCGGATAAGGGGTGACCTACAAGGGGCAGTAGAATCAACACCTCCTGACCCTCGTGAAACTCCCTGAGTTCAACCTTGAGGTCGTACCTGTCCTTCCTGAGGGCCTGAGAGCTAGTCAAATTACGGCCAGCCAACTCCAGACTGCGAAACATCCGTTCTCGACTGTTGAGGACACACTTGAGCATAGAACAAGGTTTTTCTGCGCCCTCCCATACTTCTTCAACCATATGGAGAGGCCCTCTGACACGGTGTCCAAAGACGAGCTCATTAGGGCTGAATCCCAAACTCTCCCCAGGTACCTCCCGCACAGCAAACAAAACACATGACAGGCCAAGATCCCAATCCTTCCCACTCTCAAAGCAACAACAACGAAGCACATATATCAAGGCTGAGTGCCATCGCTCTAACACACCCTGGCTCTCCGGATGATACGCCGATGACACAACCCCAACAATCCCATGCTGCGGCATTGCTTGAACAAAGAGGCTAGAAGTGAAGTTGGGTCCCTGGACTGACTGAATCCCCTTCGGGTAACCATACCGGGAAAAATACACTAGCAAGCTTCGGACCACCGTCTTCGCCGACCCATTTCTCATAGGGTACGCATCAGGGTACCTTGTTGCTACATCTCCCGACTGTGCATCACTGTCCTCCTTCAACTCTTTCGTCTTTTTAAGCCCATCCTCTGCCTTTTCAGGAACAGTTACTGGGTCTTCTCCAGACTCGAAATGTGGTCCTAATAATGAGTCCCCGAGAAGGTCCGTTGATACTAAACTCTCAACCGCATCAACTTTCAACCCCTTCTCGGTACCCTTCCTCCGCTGATCTAAAGATTGTTGACCAGAATGTGACTCCCTGGATGCAAGATCTCCGGTGACAACACACGCCATAGGCTGCACCGGACACTTCTCAACCCACTCCTGCTCCTCCCTACTCACGTCGGCCGGCTTCTCGGCAACAACCAAGGGTGGAGCCTCAGAAGTAGGTCCCGCAAAGTCGTTGCCTAGAAGGAGGTCGACGCCCCCAACAGGTAACTTCTCCACAATTCCTACATCCAGGTCCCGAGTCACACCATCAACTTCCACCTTCATTCTTACAAGCGGGTATGACCTTGTCGCATTAACTCCCTGAACCACAACCACCCGCGCCGTATTGACAGGTTTACCAGTGAAATTTCTCAACAGTGTTTGCGATGCCCCAGTGTCACGCAAAATTCTCACCTCATGTCTTCTACCCCCCCACTCCACACAACCGAGTCCCCTGTGGTCACTAAAGGCATCACGGACAGGGAATAAGCCTTCCGGATCCTTCTGCACTGGCAGTGTATTTACCTCGGAAGAAATGCCTCTAACAAACTCCGATGTCCTCTTGAACACTCCAATGCCGTGAGCAAAAGACACGGCTGCCGGAGGAGGTCGACTAGGGCACTCATTTGCCTTATGACCCTCCTGGTGGCAACTAAAACACATAAATTTCGGTTTCGGCTTATACTGTGATGTAAAAGGCCCCTGACTTTTCACATACGGTGTGGTGTAAGGTTTGGATTCAGTTTTAGTTTCATGGCTCTTCTGTTTAACACCTTACGAGCGGCCTATGCGGTTTATTTATGTGTACCGCCCAGCGGGGTGTTTTTAGCCAAAATAGGGCTGTTTACGTGATCATTTTCATGCCTAAATAAGACCCAGAACGTAAAACAAGTATCTATCCCTGAAAGGGCATAAACAGAGCTTTCGAATGACACCATAACGATCCTTGTATGATGGATAGTTTTCTTGCAATAACCGTGCAAAATAACGTTTGCGAGTGCAAAAAGCAGGTAATTCGGTACTTTCGGTACATAATTGAGTATGTAGCGAGTGAGAGAGGGAGGAGGGAGCTGAGATTTGTGTCAGTAGGTTCGCCGCGGTGGTCTGGAGCAGTCATACGCTCGCTAGTCTCCTGCCACCACTTGTCTCTCTCTCTCAGCCACATTACGTGCTGAAATTGCCACTCGAGTTATGTCGAGCGCCGCCACATAGTCCAGCTTTATTTAACTCGACTTAAGTGGTGGGCCGCTTTTTAAGGGTTAAATGTGTCATTGTTACGGGGAGGGGGAGGATAACGGTCCTTAGCACTTACACCGTACTTCTGTGATGACCCGCAACCCCGAATCAACGACAGCCGTTGATCAGCCATTTCTGCTGCTTCGACTAGAGTTCTTGGGTTTTTCTCCTTCAAGTTCAAAGTTAGATCACCGCCCGTGCTCTTAAAGAACTGCTCCAACATCATTAACTGCTTAATTTCATCAAATGTAGTGACCTTCTCAGATCGGAGCCAGTTCCCCATAGCATCGGACAAGTCCCGGGCGTGTTCCATAAAGGTGCTATCTCTTCCCTTAGTTACACCCCGGAACTTCAAACGGTACGTTTCTGGTTGCAGTTCGTAACCCCTCAGGACAGCCTCCTTGAGATCCTCATACACAATACATGACTCCCAAGGTAACGCATCGTAGGCTTTAAGACTCTTGCCACTTAATCTAGAGGATACAAGTGCTGCCCATTTATTCTCTGGCCAGTGGTGTTCCTGGCACTTCTTCTCAAAGCGTGCGAAAAATTCTGTTACACCACTCTCAACAAACACCGGAACCAGTTTCAATAAGTGCGAGACAGACTGATCAGGAGCACGGTTACGGTTTAAAATTACCGGTGGTCCCCCCAGGGGCAACCCACCCTGATTAACCATTTCACCATACTGCTCTTCCTCAGTTTCGACATTACGTACTGTCTCCATTCTCCTCTGATCCGGTATAAGACATGATGCTCACAAAAAATTTCCCACCTCAATATTCAGAAAAGAAGCACCCCAAACTCTTATACCTCAATATACACACAAAAATTCTCGGAAATACTCAAGGGCTATACTATGTTGCAAAAAAAAATTATTCTTGCTGATCCCCGCAAAATATTCCCCAAAACAACAAATGTTCCCTGCTTAATAAATGTAGGTTCACCAATTCCTAGGTAAGGTCGCCATTTGTTACGACTGAGGTTTAAATATATCAGGGCTCTTATTCATTGGACTAGTAATGGCATAAATGCTACAACGGAAAGCGCTAGATCCAACCTCTGATGTATATTCCCAGTGAACAAAGAACACAAATACTCGACAGAGTTCTATATGCAATAATAGGCTATCAAACTCTCAATAAATGTGCGCCTACTCTAGGCTTAATGTTATGTGAAAACAGCCTATTACTACCTATAACCGAAGGTGCTTGGTTATGGTATGCAAAGTAAGGTGGTAAGAGAAGTTACAGCTTACGTTACTTTAATCAATAAATGTCAGGTACTCCTCCATGAAAGAAAGTGCACTAAAGTCCTTCAACACTAACAAGGAATCTTCTTTAAATGTTAGATGCTATAAAGATGCTCGTATCGGAAATGGAACCCAAAAAGGCAGGCAGCGGAACAATGCTTGTGCAGGCTATGCACACAAAAAGGCAGGATATATAATGCAGTCGGGGCCAAGAATATCCTAAACGCTACAACAATAATAATCGCCACGACAATGCAGTATTCCTATCAACAAAAAGAGCCTAAGTCGTTTGTGTCTCCATACATCAAACTAGGCTGCGAAATGGTTGTGTAATCATAAACGGGTATGCATAAAAAGAGTAATTAGGTTAATATACTTAATGTCTACGGTGACTGATAAAGTCTAGCTAGAGTCAATGATACGAGATACTGGTGCGCATGGCATGCCGCATAGCCTAGTGCAAATCTCAAGTCTGTGCGTCGAATATTACATTATAGGGAAGGGTAGCTCTCTTGAGAAACCTTAATACCGAAGTATCAAGCGTTCTCCTGGCGTACCTCAAAGACAAACAATCGAGACTAGAACAGTGCAGAATGGTATAGGCAAAAAGCCCTCATTCGTGCATGCTCTATTCTCAATGGCACACAGACTAGAATTTACCCAATCAACTCCAGTTCTCAGGTATGTCGTGCAGCTTTTAACTAAAGCCAGCACTCATCGGAAACAATACCTTATAATATCAGACCCCTAGTCTAGCATTATCTAATCCAGCAGAACACTAATACTTATAGGAAGCAGTACTGAACAATATGGATGCTAACCAATACTTCGTGATCAACTTATCTTAACAACTAAACATACATAGGTTATATCAGACCTTAACGCACAATACAACTGGCCAGCATGAAGCTGATTTTGCAGAGTTAACCAGAGGGGATATAGTCTTAATAAAAGGTGGTGAAAGATATGAAAAAAGAGAGAGGTAGGCAGAGGAAAAGATTCTCAGGTGTAGAGCGGAGGACAGGTAGCAAGGGATAAGATAGATGCGTTCTAGAAACCAGATCTGAGGGAGAGAGTGGCGAGGAACCTGTATATATACCGGGACTAGTTTTCACCGCGCAAAGTAAAGCGGTAACAAGTCCTCTAGCCACTAGCAAAGAAGCTAGCAACATGGTAAGGACTTCCCTCAACCAACCCCCACGAGGCAGCCAGCCGTGACATCATCGAGCGGGGCAAAAACACTGCGCGCCCCCCTCTCACTCTGTTCTACTCTCTCTCTCTCTCCCAGATCCCATCATTACTAGTTAATGATAAAACATAATATTATACTTTACAATTAAATATAGAAAGCCTTGACATGGGTGAAAACAAAGAGCCTTTCTGGACTGCCCATGACACAAGCTTTCTTATGAAATAAAGCACACTCTAATACATAAACTGTAGCCCCATCCACTGTCCTGGCGATCCTAGCGAGTCACTGTAGGACAAGCCATGCGGTTCTAACGGAGTGGTTAACGTCACACTACACTATATACAAGAGGTTTAAGGGATCTGGCATCTCAGATGTGTTGGTGGCAGCTGGTGTTATAGCAGATGGGTCTGTTGATCAGGCCCTTCGTGGAAAACATGTTAAGCGTGGGGTTCGCTGCTTGCGACTATTCTACGAGACTCTGGTCCACCATGTCATAGACAAACGTTTGGTAGATTCCCCTCTATCTGAAGAAGTAAAGGCATCCCTTGCCAAGCTTCGACATCCGATTGATGCACAGGAACTTGCAGATGAACATGCAGAGCTAGAGAGAAATGCTGAGCTGAAGGACCTCGTTGATGCTCTCTTCAAGGACTTTGAGGGTGCCCCACAAGCAGAATACTGGATGTCATTCATGGAAATGGTTGAGGTTCTAACTCAAAATATCCATGCAATCAGAACAAGCAACTGGACTGAGTTCAAGTCCTCACTCAAGCTCATGCTTCCTTTGATGCAAATCTATGATAATGACAAGTATGGTTGGCATCTCCCCGATTTCACCGCAGTGCTTGATACCCTTCCTGTCGATCAGGCTGCATTCATGGAGAGTGGTATGTTTGCACAGTCAATGACAGGAAAACCATATTCGTGTGTCGCCCTCGACATATGGATAGAGTCCTAGTCTCCCACTTCCAACGTTCAGGTATTAATCTTCTGATCACTGGCTTTATTCACAAGTTTATATACTGGAGACCATAAATGTTACTTATAGATTCATATTCAATGTTAGATTTATCACTGGTAGCTCTGGTGAACAAGTAGTAGTTCACAGACTAGATTAGACACACGTATTTTAGAGCACGGGAATTCTAGTAACCTCAGGGGGGTACTGATCTAAGTTTTATATTCTTGTATCAGAAACACATAGAACGCAAATCAGTGGGCGAACATCAGATATCACTAGGGTTTCACTTCTATGTAATAATATCTGGATATATGGGTAATTACGAGAGTTAATATCGCCTGTTAATTAATAAACACTGATACGCTTAGCACTTCCTAATTGAATGGTTATATATGAATTATACTGGGGCGAAGATATAGCCACTTCATAGAAATATTAATAAGTGAGTCTCTAAATAGCACTGTAACACTGTAGCACTGATAGAGTGAATCTTGGGTAGTATTTGATTGGTCTGGTCCTGGTTATCTTGCGTCCGTGATGTTGGGGGCTAACGACTGGTTCCGCGGCCGTCCAGATGGTCCATATGTAGAAAGTTCTCAAGACGGATCTCTTAGCGATCGTTGCTGGTTACACTCTTATATACCCTCTGGTTTCTAGACCTGAATCACAGATATTAGGATCTTCCTGTCAATCTGGATCGGAATTAA
Source organism: Paralithodes platypus (assembly GCA_032716605.1). NCBI lineage: Eukaryota > Metazoa > Arthropoda > Malacostraca > Decapoda > Lithodidae > Paralithodes > Paralithodes platypus. The sequence goes on along the minus strand of CM064485.1, from coordinate 26,259,255 downwards.
CGCCAAGCGCATCTCACGTCGATCGCTCAGCTTCCTGGTCTGTATGAAGGTTATAAGGTGTACGTAGATTTCTTTTACGTGGACAGATCCTTCTATCTAAATCTGCCACGGAGTCTGCAGGCTCTGGAACTCAATTCTCAGGAACAAACAATGATAGAGCTAGAGGTCAACACAAGGGACCAGCCACTGTTTGGTGTCTATCTTTCAACTGATTTTACTGGGGGCTGGAGCTCGGTTTATAGGTTCGGTTTTGGACCCTGTAAGCAATAGGGATCTCGAGTTTTGATGGACTTATTTGAGCTCTCAATTGATACGGGAACTAGGTAAGGTGGTGATTACTGTTGTGGCACATGGCTGTATGGAGCCTTCATAATGTGATATAACTGAGCCTTAGTAAGAGGTACTATTTTGGCTATACTGGAAGTATTTAGGGGAGAGAGACTGGATCTACTTTGCAAGGAGGTTTGGGACATCTTTGATAGGAGCGTCTCTCTTAGATTGTTCAGTCTTCATTCTATGGTATAGCTGAGGTGCTAATTTGGTTATCGGAGTATGCAAGAAAGGTTAATGGGTTATTGTGGGTTAATAGAGGTTAGTAAGGGTGTTAGTCATACATGGTTAGTTCATTGATAGGAAGAATTCCTGTGCTACCTGGCAATGACCCGGAAGTCAAAACAGGGGTCAGGTGTACCTCCGCAGGGGTAGGGGTCTCCCTCCTCGGGTGGGTGAAAAGGGTAGGCGCGCGTCCTCTCTCTGTGATGGTCGTCTGGGCGGCTGTGGCTGGGGGCTTGCCATATTACAAGTGTTTGTAATAACCCTCTGTTTATGAGACAGATGTGGGTGTTCGTAATACCAAAACCGAAGGTGCCTTGATCAGCTGGTTTAATTGGTTGGGTTGTTAATTGCATGGTTTGTTGGATGTGGTGGAGACGGGGTTGCTAACTCTGCCACATTTATCTGGAAGTATGGCAATAGAGGTTAGTCACTGGCGAGGCGGCTAGCCTCGCACTGACGATCATTTGGTACAGGGTTGTGAATGGGTTGTGAGGGAATAGATGGCATGCAAAGGGTTAGTAAAGTTCTAATGGTGTTCCTTCCTACTGGGGGAAGGTAGGCTGGATAGGAGTATATATACAAAAGGTTTGAGAATGTTAGTAACGGAAAAGTTAAGGATATTCAGGGGGTATGGTGGAGAGGCTAGGTCAGGAGGGAGTCGAGGAGCGTGGGGGGTTAACGAGAGGGAGAGGGTTAAGGGAGGCTACGTGGAAGTTTGACCCTAAGGTCTCTGGGTGTAGGGGTGGCATTAGGCTACAGTTGGTATCTTAGACTGGGGGTTAACGACAGGGAAGGTAGGTTAATCAAACGCTACCGGGGGATGAGCAATAGGTGGTGGTATATGAGTCTGGAAATTATAGAATCATGTGGACTGTGGGGAAGATGAGGTTAGCTGTAGGTGTGTGCTTGACTGTGGATAAAAGTAGAGAAAAACATAGTGTATTATTACTCGTCAATACGATGGGTTATGGATACTATTAGTTGACACGATTTCTTGCTGATCTAGTTGTCCCTGGGAACTGCATTTTCTATGAAATATATACCAAAGAAAGCGGCAGTTCATAGGGGTAGCTTCGTTATTGTTTCGTGGTAGATATGCGTCGAGACAATGGTAAGAGAGGGTTATCTTTACAATCTCTGGTTGGGGTAAGAATTAGAGTTACTGCATGGTTGCTAACATCTTCAGTCATTATCTCTGTCTAGGTCTTACAGGAATAATGGTTATATATACAATGGTGTACCAATGGGTATCATCGTGTACTTAATCTAGGGGGGGGGCAGGGGTTCTTACATAAGATTCCCTGGTTTGATGAACATGAAGTAGAATTGGGCAATACAGGAACAATGGAATTTCCTATACCATCTCGTCTGTGCAGGAATATAGTTACTGGATTGCTCGCGGCATCTTCAGTAGTGAGATCTGGCAAGATAGGGCAGGCATAATGGTTGCACGATGGTGTACCCGTGGGTATTATAGTTTCTTATCAATTATGACATGGGGGTTAACATATTACTTCTCGGATGGAAGAACATACATAGATTTATGGGGGCGGTTTGTCTTCAGAAACTTAGTCTGGCAAGACAAGGTATTTTAGGGTATGTTGATATTGATATCTTAACTTAGGGACAGGGCATGGGTGCATTAAATTAAGGTGTATTCATGTTCATCATCATGTAGGTAGAGTCTGGCGGGTAAGAGGTGTAGGACACGAGGGGCCTGTCTGAACTGGTTATCTTGGTGCCTTCTCTCCTTCTTTCTTCTCTCACGCTGATCTATGGGGCGTCTGCTCTCACCTGGTCCTTTCGTTCTGTGGTCCTTTCCTTCGGGTGTTTCTGTTCCTGTTTCTTTGTTGTTCTCGCTCGTAGCTTCCGTGGTGGGCTTCTCGTTCTGGGGCATTTTACTTCCCTCTCCTTCGTTGTAGGCTCGTCCTCGAGCCTCAAGGGTGAAGTAAAGAGAAGTATAGTCATGGTGGGTCATTTGGAGGGTGTGTAGAAGGTCCCACCAGGCAAGAGAGCAAGGGTCAGGTTTCTTGTGCAGGTCTATGTAGACCTATAGGAATGTGTCTTTGGTGTTGTGGAGGGCGGCTGCCCGGGCTTGATGTGGCCGTTGTAGACGGGCTAAGCGTCCTGTGGACGTTTTTAATTTAATACGTCTTATGAACGGTGTGCATTCGTCCTCAGTGGGGGTAGGGACGGGAGCGACGAATGGTGTGGATGTGTTCATGGTGGAGGTCAGGTATTGAGTGAGGTGTGTGGGACTGACAGGAGGCCTCTTCAGTGTGGTGAAGGGATTAACAACTGAAGGGGAGGGACTAACGCGTGAAGGCGGAGCTGGGGGTGAAGGGGGGATATGAGTCTGGATTTTTGGGGTTGTCTTGGGTGGTGTTGCAGGCTGGGAAAATATATGGAGGCAATGTGCAATATTAGTTTAGGTAAGGTGCGTGATGGAGGTGTGTGAGAAAGAGGGGGTGTGTGTGTTGTGTGGCTTGGGCTTTTAGTGGAAGAAAGGGGTTTTGTTTTTACATAACTGTCTTCAAATCTGATGGGTCTGTTGATGATTCTACCTTTGGAGGTTCTGGTGGGAAGGTAGATTTTTGTAGTGGGACTTGAGTCGCTCGACGATGTTTTATATTGAGGGGAAGAACGCTTTACAGGTGGAGGACATTTAGTGGGGGTGATGTAGGGGGTTATTTGAGAGGTAGATGCGTGTGGAGGTTTTTGTCGAGTGAGGGTGGTAGGAGGAATGGGAGAGGATTGGGAGGGGGTATTGATGGGGGTTCTCGGAGGGGCGACTTTGTGGAGGTCGGGTACGTCATTTTGGAGGGGCTTTGGTTGGGAGTTACTTGTGTGGTAGACGTGGTGGGTGAGGAGGGGTTGGTCGTTGGCATAGGGTAGTCTTTAGGGGGAGGTTGGTTGGGGGTTTTATGAGATGATGAGGTTGGTTGATGCGTGGGTGGGGTCGCAGGGATAGTGGAGGGGAAGGGGGTGGAGGCGGGGGGGGCTAGACGAGTGGGTAGTGAGTGGAGGTTTAATTGGGAGGGTTGGGGGTAGGAAAGTGTGTTGGGTGCGTTCTTTGGTGGGGTTGGTGATTTGATGGTGGTGGAAATAGGTGGTTTGGTGGGGGGCAGATCTAGAAGGTCATTCGGGGTGATGAGGTGGGGGTTGAGAGGGGATGAGGTTGAAGGGGAAGGTATTTGCTCTCGTGGGAGGGTGGGGGTGGTTATTTTTGGAATATAGTTAGAGGGGTGATGGTGTTTGCTTGTGATTATTCGTCTTCTTTCCCTTTGTGGAGGAGAATTCGACGAAGAAGAAGAGGAAGAGGTGGATAGTGGTCTGGCAGCTCTACGGAACTTTGTTATCAGGGTGTGTTTTCTGGAGGGCTTAAAGGATTTCAGTCGTGGGCGTAAGTTGTAGCGTGAGGTGACTGGGGTAGTAGTACATGCTGCTTTGTCACATTTTTGGCTGTCGTGGAAAATTCATATAGATTTTTGCCAATGTGTTTTTTTTGTTAGCCTAGAGTACTAGGAGCATGAAAAATGTGTTTGGTATTTTTTCTGAGGTCATCTTGACATTTTTTTAGCCTGTTAAAGAAGATCGGGTGGTATCGCCAAAAACGGAATTTTTTTGCCGCAAATTGCACAAGTTTCAAACTGTTTGACTGTCTATGGGGGTGTGAAGTGTGATGTACCCTATATTTGTGCATATCAATGCAATGAGTAAAGCAGTATTTTTTTATTATTTTATCATGTCAAATTCTGTGAGAAGAAATGATTGTAAAATACGTTTATATAATATTTTTACTTGCCATCAGATTTAGACATTTTTTGGTATTTTTTTTATCAAATGACAGTATGACAGTTAACCTCTGTTGCAAAAATGAGACATTTTGATTGTTTAAATAAAAGAACAGTTACTATGTTATGTTCCTGAGACAAGTTCATGTCAAGTCTGATACTCATTCAGTGTCAGATTCGTCACTAGCTTCGCCCACATCAGCCAATTTTTTACATCCATCTGGATCACACTTGCACAACTCTGTGCAGGGCATTTGGTTTTCGCGGCAGGAACATCGCCCACTACATTGACTCTTTGTGCATTTACACCGAACCAACTGTAAGATGGAATCTGGAGCCAGAGGTATTCTGCTTAACTTGGGAACGAAATGTCCCGAAGTGTCACTGATGGACCATCCCAATTCAGTTGGTGCTGGAACGGTTGGTTGTGGAATTAAGGCCTGCCTCCAGATTAAGCACTGGTAATGTGCCCGTCGAATGTGCTCATGCAATGATCCTTGTGTTGGGGGCAGCTTCTCGATTCCTTGTTTGGTGTTGAGTCCACGAAAATGAAACCATCTGAGTGCCGCAGCTTGACTAATACCTGCGTTCTTTGGACCGAGTAACTTGCAGATGAATGCTTCACAAAGACCCAGCACTTCACAGGATGGTTCACTCTCCTGTCCCAGACGAGCAAGTGCACCAACAATGTCATCACCACAGTCCATAAACGCCTTCCACCATGAAGTTTTGCTCTTGCCGAATATCCTTCCAGTTGTGTCACACCCGCTTATGGCATGAAATCCCATCAAGGCTTGAGCACGTTCCTCATCAAGTGCATTTTGGATAGGCAACAAAGGCAGTACACGTCGATTGGTTCCAGTGCCCATTATCATAGCTGCATCCTCACCTAAGACTGCCAAATTGTGTATGGCAAGTACCAGCACATCTGTGTCCTGGGAGTAGATGTGAACAGTAAGTCCAAGTTTGCGTGCTTCACTGGCGTAGTATATCAGCAACGTATCCGCCTCGTCATGCTTGGCAGCATGACAACTGCCAGATGTGTTGGACTGGACACCTTGACAAGTGATAGTGGTTACGTCTGCTGTGCAGTTGACAGCAATCTGTTGGGCCAAGAATATTGTCAGAAGCTCCTTCGTCTTGGTACTACTGAGGAACTTGTTGAGATCTTTAATACGCGTGTTTCTGTCGACTTTGTATTCTGTTCCCCTGGAAAGCTTGGCTCCACTGTGACGCTGTCTTGTTATCTCTTTCAATGAGGACTGGCAGTATTGGTCAAACGCCACGTAGCACTTCGAGTAAGGGCGACTTTTGGAGTTGATGGCATTGACGAAATGCTCTGCCAGGTCTCCACATGATGATATTTTGTCCTTGAAAACGGCCATCTCATGAACTACTGCCATGGCATCGATGATAATAGAAGCTCTATCAAGTGGTAAGTCATCCAGTAAAGGTGCATCAGCTTGGCCATTTTCAGCTGATCCATGGTTCTCCAGATGGTGAATGAGCTGTGATTTGTCGTTGCATGGATGCAACAAGCCATCTGGTGTTATCAGCATGTGATTGATTGGGGAAAACTCGTATGTGCTGAGAGGTTCCTTCAAGTCAACATCTCTGGAAAAAAGGTTAGGGGGTACATAGACACCTTGGTTGTCCGCCATGTTTTCCTGGACAGCAGCTGCAAGCTGACCAACGCGTTCTGTAGCATGATGATATGATACTCCAGCTCCAGTATTTGACAATATGTCTATCGTTTTCTTGCTTCTTTTGGCATGATAGAAGTGCAGTGATAGCCCTAAAGTGAGGGGAGTCTCTTTTCTGCTTCGAAATGAGCTTGCACAAGACTTAGGTTGGTGCATGATCTGCCTCTTGGTTTTGTGGCTCTGAATTATCATTTGAGCCAAGTTTGTGCATCTAGAATGTACTTCTTGACTTCGGACTTCTGAAACAACTGCTGTGTCACCCTGAACGATCCATTTCAACAGCCAGATCAACTCATTTGGGATGAAATGTTCTTGGTTGCTGATTGAGCCCTCAAACTCCCATGGCTTGGAATGGTCAATAGCTGTGCGGACTATTTTTCCGCATTTGAGTATTGTAGTCATCTCTTCTTTGTCATTCAAAGTTGAAGTTTGCCGTATTGCGGCGTCAGCAACACCGGAAGAATGGATCAAATCTGATTTTGCTGGATTGGCAGAACTTGTGAAGGCAACACCGTCAACATGCTGTCGGATCTTTTCCTTCAGGCACTGACGAGAAACTGTATGTGGGAGATTATGCTGATGCATGATTTGTTGATAGTCATTCTGCGCTTCACTGACTGGAATAAATTCTCCAGAAGATGTCCGGTCCTGCAGCTGACTGAATAATGTACCTCTGTAGCAATAAACTTTCTGTCACCTTCAATATCTGGAATTTCAGCATCAAATTCCAGTGTTGTTTCCTGCTTTCTGCGAGCTGTTAGCTTCTGCCATTCAATGGTCATACATGACTTATGATACAGTAAGTGTCTCGACAAAGCATCTTTCTCATTCAGCAGTTCCGAATAGTTTATTTTCCAGGTTGTGTTGTCACTTTCTTTTACCACAGCTGCTATTTGCTCCCCAATGTTTTCGGTTTGGCACATGTGAGTCTTTTCGGCTGTCGCTCTTTGACAGAAGAAACACAATTCTTTTCGCACCTTTGGAATGGACGAACGTGTTACTTTCCGTTGTGATCCTGTATGTGACGTAGATGGAACACTTGGTGTACGACTGCTCGGTGGCCGACCTTTTCGTCTGATCAGTACTGTGGTATCACCCTTCTCGAGGGCTCTGCTGTGGCGGGTCTTGGCTTGCTGTATGTCTGTTTTGTTCGTGGCCTCAGCATAGCATTTCTGGTGCCACACTTCACTGTTAGTTTGAAGATCTTGCGGCTCCAGATTAACCAGACGTTGCGACATAGATATGTATTTTTGTTCTCCATAGTCTGACCTTTCTCTGACACACTCCAGGAAACGAATATAGCTGTCTGGCTTTGGTGTACTGACTGTTTCATTTGTATTTTCTTGACATACGATGCACTGTCTGTAGTTGTTTTCTATCTTGCGTCGCTTGGTTTCCATGTTCTGTGAACAAAGAAAAAACAATTAGAAAAACAAAAAAGCAAATGAACAAATTCTCGTAAAATTAGCCGCCATCTTGGATTTAGAGGTCTGTATGTCCTGTCATTCAAAATATTGAATGCCATGACTTTATTTCATGATACAAACATCTTAGTCATCATTTGTGTTAATAATTAAACAAAATATAATGTATAAAGGGCTTAGAATTTGCACAGATGGGCAAAATATCCATATTTTATGCCGAAAATTCAAGATGGCCGCCATTATTCCAAGATGACATCCAAAAAAATGCCAAACACGATTTTTGTAGATAATGGGTCATAATCATTAAAAAAAAACACATTGGCAAAAATATATATGAAATTTCCAAGAAATTACATAACACCATATACTATAGATTGTGTGGTGCGGTTGGATGTGTACTTGGTTTTAGGTGGTGGTTTTCTTACTGTGGTGCCTGGTGGAGGTACTTCAGGGCTAGACGGGAGGGTTTCTGTTGTGGTCGGGGTTGTGGGTGGAGGTTTTCGTACTTTGATATTTTGGGGAGGTACTTGACTATCAGAAGTGAAGGATTGGTCATGGTGGAGGAAGGTGTGATAGTGGGGGCTTGGGGTTTGTGGAAGTTAGTTTGTGGGGTATGTTGAGGAATGATCGCCAGGTTCTGTGCTGGAGGGTTTAGGCCTTTAGGGGTTTGTAGGGGAACATTTATAGCCTGAGTGGGAGGGGTAGTATTTGTGTTCAATTCAGGGTCGGACGTGTGGGGTGGGGTAATGTCTTGTGGTTTTAGAGGTTTAAATGCTCGGACGAATCTATTTCTGAACGTGCGAGTCATGCCGTGATAATCAATGATGACTTGATAGGCATTTGGGACTTTGATGATGGTGTAGGGTCCGACATAGCGAGGGCCTAATTTGTTGGCGACAGGGAAGTTGGCTACCATTACGGTGTCATGGATGGCGAAAGGGTTTTTATCATCAGGGTTATCATTTTTGGTGTTTTGACAGGTTTGGGCGGTATGGAGGGTGTTTTGCAGATGTTGCAATGGGTCAATTGTGGAGGTGTTGGAGGGGAGGTGAGCGTGATGGTGGAACGGCAGTAACAGGGGGGGTACGCCGTAAACACGTTCATGAGGTGAAATACCGTCTTCTCGGGGACAGGTATTCATGCCACATTGTATCATTTTTATCTGTGATGGCCAGCCTGAGGTGTTAAGAGCAATCATTTTGGTACGTAACTGGTTGTTGATGGTGCGATGGCTGCGTTCGCATATAGCATTTCCTTGAGGCCAGTACGGGGATGAGTGTTTGATCTTAATACCACATTGTTGGGTGAACTGGTGCCAAACGTGTCCACTAAATTCGGGGGCATTGTCGGATAGAAGAGCAAGGGGAAGACCGAATATAGGGAACACTTCTGTGGCAAGCAGTGCGGCGACTGTGGTGGCTGTGTGGTCTTTAACTGGGCAGGCTATTAAAAAATTTGAATATACGTCAACAAATGTGACGATATAGCGGTTACCAGCGTAAGAAGGAAACGGGCCCATGATGTCGAGGGATAGGACTTGGAACGGTTTGTTGGCAGAAATGGTACCAGCTGGGCCTGGGGTGCGTGATCTATCCTTCCCCAATAAACAAGGTTTGCAAGGTTCTATCACGCGTTGTGCAACCTTGGAGGGGTTGGGGGTCCAGTACTGATCCGCGAAGATTTTTAACATTTTCTTTTGTCCAAGGTGTATGCCGTTTCCCTCGTGGATGGCAATCATGTAGTCGTGGGCAATGGTGGGGTCTAGGACTATGTGACCGGAGTCTGTGGCAAGTTGATCTCCCCAGCGAGTCAGTTTCTTGAAGATATTTAACGGTATCCAGGGTGGTCTGATCCTTGTTTCCCAAGATTGAATTAGTGAGGGGGCTGGGGGGGAATTATGTTGGTTGATGGGGGTATGTAAGAGCTCAGTGTTTTGTAAGGCGGCTAGGTTGGTGGGGGGGTCTTTCGGTACTGGCAAACGTGACAGGGCGTCTGCATTGGTGTGAAGTTTACCTGGACGATACTGTATTGTAAAATCGTAGTCCTCTAGTGTCTCTCTCCAGCGTACCAAGATGGCTGAGTTGGTTTCGCACCTACGCAACCATTGCAAAGATTGATGGTCGGTTATTATATCTAGTTTCGCGCCCAACACAAATGACCTGAAGTGGTTGAGTGCCCAAATGATCCCTAGGCACTCTCTCTTGGTGGCTGCATAATTCTGTTGGGCTTGGTTGAGTGTGGAGCTGGCATACGCTATCACATGTTCCTCTCCGTCTCTTACTTGAGCTAAAACTGCACCAATGGCGTACAGAGATACGTCGGTATAAAGACGGAAAGGTTTATGGTAATCAGGGAAAGCGACAATAGGGGCTTGGATCAGCTTTTGTTTCAAAGTGTTAAAAGCGAGGTCTCTTTCAGGTGTCCAGGTGAATGTGGTGTCCTTGTGGGTGAGTTGGTGGAGGGGTCTGGCTATTGCAGCAGAGTGTGGGACGAAACGTCTGTAGTATGTGGCTAAACCTAGAAAAGAACGTACTCCTTTAACGGTGGTGGGTGGGGGTTGGTTTTGTATGGCTTGAAGTTTCTTGGGGTCTGGTGCAATGCCATGTTCAGATATTACGTGGCCGAGGAAATCTACCTTATTTCGTGCAATCTTGCATTTTGAGGATTTCAATTTCAGCCCGGCGGCTCGGATTCTTTGAAGACCTTGTTTCAACCTGAGGAGGTGTTCTTCCCAGGTTTGTGAGTACACAATGATATCGTCTAGATACGCTAGGCAGGTTTCCCAGGTAAGGCCATGTAATACTGCTTCCATCAAACGGGAGAAAGTGGCGGGTCCGTTGTAGAGGCCAAAAGGTAGGACGTTAAATTCGTAGTGGTGGCCACCACTAGTGGAGAATGCTGTTTTTTCTTGGTCCTCTGCCTTGATGGGCTCTTGCCAATACCCTGCTTGCAAGTCGAGGGTAGTGAACCATCTGGATCCGTATAGGGAGTCAAGGGAATCGTCTATCCTGGGTAATTGCGTAGCGTCCTTAATGGTTACATCATTCAATCTCCTGTAATCTACGCAAAAACGGGTTGACCCATCTTTCTTTTTTACTAGGACAACAGGGGAAGACCAGGGGCTGATGGACGGGGTAGCAATTCCGGCCTCTAACATCTCTTGGACTTGGCGTTCCTCTTCCTGGCGTTGTATGGGATTTTTTCTACGGGATGGTTGTCTTATGGGGGGGCCTGTGGTGTTAATGATGTGTTGTTCAACATCGGTCTGTCCTATTTCAGTGGGTTGTTGGGCAAATACGTCACTGAACTCAAGCAATAGTTCGTACATGCTGTGTTTTTGGTGGTCGGATAATGTGTCAGGGAGAGGGGGTAATTTGAGACTGGTAGGGGTTTCATTGGAATCTATGGGAGGTCATCAAATGTTTCAAGGTCTCCTATGATGAGGCCTTTTGGTAATGTCAGGGAATCTTCAGAGATATTGGCTACTAGAATGTGGTTTATGCGAGCGGAAATGATGGCGGGTTGTAGGAGGCAACGATTGGGGTTGGTGGACGTGGTAGTGGGGGAAAATATCATGTGAGTTTGGGGTATGGGTCGAAGGTTAACCCATTTTTGATGGCGGGGGGGAATTTGACATTTATCTTGAACTACAGCTGGGCTAATGATGGTGGGGGACCGACTGGTGAGCAGGTGCTCGGTACGCATGAGGGGGGGGGGGGGGGAATAACTTTGGTGGAGGTCACGCGTGAGGGGGGGATTAACGGCGCGTGTGGGAGGATCAGAGTGGTGAGGTGTGAGTGATTTAGAAAACGGAATTTGTTGGTGGGACTGCGGAGGGTTGGTGGGGGAAGAGTTAGGTATAGAACATGGGTTATTGGTGGAGGACTGATGTACTGATTTGTGGTTGTTAAAAGGACGAATTTGGGTAGTTTTGTCGGTGGCAGTGACGGTTTGTTTAGAGGTTATATGGGATTGGTGGGTTTGTCTGTCATGAGTGGGTGAGTCAAGTGTGGGGTTTTGAATTTTTTTAGGGGTGTGAATTGTGTGGGGGTGGAAGGGAGCTACTGACGGAAAGCTGTCACAAGGGAAATTTTGTTGGTTGTGGAATAGCTGAGCATTTCTGGGGGCATGGGGAAAACATTGTTGGGTACATAGGTCGGCATTTTCCCTGGAAACAGGTGTACATAAATATTTGGTAGAATGGTTTTTACATACATAAGAGTCTGTCCTGGAAACATGGGAGGATTGATCCTGGACAGAGTTAGGAGAAATGGGGGGGTTTAATTAATTGAGTTGCTTGGACTTGTCTTCTTTCGTTTGTTGAGGCATTTTTTCAACAGAATGAGTGATATTTTGAGAGAACTCGGGGCAAGGGGAGGGGGGGAGTTAGGAGTTACCTTAGTGCTAGCTGCAACTTGGTAATCTTGACTCAGAGTTTGTTGAGGGTGGAGGTGTTTTTTCTTTATGTGAACTGGTTTCTGCGTGATTGGTTTGTCAGAGGCTTTGGGTTGGATTTTTTTTTTTTAATGAGATCAGCCTCTGGCCACAGTCAACCTGGGCCTGGAGTTTTTGAAGGAGGTCAAGTCCAAGGAAACCATCGTAATGTTTACAGTGGGAGGAAAATACTGTGAACGAGTGATAACAACGGGCATGGGGGGCAGGAGTAGTTACTGACAGGGGCAAAGTGTCTCCTAGGAGATTTAAGTAGGTATCAGCAGCTGAGATTAGTTCTGATTTGATAGGTAACAAGGGGCCAAATAGTCGGTGGTGTTGATCATAATAAGACTTGAACAAACATGACTTAGCAGCTCCCGTGTCGATTAACAAGCGGACAGGAATGTCCTTGATTTTGGCCATGTAGTAAATGGGGGCAGTGCGATCAGTTATGGCGTCCCCCGCCGAGGCCATCGTGGGCGGGGGATACTTTAAAAATCCTGGGAGTCGGTATCTACCTCCTCCAGGGTTTCCTCGGTATCGTCTGAGGTCATGATATGGGCTATGTCTTCGGTGTGCATTTCCTCCATTTCTTCCTCTTGTCCCAACTCCTCTTCATTTACAGAAATGTGAGGAGTAAAGGGGCGAGGTTTGGCAGAGTCACGAATTTGATGGAGGGCACACTTAGCACTACAGGCAGGGAAATCATAGGGGTTGATAATCACTAATGTAGGGTTCTTACTTTGGTAGGTGTTGTAGGTTTTGTTCCGGTTGAAGATTCTGCGTGGCTGGGTAGGTTAGAACCGGGGCCTACTGGGTTGGGGCTTGCCGGAAGGGTAGGTAGGTTTGTTGTGGAAGGATGAGGATGGGTAGGCATTCTTGGAGTTGAAGGTTTGAGCCTTGGGGTTTTGGTTGTCGAGGTGCTGCGGGTGTGTGGGGAACCTCTTGATTACAGCGATTTGGGTGGGTGTTTCTGTGCGCACGGCCAAAATACGTCGGATCGTGATGAGATCTTTTTGATATCCGACGAAATCGTGCACACGGAAATTATCCTTTACTGCTGAGGGCAATATTGATACAAGGTTGACCAGAATCTGCTGTTCTTGCTGGATTCTGGTCAATGTGGGGAAAGACACTTTGATATGTTGGGCGATCTTATTCACTGTGGCATCTAGATCGCCTTCGAATTTAGTGTCTTGGATACGGGTGTGGGCCACGAAAACGCCCAACGAAGGCTTAATGGCCTCTATCACTATTGGGCGAAATTCGTCCCATGTGAGAGCAGGGTACACTTGTTAGGCAACCAGGGAAACGGCTCTTCCCAGGTGCGTTAATGTCACGGCTATCTTTTCTGCGTCCGTGGTATAAACTAGGTCAAGTACGGATTTCACTATGTCCATGAACGTTTCGATCTCGTAAGTCTCCCCATCATAATGTGGGATGGGGATGTGAGAACGGTGCGCCATGATGTTATCGTGTTCTGGCTGTTCCAAACTTGCAATGTAATGCAACCTTTTATCCGAATCAAGAACCACCGCTGCCACCAATGTTATGCCCTGTTTTTCTACAGGATTAACTTGGGTAATGTGAGTTCTAACTGACTGGGTATAGAAGGCTGCATGCACAAAACAAGGTATGAGGAATAGAGAACACAAAATAAGCACACGGTAACAAGACACACGATCACTTTTATTGATGTACACACTTCTATAGTTTTCTTGATGATGATTAATATGAAGCATAAGAAGATATGAATACTCGTACAAGACAAATGATAGAATAACACACTAGCATTTAGCATTATAGTTTTCTGATCTAATGATGGTAAGAGGTTAAGTGGATCTGTATGGAGCCTAGTCTCCCACTTCCAACGTTCAGGTATTAATCTTCTGATCACTGGCTTTATTCACAAGTTTATATACTGGAGACCATAAATGTTACTTATAGATTCATATTCACTGTTAGATTTATCACTGGTAGCTCTGGTGAACAAGTAGTAGTTCACAGACTAGATTAGACACGCGTATTTTAGAGCACGGGAATTCTAGTAACCTCAGGGGGGTTCTGATCTAAGTTTTATATTCTTGTATCAGAAACACATAGAACGCAAATCAGTGGGCGAACATCAGATATCACTAGGGTTTCACTTCTATGTAATAATATCTGGATATGGGTAATTACGAGAGTAATATCGCCTGTTAATTACAAGGATCGTTATGGTGTCATTCGAAAGCTAAGGTGTTAATTAATAAACACTGATACGCTTAGCACTTCCTAATTGAATGGTTATATATGAATTATACTGGGGCGAAGATATAGCCACTTCATAGAAATTTTAATAAGTGAGTCTCTAAATAGCACTGTAACACTGTAGCACTGATAGAGTGAATCTTGGGTAGTATTTGATTGGTCTGGTCCTGGTTATCTTGCGTCCGTGATGTTGGGGGCTAACGACTGGTTCTGCGGCCGTCCAGATGGTCCATATGTAGAAAGTTCTCAAGACGGATCTCTTAGCGATCGTTGCTGGTTACACTCTTATATACCCTCTGGTTTCTAGACCTGAATCACAGATATTAGGATCTTCCTGTCAATCTGGATCGGAATTAACGCCTAGCGCATCTCACTTCGATCGCTCAGCTTCCTGGTCTGTATGAAGGTTATAAGGTGTACGTAGATTTCTTTTACGTGGACAGATCCTTCTATCTAAATCTGCCACGGAGTCTGCAGGCTCTGGAAATCAATTCTCAGGAACAAACAATGATAGAGCTAGAGGTCAACACAAGGGACCAGCCACTGTTTGGTGTCTATCTTTCAACTGATTTTACTGGGGGCTGGAGCTCGGTTTATAGGTTCGGTTTTGGACCCTGTAGGCAATAGGGATCTCGAGTTTTGATGGATTTATTTGAGCTCTCAATTGATACAGGAACTAGGTAAGGTGGTGATTACTGTTGTGGCACATGGCTGTATGGAGCCTTCATAATGTGATATAACTGAGCCTTAGTAAGAGGTACTATTTTGGCTATACTGGAAGTATTTAGGGGAGAGAGACTGGATCTACTTTGCGAGGAGGTTTGGGACATCTTTGATAGGAGCGTCTCTCTTAGATTGTTCAGTCTTCATTCTATGGTATAGCTGAGGTGCTAATTTGGTTATCGGAGTATGCAAAAAAGGTTAATGGGTTATTGTGGGTTAATAGAGGTTAGTAAGGGTGTTAGTCATACATGGTTAGTTCATTGATAGGAAGAATTCCTGTGCTACCTGGCAATGACCCGGAAGTCAAAACAGGGGTCAGGTGTACCTCCGCAGGGGTAGGGGTCTCCCTCCTTGGGTGGGTGAAAGGGGTAGGCGCGCGTCCTCTCTCTGTGATGGTCGTCTGGGCGGCTGTGGCTGGGGGCTTGCCATATTACAAGTGTTTGTAATAACCCTCTGTTTATGAGACAGATGTGGGTGTTCGTAATACCAAAACCGAAGGTGCCTTGATCAGCTGGTTTAATTGGTTGGGTTGTTAATTGCATGGTTTGTTGGATGTGGTGGAGACGGGGTTGCTAACTCTGCCACATTTATCTGGAAGTATGGCAATAGAGGTTAGTCACTGGTGAGGCGGCTAGCCTCGCACTGACGATCATTTGGTACAGGGTTGTGAATGGGTTGTGAGGGAATAGATGGCATGCAAAGGGTTAGTAAAGTTCTAATGGTGTTCCTTCCTACTGGGGGAAGGTAGGCTGGATAGGAGTATATATACAAAAGGTTTGAGAATGTTAGTAACGGAAACGTTAAGGATATTCAGGGGGTATGGTGGAGAGGCTAGGTCAGGAGGGAGTCGAGGAGCGTGGGGGGTTAACGAGAGGGAGAGGGTTAAGGGGGGCTACATGGAAGTTTGACCCTAAGGTCTCTGGGTGTAGGGGTGGCATTAGGCTACAGTTGGTATCTTAGACTGGGGGATAACGACAGGGAAGGTAGGTTAATCAAACGCTACCGGGGGATGAGCAATAGGTGGTGGTATATGAGTCTGGAAATTATAGAATCATGTGGACTGTGGGGAAGATGAGGTTAGCTGTAGGGGGTGTGCTTGACTGTGGATAAAAGTAGAGAAAAACATAGTGTATTATTACTCGTCAATACGATGGGTTATGGACACTATTAGTTGACACGATTTCTTGCTGATCTAGTTGTCCCTGGGAACTGCGTTTTCTATGAAATATATACCAAAGAAAGCGGCAGTTCGTAGGGGTAGCTTCGTTATTGTTTCGTGGTAGATATGCGTCGAGACAATGGTAAAAGAGGGTTATCTATACAATCTCTGGTTGGGGTAAGAATTAGAGTTACTGCATGGTTGCTAACATCTTCAGTCATTATCTCTGTCTAGGTCTTACAGGAATAATGGTTATATATACAATGGTGTACCCGTGGGTATCATCGTGTACTTAATCTAGGGGGGGGGGGGGGGGGTGGGGGGGGGGGCGGGGGTTCTTACATAAGATTCCCTGGTTTGATGAACATGGAGTAGAATTGGGCAATACAGGAACAATGGAATTTCCTATACCATCTCGTCTGTGCAGGAATATAGTTACTGGATTGCTCGCGGCATCTTCAGTCGTGAGATCTGGCAAGATAGGGCAGGCATAATGGTTGCACGATGGTGTACCCGTGGGTATTATAGTTTCTTATCAATTATGACATGGGGGTTAACATATTACTTCTCGGATGGAAGAACATACATAGATTTATGGGGGTGGTTTGTCTTCAGAAACTTAATCTGGCAAGACAAGGTATTTTAGGGTATGTTGATATTGATATCTTAACTTAGGGACAGGGCATGGGTGTATTAAATTAAGGGGTATTCATGTTCATCATCATGTAGGTAGAGTCCGGCGGGTAAGAGGTGTAGGACACGAGGGGTAGTGGATACGCGAGGTGGGGGAAGGGTCAGTGGTTAGAAGCGATAGGCAGGTGTGGTTTGGAGCTGCTTAGCCCTGCGGGCTTCGGCCTGTCTGAACTGGTTGGCTTGGTGCCTTCTCTCCTTCTTTCTTCTCTCATGCTGATCTATGGGGCGTCTGCTCTCACCTGGTCCTTTCGTTCTGTGGGCCTTTCCTTCGGGTGTTTCTGTTCCCGTTTCTTTGTTGTTCTCGCTCGTGGTGGGCTTCTCATTCTGGGACATTTTAGTATGGATAATGTAGGAAGGTCCTGTGTGATTGCAGGGTTATTGATTAATCTAATAGCTTTATTTTGAATTTTGTCCAACTGCCTCAATGCAACCACTCCACTTCCACCCCACAGATGTGAACAGTATTCCATCTGAGAACTCACATGACTTTTATATATTACGGCCAACTGCTCGCCAGTGAAGAATTCTCGAACTCTGTACAGGAGTCCCAGTTTTTTAGAGGCATTCTTAGCAATGCTTCTAACATAATGTGTCCAGCTCAAGTTAGTAGTTAATGTTACACCGAGAATGTCAATACTAGGGGAAGTGGGAATATTTACATCATTAACAAATATATGGGAGTCAGTGAGATTCTGTCGGTTAGAAAATTGAATGTACTTGGTTTTCTGTGCATTAAAGGAAACTAGATTCTCTTGTCCCCATTCATTAATTCTAGAAAGGTCCTGGTTCAGAGAAATTGCAGTGTTTATTTTTGAATTTATAAGATCGGGTTGGGTGAAAGAATTGGTAAATGTGAAGGAACTGTGGAGTGTTGAGTCATCTGCGTAGGAATGTATTGGATTAGGAGTGGTAGATATGAGATCATTGATATGAATGAGGAACAGAGTTGGGGCCAAAACTGATCCCTGGGGAACACCAGCATTTATTGAGTGAAATTGAGAATAAAGGCCATCTACCATTACACATATTTTTCTGTTATGAAGATAAGAAGAAATTAGCGGAACTAATGATGCAAGGCCGTAGTGTGACATCTTCGACAATAAGGATTGATGCCAGACTCTATCAAATGCCTTTGATATATCCAGTGCTATTGTATGTGTTTCACCATGTTGGTCTGTAGCTTGGTTGATTTGATGCGTAAGAAGGCAAAGAATGTCTGCAGTTGATCGACATCGTCTAAAACCATATTGCCTATCACTGATTAATTTATTATTCTCAAGATGCTTCATTATGTGATTATTTAATATAATTTCAAAGACTTTACCAAGAGTGGAAGTTATAGCTATTGGTCTGTAGTTTGATGGATCTGAAGAGGCACCTTTTTTAGGAACTGGATGGATGTTTGCTTCTATCCAGGGTACTGGGAAGCATGAGGTATGAGTACACAGACGGAAAAAATTTGCCAATACAGGAGCGAGCACCAAGGAGCAATTCTTAAGTACTATTGGAGGAATTTCATCTGGACCAGGAGCCTTATCTACTGAGAGATTCTGCAAAATAGTTTTGACATGTCTGGTGTGGATCTTAAGTGAGGGAATTTCAGGCGAATTAAAATTAAGTACAGGGACATCTTGATTTATTTCATCTAAGGTTGAGTTGGTGGAGAAAATATCCGCAAGAAGGTTAGCTTTACCTCGTGGGTCACTTACAAGATTGCCAGTCAGAGATTTTAATGGTGGAATGGATGAAGCAGTAGTGAAGTTGGATTTGAATGAGTTAAGAGTAGACCAAAATATTTTGTTATCATTTGGATTATTTAGAAGTTTATTTGCCTGCTTGTGGAGAAAGTTTGATTTAGTTAGGTTTAATACAGTTTTGGCATGATTTCTGATGTTTCTAAAGTAATTAAAGGTTTCATGTGTTTTTGATCTTGTGTATGCATTGTAGGCTATTGTTTTTTGTTCAGTTACTCTAGCACAATTATGGTCAAACCATTTAGGTGAATTAGATCTTTTACTGTACTTTTGATGAGGAATAAAAGTTTCCATTCCAATTTTTACAAAATCTTGTATGTGGCTCAAGGTGGAGTGTGCATCATTAGAAAAGAAAGAGGTCCAGGGAATATCAATAAAGAAACCTTGAAGACCCTCCCAGTCTGCCCTATCGTAATGCCATTTAGTCACCAAAACAGGTTCAGAGTGGGAAGGTGTGGTAGGTGATAGACAGGTGGCCTGTATCAGACAGTGATCAGAAGATCCAAGCGGGGACCTCACTGTAACATCATAATTTTCTGAATTGGTTGTTAAAAATAAGTCCAGTAGGTGGGAATTATGATTAGGATTATCTGGTACACGGGTGGGTTGGTTGACTAGTTGAGTGAGATTAAATGATTCTGCAAATAGCTCACATTCAAGACCAGCATCATCAGTCCTGGCTGAATGAGTGAGCCATTCAACATTATGGACATTAAAATCACCCAACACAGTGATTTCAGAAGAAGCATTTAAGTTGAGGACACTGAGTTGTGAGGACAGAGAATCAAAAAGACTTTGCTCTGGAGGAGTATTTGGGGAACGGTAGATGCAACATATGTATTTAAATTTACCAGCAAGTGTGATCCATTTGACCATACAAACAAGACACTTCGATCCCTACAGTCAGGAATCCCAGCCTCAGACGCTCTCGCTGCCGACTTGAAATCGGCAAAGGAGGATGGCACAAGCAAACTGAAGCAGTTCTTGAATGAGAGAGTGTATTCCAAGACCAAGTCTCTCAACGATAGAGTTCCCCGTAGCAAGCGTTTGAACTTTTCAACTCAGGAATTGAAGAAAGCAGATGGTGAGAACCTGAAGGGAAAGACTGAGGAAATGGAGCGTAATGCCTTGGCCTCTGTTCTCGGACTGGTTGAAACGAGTGGTGCCCTCAAACTTCAAGAAGTCCTGCAGCATCGTGTTACAGCCGAGTGCCTTTCCATCTTCAACGTCAATGGAACCATCCGTAAGGCACAGAAAAGCAAGCTTCAACAAAAACTAACTATGACTGTCATTCCAGAGCCTGAAGTATACACGTTTATTATTGATATGGGCCTCATCTGGCGCCTAACAACTCCTACCATTGAAGACACTGGTGATGGGCTGGTCTATCAGAGTGAGAACTGAGCAATCTCTGCCATACCCATAGCTTACTCTGACTGTTCCTTTTACTTATATATTTTCTAGATCTCGAGTGACGGCGTCTCTTCCGTGGATTGACCTCCCAATCTACCAAGATTGGAAGCCAAAGCGCCACATTTTTCCCTTGCCCCTCAACTTTGTCTTCATAATTGCTGAGGGGCACAGGGCCCTGGGTGGGGCTTTGGTTTCCCGGGCGTTTCCGCACCCTCCTCAGCTCCCCGCCATGGAGTGGCTTCGGTCACCCAGGCTTTATTGTGGTCGGCAGTTAGGGTTCTGTGGAGGCGCTCGGATATGGCCTTGGCCGTGCTCGGAGCCTTGGGGCTGTTCGGCCAGGCAGCTTGGGGAACAACAACAACAACAACAACCATTGAAGACAGAGAGAAGGGAGACGGTACCAAGTATACCTGGGGAGATTATGCAGAGAAGTTGGTGCACTTCGTTCTAACGAGACACAAGCATGCTGAGCGCATCATTTGCGTCAATGATTCATATGATCAGAATTACACGATCAAGGACAGTGAGAGAATACTGCGCCAAAAAAAACTGCCAATCAGCAATGTCTTCATGAAGACAGAAGATAAATTTCCTTCTAGTAAAGTTTTCCATGCTCTCCTGGGTAAACCTGAGAATAAAATCCGCCTTCAGGCATTTCTTCAAACGGAATTCCAGAGAACAGCAGCAACAACTAGCACCGAGATCATCTACTGTGTAGTTGGCAGCACTGCAAAGAATCTCACCACAGGCAAGCTTGTGCCAGAGTTCACATGCTCCCATGCAGAGGCAGATACTGCAATGCTCACCATATATAGTGTGCTCCGGTCAGACAGCTACACAGCAGCTGTCGTTCTTGACACAGAGGACACAGACAACTACGTGCAAGCGGCATATGTTGCTCAGAAGACAACAGGAATCCTGTGTGTGAAACGCAAACGTCAGCTTATCGATGCCCGATGTATGTGCAGTGAGGCAATGGCTGCATCCATCATACCACTTCATGTCCTCACTGGGTGTGACCACAACTCTGGCTTCTATGGAGCAAGCAAGAAGCTCATCGCAGATCGTCTGGAGAAGTCTAAACAGGCACACAACCTGCTAGTAGCATGTGGTACACAGCTCCTAGTCACAGAACAGGTCATCAGTGATTTGGAGCGGTTTGTCATTCGATATGTCTATGGTGATGCCAAAAGCAAGACCCTGGGAGATGCGAGGGCAGCGAAGTGGAGAGCTCAGAAGAAAAAAAGCACTATCCGACTTGTGCCTGACTTAGACAGTCTCCGTCCACACTTGAAGCGTGCAAACTATCTTGCATATTTGCAAAAGCATTACCAGCTCCAAAGTCACCCCTCACCGATCGGCCATGGATGGCATCTTGTAAATGGCCTATGTCTGCCTGTCCGTTCAACCCAGCCCCCACTTCCCCCATCCATACCACTACCTACAAATCCGCAGGCAGAGAACAACAGTGATGATAGCAGCGAAAGTGAGGACAGTGATGCTGATAGTGGCTCATACAGTGAATCATGTAGTGACTGTGAAGTGGCAGATTAGTATGCACAATTAGTATAATACAATACAATAACAATACAATATACAATACAATACAATACAATAACCATTCCAGTGGATTTGTAATGCCAGAATTAGTGAAAAAGGACACCTCATTCGTCCTTGTAGCTCATCTGATGCCAGAGATATTACATTTCCTGTTTTTCAAGATGGCATTGGCGGCCATTTTGAATATTGGGCTCTAGCAGAGTTAGCAGTCATTTTTCAGTTGGGCATAGGAGCTAATTTTCCTTTAAAATGGTTCAGGTTGTCAAATCCATCGAGAGAAGGTAGGAACAAAATGGTCACGGATTCCAAGCAAATGACCCTACTATAAGGTAGTTGGAGCTGCAGACATCGATATTTAGCAGAATAACCAGCTATAATACGGTTTTAGTTCATTTATAAATACATAAAACCTAATTCAACATACTATTTATCCATCAGAAACCTACAAAATTACGGTATTTGTGTTTAATATCGATGTTTACAGGCTGAACTTCCTTATAGCCTGAAACTCGCAAGTGGTCAATTGAATCCCTTAGCAGCTGATTTATGAATACTTAGGGAGAATATAAGAAACTCTTATTTCTCTGCATTCATATCATTGACAGGTTTTCATAATTGACAACCTATTTCGGTGCAAAATCATAGCAGCAGTCTCGGACCAGAGACGCGTGGCGGGCACTGCTATCAAAGTACTGTATATACAGTGTTATATACTCTTAGCTTAGGAAGAATGTATGGTAGCTAAAAGGCATAATTGAAATAGTATGTAGCCTTTTAGTGAATAGACGTCCTTCCTAAGCTGAATGAAGCCATCTGATAGTTGCCAGCATATAATGACAAAGGACGTCACCGGTACAGAAAGGGTTAACATACGCGTGCCGATTCCTGAGAGTCCTGGATCTGGAATTTGACTGAAGTTGGAACTGTGTGAAACGCTATTTAACATAATTACCGGCTAGAATACGGTTGTAGTGCATGCATAAATACTGTACATAAAGCCAAATTCAACTAACTTTTTATCCATCATAAACTTTCATTATTGCTGTATGTCTGCTAAGCTTAGAATTTTATACCTCCATCTTCCGTATTGCCTTAAACTCGCAATTGGTCAAATCCTCATAATCCCTATAGTCAATGAACTAATCCAATCCCATCCATCCACCTGTGTGTGTGTATTTACCTATTTGTTTACCTATTTGTAGTATACAGGAGTTGAGCTTTTTAGGCTCGTATTGTCCCGCTTCCTGAGTTACAATTATCTAACTTTGCCTTAAAAATATGAATGTTTTTGGCACACACCACTTCCTCTTCCAACTGATTCCACTTACTTATACTTCTGTAAGGGAAACTATACTTTCTCACATCTCCTTTACATCTTCCTTTCATTAGTTTATATCTACGCCCCCTAGTTCTACCATTATCTTTCACAATATAACCCTTCTTGTCCACCTTTTCGAGTCCTCTCACACATTTGTACATCATAATCATATCGCCTCTCTCCCTCCTATCCATTAGAGATGGTAAATCTAATTTCTTTAATCTCTCCTCATATGGTAATTCTCTCAGTTCTGGTATCATCCTAGTTGCAGCTCTCTGAACCTTCTCCAGCTTCTTTATATGCTTTTTAGATGTGGTGCCCACACCACTGCCGCATACTCCAGTCTTGGTCTCACCAATGTTTTTATTATTTTCTCCAGCATCTCCTCGTTTATATAGTTAAAGGCTATTTTTATTCTGTTTAGCAGTCCATATGTTTCTCCCACTATCTTATTAATATGATTCTCAGGTGAAAGATCACTCCTAACAGTTATCCCTAAATCCTTTTCTTTCTCTGATGGGTTAATAGTGTTTTCTCCTAACTTATATTCCATATGAGGCCTTCTTTTACTTACTCCCATTTCCACTACATGACATTTATTTGTGTTAAATTCCATTTTCCACTTCTTGCTCCATTGATCTATCCTATCCAAATCCCTCTGTAATTCCCTACCACTGTTTTCATCTTCTATACGCTTCATGATCTTGGCATCATCTGCAAACATATTCATATATGCATTTATATCCTTTGGCATGTCGTTAATGTATATTAGAAACATTATGGGAGCCAGCACCGCTCCCTGCGGAACTCCACTTGTGACATCTTTCCACGTAGAAAATTTATCTCTGATAGTAGTCCTCATCTGTCTCCCTGAAAGATAGTCCTCCATCCAATTTAACAAACTACCCTGAATCCCTCCATACTCTTTTAATCTTGACGTTGTGTGTGTGTGTGTGTGTTCTGTCGATTAAACATGCGTGTGTACATAAGTAATATTCGTTGAGTGTGTGCGTGCTTTAGATAGTATATGCCTGAGTGAGTATATCATATGAACTAAGTGTATGTATGTAGTCTGTCATCACGCACTAAAGAGTTCAAGGGGGCCCACCTCGCTTTTTTTCTCTTTCTCTCCCTCTCTCTTTGGCTTGTATCCATTCGGCCCCTTTCAGCCTACTATTTTAAGACGTTTAATTACCTCTATCCAGGTGTCAATATTTTCCTGGCGAGCGGTAGCGAGCCAGCACATATATTTTTCTTTTGACAGCAAGCTAAACTTGTACATTTTTCGATAGAAAAATTTCTCCGAAGCCGGATTTCTCCTTACAATGCTGGCTCGCTATCGCTCGCCAGGAAGAACTCGACACCTGGATGGGGATAAACGTCTTAATATAGTTGGCTTAATGGGGCCGAATGAATACAAGCTAGGGAAATAGAGAAATAGAGAGAAAGATAAAAAACAAGCTGGTGACCCCCTTAAAGCACCTCCTTCAACCCTCCTGCTATTATACCAAGTGATCCTGTTGACGGCAGAGCTTAGGTGATATATAACCGATATAATCCTCTGTTAACTGTATTTATTACATAAATGGTCTTAACATTAACCCCTTCAGTACCGAGTTGTCCTTGTTATTATAATCTGGATATTATTAGACAATTGTATCCAGCTTAGGGAGGACGTGTAGCAATTAATAGGCTTCAAACTACCTCGATTATTCATTGTAACTACCACTGTGTCCTTCTAAGATGCATAAAATCGTCTAAATATAGCTGGAACAACACAAAATACATCCTCGGTAAGGAAGGGGTTAACCCCTCCTGTACGGGCGACGTCTTTATTATTGTATTCCAGGTGCGTTTAGAAGGTTTTTATGAAGCTTGGGAAGGATATATGGTTGCTCAACCCCTTCTGTACCGGAGACGTCTTTTTAATTATATTTTAGCTATATTTAGACGATTTTGTGCAGCTTAAGAAGGGTCTGTGGTAGTATAAAGGGTGAAGTGAGATGGTTCGAAGCCTGATAATTGCTGGAGATCCTTTTTAAATGTAATAAAATCGTGTAACAGTAACTAAAATAAATATAAAAGACGTCGCCGGTAGAGAAGGGGTTAAATGATTAATGGAGATAGTCTGTAACCTATTAATGAGTAGACGTCCTTCCTAAGCTGAATAAAATCGTCTAATAGTTGCCAGAATTTAATGGAAAGGACGTCACCGGTACAGAAAGGGTTAAGGTGGCCGATATAACTAAAATGTTCTGAGTGACGACACAGATTAGTTAGTATTTGGCTCTACTATATAAAAAAATTTACACTTTAAAAACAAGTAGGGAATGGGCCTGCTTAAATAGATAGATAGATAGATAGATAGATATATATATAAAGTAAATGGTGTGTGTGTGTGTGTGTGTGTGGCTGTATTTACCTATTTGTATTTACCTATTTGTAGTATACAGGAGTTGAGCTTTTTAGGCTCGTATTGTCCCACTTCCTGAGTTACAATTATCTAACTTTGCCTTAAAAATATGAATGTTTTTTACACACACCACTTCCTCTTCTAACTGATTCCATTTACTTATACTTCTGTAAGGGAAACTATACTTTCTCACATCTCCTTTGCATCTTCCTTTCATTAGCTTATATCTATGTCCCCTAGTTCTACCATTATCTTTCACAATATAATTCTTCTTGTCCATCTTCTCGAATCCTCTCACACATTTGTACATCATAATCATATCACCTCTCTCCCTCCTATCCCTTAGAGATGGTAATATAGGTTTGATTCCCAGAGGGAAGAATGAAAACCTAATATTTAGTAGGGGCCCCGCAATCATTGACGATATGCCTATTAATATAATAGCCTCCATTCAAGCGCCCGCGGTCAGCCAGTTTGAATCTATCGCCGCGGGGAAGAACGGAATACTCGTCATAAGGGTAACGCTTATTCTCTTATGGAATCATCTTATGATTGGGTACCAGCTACAAAAAAACTTTTGTAAAAAATAAAAAGTAAAAATTTACTTAATAATTGTTATACTACAGCTTTCCATCTCGTGGATTTCTTGTGTGTGGACTTCCTTGACGCTGCTCCCTGAGCCGCCATACTTCCTTCACTGACATATTAAGATTAACCTCAAGACATCAAGCGAATGGGAAGGGGATGGATGGGAGGGCCCTACATTATCAATGATTACGGGGCCCCTACTAAATATTAGGTTTTCATTCTTCCCTCCGGGAATCAAACTTATAATTTATTAGTGGCCCCTCCATCATTGACGATATGCCTGATATCTTAAGACTGGAGGGGGACATTCGTGACAATATAAAAAAAGCACTAACAAACTACCTTAGGTAGAGACAAAGAATCCATATTATAGGTTTGATTCCCGGAGGGAAGTAATGAAAACCTAATATTTAGTAGGGGCCCCGTAATCATTGACGATCTGCCTATTAATATAATAGTCTTCATTCAACACCCGCGTCAGCCGTTTTTAATCTACCGCCGCAGGGATGAACAGAGTATTCCTCATAAGTGTAACGCAACTTCTCTTATGGAGTCGTCTATAGATCGGGTACCCACTACGAAAAAACTTTTGTAAAAAATAAGAGAAGAAAAAGATTGTTTTTAACTTAAACAATGTTATAACACGCTTCCCACTTTGGTGGATTTCTTGCGTTGTGACACCCAGCCGCTCCTCACCAGGTGGCCATACCTCCTTCACTGCTATAATAATGCTCTTCAAATCTCTAGTGCTACCGCGGCTTGAATACTGTAGCGTATTAACATCCCCATACAAAACAGGTGAAATAAATGACGTAGAGAGTGTACAAAGAAATTTCACTTCGCATATAAGTTCGATAAAACATCTACACTATTGGGAGCGTTTAAGAGCACTGAATCTGTACTCACTGGAACGTAGAAGAGAACGTTACCTAATAATATACACGTGGAAAATCGCAGAGGGTTTAGTACCAAACCTACATACTCCGATAGTCATGAAATTCAGTGATAGGAGAGGCTGGGAATGCGAAATCCCCCGGATGAATAACAGGGGTGCTATGGGCTCTCTGCGAGAGGGCTGGTTATCACACAGAGGCCCACGTCTCTTCAACAAACTCCCACGGCGAGTAAGAGACATGAGGGACATCTCATTAGACAACTTCAAGAGAGCCCTAGATGTCGAACTGCAAAAAGTGCCAGACGAGCCCATCCTCGCAAGGGAGCGAGCTGTCGCTTCAAACAGTCTACTGCACCAAATCACCACCCATAACGAGGGGCGTCGCGCTCCTTGGTGCCGCTAGAGGAGCGGCGAACACATCCAAAGGTATCCAAAGGTATCAAGATAACAACCAAGATATTACGGCGAATGGGAAGGGGATGGATGGGAGGGCCCTACATCGTCAATGATTAAGGGGCCCCTACTAAATATTAGGTTATCATTACTTCTCTCCGGGAATCAAACCTATAATTTAATAGTGGCCCCTCCATCATTGACGATCTGCCTGAATTCCCAAGACTGGAGGGGGACATTTGTAACAATATCTTAAATCCTCAGAACCGTAAGGTCAAGTCAAGAATTCGTATAACAGAATAAAAGTCTTTATTGTTAGCATACAATATATAAAATATATAAAAATATAAAGGGGATGGGAGCAGTGCGTTACTTCGAAGGAGATCTGCTCCATAGAAAAAACAGGACCTAAACTCGAGATTCTATTTGATAGTGATTCTGACAAGAATTTCATGGCTCCCTTATCACTATACCAGATTGTAGACTATTACTAGTAAAATACCCCCAAAAGGGAATTCCCCACCAACCCAGTAGCAATTCCGCAAGAACCAGAGCGAAAGCCAGCCGGGACGAAAGGACCCAACAGCCAGAGGAGAAAGTGGGACGCACCCGCAAGATCAAAGGAAGCCGCCAACCCTGTCAGTCAACGGAGGATCACACGACTGGACCAGGGGACCGACCCCAACACGGCCGGAAAGAAAAAGGCCCCAAAGGCACGTCGGCCAAAAGTGGTGGATTCCCAACCTTTTTAACATCCATGACACCCACATACCACACACATCACTATACTAAGGAAATCATATAATTCTAACAGTGTCAGATATTCCCAACCCTTTTAACCTCCACGACACCCACATACCACACCCATAACTATACTAAGGTAAAATTATATAATTCTAATAGTGTCAAGTATGACCCCCCCCCCCAGTTGTACTACCGACAAACTAGCTAACCACGACTCTATAAACCCAAGAACCCTATGCCAGTTATTGTAGTGATTTATGCCTGTTAACTTCTTCAGACTCATATATATGGCAGAGTGAACCAAAAACTCATATGACGCTACCGCGTCATATGGACTTATTATATTGCCAGAAAATAAGTTTATGACGCTATTGAGCCGGTCTTTTGGCTGGTAAGTTCCATAAGTTAGATCTACATGTGGAAATATCTAGCAACCCCCTGGCGTCCCTGTGAGGGCCCTGCGGGGGTAGAAACACTCTAAACCTTTAAACCAAGGGGCCTCCATTTTGCCCAGCCTGGCTGGTATTACCGCCCTAATATAACCCAAACGAAGTGCTATATCGTTGGGTTATCGATGGATTATTGTGTTAGTCTTGTTTAGGGTATAATAACCATGTTAGTGATGTGTTATGCTAGTCTCTGGTGTACGTGAGCAAGGTGGTGGGCTCCACGAGGGGCCATCGTTTTTGCCTATACGTTTCGCCTGTTTGTGGATCACTTTCATATAATATTGAGTGAATTATATTGCCATTTATCAGTTCAAGTAGTGTATCTTACTTGTATTAGTGTTTGTTAGTGAAAAAACGTTCATAACTGGTGGAGCATATGTCGTAATGCTCCCCCCTGTGCATTTTTGCTCGATAATTTACTGGTGGAAAGTGCTTGGGAGGTAAGTTTTTTATTGGCAAAAGCACTCTACATATACGGCTTGGTGGCCACGAGGGAATCTCAGCAGTGTCAGAGTAAGTACAGTCAAAATTTCTGTCGCCACGAGTAGGTGGAGGTGGAGGTGGTGGTGGTGGTGGTCGTGGTGGTGGTGGTAGTGGTGGAGCAGCAGTGGTGGAGGTGGTGGTGGTGGTGGTGGAGGAGTGGTGGTGGTGGTGGAGCAGCAGTGGCGGTGGAGGTGGTGGTGGAGCGTTGGTGGTTGTGATGGTCGTGGAGGTGGTGGTGGTGGTCTTGGTGGTGGTGGTGGTGGTGGTAGTGGTGGAGCAGCAGTGGTGGAGGTGGTGGTGGAGTGGTAGAGCAGTGGTGGAGATTGTGGTGGTGGTGGAGCAATGGTGGAGATTGTGGGGGTGTTTGATCAGTTGGTATTGACACACCGATATAATAGGGTCTAGGGTCGGGTCCCTTTTCTGACCGTGGGTCAGGTCAGAAAATGAACCCTTTCGGTAGGTGTCAATCGCACCTGGTCGAACACCACCACAATCTCCACCATTGCTCCACCACCACAGTCTCCACCACCACAATCTCCACCACTGCTCTACCACCACCGCTCCACCACTCCTCCACCACCACAATCTCCACCATTGCTCCACCACCATAATCTCCACCACTGCTCCACCACCAAAATCTCCACCACTGCTCTACCACAACCACCACCGCTCCACCACTCCTCCACCACCATTTTATTATTTTTATTATTTTTGTGTTTATTTTATTATTTTTATTATTATTATTATTATTTATTATTATACCTGTTATTCCTGTTCCCCAGGGTGTCTATGGGATCACCCCCTAGGGCCAGAGAAAGGGCAAGGCCCATAATAGAGTATTTATATTTGTATTTAATTTATATTTTTGTTTTATTATATTATTATTATTATTATTATTATTAGTATTATTATTATTATTATTATTTATTATTATACCCAACATTATTATTATAATGTCCCCCACCCCAAACTCTATTATATATATATATATATATATATATATATATATATATATATATATAATTATATATGAGCCCAAAGGGGCTCACACACTAAGAACGCATTCATTCTGGGGGCGAAAACATCTCACTACGTATTTGCTAGGTTAAGTTAGTTTAGTTGGCATTAGAAGTGATGGTAGTAATAGTGGGATTGATGGTGATAATAGTAGTGATGATGGTTGTAGTTGTATTGATGATGTTGACAGTCTTGATGATGATGACAGTAGTAGATATGATGGTGACAGTAGTAGATATGATGGTGACAGTACTAGTAATAGTGATGATGGTCATAATAGTAGTGATGATGGTGACAAGTAATGAGAGTTGTAGTGATAATAATGACAGTAGTGATGATGGAAGTGACGATGGTGTGAGTATTAGTGATTATGGTGAGTAGTAGTGATGATGGTGAAAGTTGTAGTGATGATGACAATAGGTGTGATGATGAAGATCATAGTAATGGTGATGATGGTGACAGTAGGATACATGATGGTAATACGTGTGACAGTAGTAATGATGATGGTTATAGTAGTAGTGATGATGTTAACAGTAGTAATGATGAGTGTAAGATGGTGGTGATGATAGTAGTAATGCTGGTTGATAGTTGTAGTATCAATGCTAGTAGTGATTAAGATGGTAGTGACAATGGTGACAGTAGTAGTGATGATGGTGAGAGTAGTAGTGATGATTGTAATTGTAGTAGTGATGATGATCATAGTAATGGTGATGATGACAGTAGTCGTGATGATTGTGGCGGTTGTAGTTATGAAGGAAGTAGTAGTGATGATGGCATTAATAGTGATGATGGTAACCCATCGCAGAGTTGGGTATGCCGTTTTGATTTTGGGCAAAACGGCACGTCTACTTTATTATTATTTATTATTATACCCAACATTATTATTATTATAATGTCCCCCACCCCAAACTCTATTATATATATATATATATATAATTATATATACTGTATATACTGTATAGGCTATATACAGTATATATACTTTTGTTTTATATATAATTATATATATATATATATATATATATATATATATATATATATATAGATATATATATATATATATATATATATATATATATATATATATATATATATATATATATATATATATATATATTTTTTTTTTTTTTTTTTTTTTTTTTTTATATTATTATTTATATATAATTTGTTTTGCCTATACCCCACCTCCCCCCGCCTTCCCCCTATTCTTATATATATATATGCTTACATGTATATATATAATTATATGCCTCCAAATTTCTGTCAACACGGTGGTGTTAGTTGTGATGGTGGTGTTAGTTGTGGTGGTGGTGTTAGTTGTGGTGGTGGTGGTGGTGGTGATGGTAGTTGTGGTGGTTTTCACACCTTCGAATACCACTCCTTGGCTTCACACCTCCCAATAGGATACCTGGACCTGACTGACCCTTCCCCAGACAGTCACTTGATCTCTTGTATATATGTTTTGTATTTTTATTATTATGCCCCGTGCCCCATTATACCCCCCTCCCCCTCTTCCCCCTGCCCCCCACAGGCTATACAGTATATATTATTATTACTAGGCTAGTATCTATTTATTATATATTATTATTATACTCCCCCCTCTTCCCCCTCCCCCCCCCCCCCGCCCCCTCCCCCTCCCCCATATATATATATATATATACTATATATATATAAATTCATATTTATGTATTTATGTATGTTATGCCCCATCCCCTCCCCCTCTTCCCCCTGTTCCCCCCTGCCCCCATATATATATTATTATTACTAGGCTAGTATCTATTTATTATATATTATTATTATTATACTCCCCCCCTCTTCCCCCTCCCCCTCCCCCTCCCCCTATATATAATATATATATATATATATATATATAATTCTTATTTATGTATTTATGTATGTTATGCCCCATCCCCCTCCCCCTCTTCCCCCTGTTCCCCCTGCCCCCATATATATATTATTATTATTACTAGGCTAGTATCTATTTAATATATATTATTATTATAATCCCCCCCTCTCCCCTCCGTCCTCCCCCTCCCCCTCCCCCTCCCCTCCCTCCTCCCCCTCCCCCTCTTCCCCCTGCCCCCCATATATATATTATTATTATTACTAGGCTAGTATCTATTTATTATATATTATTATTATACTCCCCCCCTCTCCCCCTCCCCTCCCCCCCTCCTCCTCTTCCCCTCCCTCCTCCCCCTCCACCTCCCCCTCTTCCCACTCTTCCCCCTGCCCCCCATATACATATTATTATTACTAGGCTAGTATCTATTTATTATATATTATTATTATATACTCCCCCCCTCCCCTCCACCCTCCCTCTTTCCCTCCCCCTCCCCCCATATATGTATATATATATATTATATATATATATATATAATAATAATTCGTATTTATGTTATTATGTATGTTATGCCCCCTCCCCCTCCCCCATTATACATCCCTCCCCCTCTTTCCCATGCCCCCCACATATATAAATATATATATTTATATTATTACCAGTATCCATTATTATTATTATATATTATTATTGTTATACCTCCCTCCTCCTCCCACTCCCCTTTCCCTCCCACTCCCCCCTCCTCCCCTCCCCTCCTCACCCTCCCCCCACTCCCCCCTCCCCCCCTCCCCCTCCTCCTCCCCCTGCCCCCCTCCCCATATATATATATATATATATATATATATATATATATATTTTTTTTTTTTTTTTTTTTTTTTTTTTTTTTTTAGTTTTATATACATTTGTTTATATATATATATATACTGTATATATATATATATATATATATATATATATATATATATATATATATATATATATATGGGGGGAAGGGGAGGAGATACAACAATAATAATAATAATGGATACTGGTAATAATATACTGTATATAATTATATATACTGTATATATATATACTGTATATATATATATTTTTTTTTGTTTTTTTTTTTTATTTCTGTTTTGTATTTTTTTTTATACCCCCCCCCCCCCATTACAGATCAGTTACACATATCTGAGTAGTCTAGAGCAGCCATGAGTAAGAATCGACCCATCCCGGAAGACCAGCTGGCCTCCGTCCTCGCCACAATCCTGGACATGACGAGTAGCAAGATTGAAAGCGAGGACGACATGGGGGGGAGTGATGAAGAGGAGTGGACGGATGATGATTTTAGCCCTTCTCCACCACCCAGGGGGAAGAGGAGGAGGAGGAGTGTCATCGACGACCCTTCAGCACCTCCACCTCCACAAACTCCACCCGTCCTACCTCGCACATCCCCACCCGTCCCCCTACCTCGCTCATCAACACCCGTTCCCCTACCTCGCTCATCAACACCCGTCGCCCTACCTCGCTCATCAACACCCGTCGCCCTACCTCGCTCATCAACACCCGTCGTCCTACCCCACCCGTCCTACCCCGTACAACCCCACCCGTCGTCCTACCCCGTACAACCCCACCCGTTGTCCTACCCCGTACAACCCCACCCGTCCCCTTACTCCGTACATCACTACGCATCGCCCCACCTCATCCATCCCCACCCGTCCTACCTACACCCCTCCTACCAGCACTATTCAACCATCAACATCCACTCATCTCTTCACACCACAACCATCAACATCCACTCATCTCTTCACACCACAACCATCAACATCCACTCAATGCTTCACACCACTACCATTCCCGGACCTCAACAAATCATTCTATTCTTCTCCTGCTTCACGCACCCTGCATGGCGGTCCCTTGTTACCTCAGGTAGAATCACCGGCCAGCAACATCTCAGACAGCCCCCGCATCCTGGCTTCACTCCTGCCGGTGGGTAGTCTAAACACCCCGCCATCACAAGTCCTGTCTGCTCACGTAGCCTCCCCCTGACCGCCTTGGGTAGCAGCGGGGGCAGCGAGGCGCGCTACATGGCGTTTGTTCCGCCTGAATATCGCCAAATCATGCACGACGAGATTGCTGCGGAAATCGATGAGGAGCTTCCACAAAGGCTTCCTCCTGCCCCACTTCATCCACGCACAGCACCTTCTCCATCACCCTCATCATATCCACCATCACCCCCACGGCCTGACTCCACCACAGCACCTTCTCCATCACCCTCATCACATCCACCATCACCCCCACCCCCTTCGTCTTCCGCAGAAGACGACCCCCCACCCCCTCCCCCTCCCCACCGAAAATCTGGGCCCATGAAGGGCCGAGGTGGTAGGCCCAGGGGCAGCAGAGGTCACATACGTCGTCCAGGCGGACGACGTGGTGCTCTCCAAGCATGTGCACCTCAACGCCCCCCCCACCGTGTATGCTGAGGATCACAAGTGGACTACAGACCCGTTCACACCCAACGTTGATCCTTTCACTGGAACCCCTGCCTTGCGGGTTCCAGCACTAGTGACACCACTGCAGTACTTCCAGCTCTTCTTTACAAGAGAACTGCTCAGGTTCCTGGTGAGTGAGACCAACGCATATGCCTTATTCGTTGGTTCTCTCTGGACAACATTCAGCGAGGAGGACATGGCCAAATTCCTTGGCCTGTACTTCCTCATGGGTGTGAATAAACTCCCCACTGTGCGTCACTACTGGGCAAATGACGGAGTCCATGATTACCCAACGTTTCGCAAGACCATGCAGGTCTCCAAGTTCCAAGCCTTGCTGAGCAATTTCCACACATCAACAGCAAGGCAGTCATCAAGCAGAGTAAAGACAGGCTAGTGAAGATCCGCACGGTGATGCTTACTGGCTTCAAGCTTGCCTACGTCACGGAGAGGAAGGTGTCCATCGACGAAGGCTGCCTTGGGTGGAAGGGTCGCCTTTCATTCAGGTGCTACAACCCGATGAAGCCTAAGAAGTACGCCATCAAGCTGTACATCCTGGCAGAGTCCACGACTGGTTTCGTGTATGACTTTCAAGTCTACACTGGTATTGGTCAAACTCTCCAGAAAATGGTTGAGGGTTTAACGGAGTCCCTGCAAGGCCTGGGTTACATGTTGTTCATGGACAACTTTTACAACTCAGTTGACCTGTGCCAACACATGCTCACACACCACCAGATCTATGTGTGTGGCACCCTGAGGCTTGCACGAAGGGCTCCGAAGCGGTTGCGCGACATTGCCCATGCAGCGACACTGGAAGACGATGCAATAGAGGCAATGAACAACGGCACAACCCTAGTCCTGCTTTGGAAAGACAAACGCATTGTCATCATGGTGTCCACCTTCCACGACCAGAGCACCATACCAAAGCAGTCCTTTATCAAGAGGAAGGTACAAGGCAGGTGGCAGCGGACTCGGAAGGATATCATGAAACCCGTTTGTATTGACGACTACAACCGCCACATGGGTGGGGTGGATCATTTCGATCAGATGATCCAGTACTACCCCATCCAGCAAAGGATGGTCAAATGGACGAAGAAGATCGTATTCTACTTCATCCAAATGGCCCTCTTCAATGCCTGCGTACTCTTCAAGAAGTACAACCCCCGCAGGAAGATGACTATGCTGGCGTTCCAGGAAAGTGTAGTCTGTTCCTTGTTGTTCTTCGACCCTGCAGAGTGGCCTTTGTCGGGGAGACGCATCCGGCGTGCAGAGGATTTGCCGGAAGGTTGGTATGAGCCATGCGGCCATCTCAGGCGAGGCAGGCAGCGTCGGCAATCCTCCGGAAGCTCAGCTGGGTCGCCCCCACCGGACGACAATCCAGACTCCCCAGCCGCTCCTGCTGATGATCCTGGCACTCCTCCTGGTGCTCCTGCTGCTGGTGGAGGTGTTGGGGGAGCACTCCTTCATGACCCCCCCCCCTCACCAGGTCCAGATGCTGGTACTGCTGCTGTTGCCGTCGGGGGAGCACTCGCTGAGAATGCACCCCAGGCGGCACCAGTATCGGACGATGCTGCTGATGTGCAAGTGGATGTCCTACCACTTGACCCCCCCGCACCAGTAGTACCGGGTGCAGCTGCTGCTGCTGGTGGCGCTCGGGAAGCACCCGTCATGGATGCCAACCGGGGTCCACTAGTAATGGACATCCAAGCTAGGGCTCAGGCACCAAGAGGACGTCGGAGAGGTCCTCTTCGAGGAAAGGGTTCAAAGCCACGTCCTGTTGTACTGGACCATGACCGGTACAACAGGACCTTGGAACACGTTCTCGAGAAGATCCCTGACAGCAAGCGACGGCGGTGCCATCTGTGTTACACGAAGGACCAAACTCGCAAGGACACGAGCTTTCGATGCAAGTCTTGTCTCGTTTGCCTCTGCATCGATGTCACTGATTGCTTCAATCAGTTCCATCGACTCGATGCAGATGTCCTATAGCCAGGATCTGTGCACGATTCATTCATTCATTTATGCATTCTCCTATTCACCTTCACTATTCCTTTCCAATCACTATCACCCATTCATTCATTCAGTCTTTATGCATTCTTCCATTCACCTTCATCACCCTTTCATTCATTCATTAATTCAATCATTCAATCATTCATTCATTCATTCAATCATCACTTCAGAGGTTCGGGGCCCACCTTCATTCACCCACCTTCATTCACCCATCATCATAATAAAAAAATAATAATAATAATAAAATATATAAATATAAAAAAAAAAAAAAAAAAAAAAAAAAAAAAAGCACAAGTAAATATCTTGCACTACAGTGGATATAGGCCTCCTGGGGAAACCACTCTAAAAAAAAAACGAGTCAAGTGCAGTACCTCTTTGGGTGGCTTGGAAATTTGCGCATATTTCTCTGGTTTGACACCTTGTATATATATATATATATATATATATATACATATATATATATATATATGTAGGCTATATATAAATACACACATACACACATTGTTTTTACCATTATTTTTTTGACACCTTGTATATACCGGTATATATATGTATATATATATGTATATATATATACTGTATATTGAGAATATATCACAAATACACATGAGCCACTAAATGTTTCTAGTCTCTCAGTGGGGATCGAACCATCGACCATCAGAACGATAGCCGACGCTTTAATCAATTACACCACGGCAGTCTAAAAGACACTCAGCCTTCTATCCTATTTATGTTAGGGAGAAGGGAAACCCACTAGGCGAATATATTTCAATTCAAACCTAGTTGTAGGATCCATATTACCAGAATACCATACACGGATTTTTTAGTGTCCCGACGCAACTCGGGTTGAAATTGATTTAATTTCATTCTAACCCACAAAGCATGAGAGTTACAAATATTGAGAATATATCACAAATACATGTGAGCCACTAAATGTTTCTAGTCTCTCAGTGGGGATCGAACCATCGACCATCAGAACGATAGCCGACTCTTTAATCAATTACACCACGGCAGTCTAAAAGACACTCAGCCTTCTATCCTATTTATGTTAGGGAGAAGGGAAACCCACTAGGCGAATATTTCAATTCAAACCTAGTTGTAGGATCCATATTTCCAGAATACCATACACGGATTTTTGAGTGTCCCGACGCAACTCGGGTTGAAATTGATTTAATTTAATTCTAACCCACAAAACATGAGAGTTACAAATATTGAGAATATCACAAATACACGTGAGCCACTAAATGTTTCTAGTCTCTCAGTGGGGATCGAACCATCGACCATCAGAACGATAGCCGACGCTTTAATCAATTACACCACGGCAGTCTAAAAGACACTCAGCCTTCTATCCTATTTATGTTAGGGAGAAGGGAAACCCACTAGGCGAATATATTTCAATTCAAACCTAGTTGTAGGATCCATATTTCCAGAATACCATACACGGATTTTTTAGTGTCCCGACGCAACTCGGGTTGAAATTGATTTAATTTCATTTTTCATTTTAATTAAATTAAATCAATTTCAACCCGAGTTGCGTCGGGACACTAAAAAATCCGTGTATGGTATTCTGGAAATATGGATCCTACAACTAGGTTTGAATTGAAATATATTCGCCTAGTGGGTTTCCCTTCTCCCTAACATAAATAGGATAGAAGGCTGAGTGTCTTTTAGACTGCCGTGGTGTAATTGATTAAAGCGTCGGCTATCGTTCTGATGGTCGATGGTTCGATCCCCACTGAGAGACTAGAAACATTTAGTGGCTCACGTGTATTTGTGATATATTCTCAATATTTGTAACTCTCATGTTTTGTGGGTTAGAATTAAATTAAATCAATTTCAACCCGAGTTGCGTCGGGACACTCAAAAATCCGTGTATGGTATTCTGGAAATATGGATCCTACAACTAGGTTTGAATTGAAATATATTCGCCTAGTGGGTTTCCCTTCTCCCTAACATAAATAGGATAGAAGGCTGAGTGTCTTTTAGACTGCCGTGGTGTAATTGATTAAAGCGTCGGCTATCGTTCTGATGGTCGATGGTTCGATCCCCACTGAGAGACTAGAAACATACATATATATATATATGCAATACTTTATTTTATTTACGTGTACAATAGAATTATTTCTGAATTTATTACCTGAACATAACCTGGCTTTCTTGTTTTGTTTTTTCATTGTCAACCCAGGAGCCATTTCCCTTCTCGTTGGAAAGGGTTGTGGCCCTACCAGGTAAGTAAAATTGACAACCTTTATGACTGACATGTCTTCTATGAACATTATACAATTATTGGCAAGGAAAATTATATAAAAGTGTTGTATATTGTGGCAAAGATATACAACTGTATAAACATTCTCATATATTTTCATAACAATAACAATGCATGGAAACAATTGCGCATAGCTCGCGAACCTATTACGCTATATTATTTTGGTTTTCACCATTAGAAAGAACACAATTTTCCGATTCCGGTGATATATACAGTTATATACGTATCCGAGCAAATAACGCAACGCCGAGGTGGGGAACAGCTCGGAACCCGGCTAGCGTCGGCGGAACAGAGACAGGTGAAGCGTAAATAATTCGCATATTGGCTCTTCATTTCAAATATTCATAGCGCAAAATGTATTTGTCGTAGGAACTTCTAGTTTTTTTTTATACTTATCAGCATTATTTGCCGTATTCATACAGCCTAAATTTAAAACCATACACTTCGTAACAACGAAATAAATCGAAAATGTTATAAACCATATCAATCAAAATCATACTTTTTTTTCGGTCACTGCTTGAGAACTATTGAAGATAAACAATTTCTGTTTTCAGATTTGGAAAGAGCAGAAAAAATACTATTATTTGAGCAAACAAAAATATATGGTCATCACTCACAATTTAGAGATAGGACGGTGTGAAGACAATTGTATGGGAAATAATTGTATTCCGGACTCATTTACACTTTCATATTTCGATTTATTTACATTTTTTTTTTTTTTATCATGTACTATAAATATTCCTCTTTCCATTGACATATGATACATCACAATAAACAGCATTCTGGTGGATGGAAATAGAGAAATATGTAAGGCTGCAAAAACACTCATGAGCCAAATTCAAGACTCAAAAGTTATGTCAACCGCCTCCTCGGACTTATTGGAACATAATATGTCTGAAGGAGTTAATAGGAGTGTTCAATCTGTAGACAAGCTTGCCAGATGTCACCAAATTCTCCAATTATTGTAATAAAATGTGAACAAGACTAAGAAGGGTGTCAGTTTCTAAATTATTTGTCGATTTTTCCTGTAGTTAATAGAGTCTTATGACAAGCGGTTTTAATCTCATATATTCTTCATATATATTATAATAATCTCATATATTTTAGCTCACTACTACATCGTATATTTTAAATAAGAGAGCAAGAAAAAATATTGTGTTGTGAAATAAATCCATTACAAAATGGTAAATACCAGTGGTGGGCACGCTCCGGTGGGACCGGTAATGCGGCAACGTTCCGCACTCCTCAGACATAAGGTAATGCGGCAGCGCTCACGCGCTCCTTTGGTCAGCCGACCCGATGCGCTTCCCACTCTGCGCTCCTGCGCTCCGCGCTCCCAAAAATAGGTATATAATACAAAAAAGTAAAAAACAGCTTCTAGAAGTTATTTAATTATTTACCTAAATTAATACAATCTTTTGTCTTTCACTTCATTAAATTCAAAAAATTCAAAAAATTCAAAAAACCTCAAGTCATGGTGTCTTTCTGAAGTTTAAGTTTCTCACTTTCTCAGTTTCTGTAATTCTTTATGTCATATCAATGATATGATTGATATCATATCATGGATGACCCGCTGACCAGTCTCCGACGGTATATATACGGCCGGGACTAGGGTCTTGTCAGTTGTCACGCCCAGTGCCAAGTCCGTATATAAGTATATACTGACTCGCCGAAAAAAAATCGTAGCAGCGAAACGACTGCACCTATGGCTTTCATATTTTTATTTTTTTACCACATGTATACCCACCACCATACCCATCTGCATACCCACCACCACTACCCCAAACCCCTCCTCCCACCCACTCGCTGACTATCGGTCGCCTCACAAGGAAAAAAAAAGAAAATCTGTGGCGGCGAAACGATTGCACCAATCGGTTCCATATTTGTGTGACAAGTGCCTTACCCTTCTGCCTTCCCTCCACCACACCCCCAACTGCCTCACACAACCCACTTCCAGCGTATCCGTACGAAGAAAAGGAAACAAAAAAAATCTGTGGTGGCGAAACTACCTCACCAATCGGCTTCATATTTGTAACACAGTCAATTACGCTTCTACCTTCCCCCCACCATCCCCCAAACCACCCTCCCACCCATACATTCAAGTAACATTCCGATGGTATTGATACCATAAAATGATAAAAGTCTCTGAAGTCTATAGTGTCTTTTGACTCTTTTCAGCTACGTTCGCGACTATCGGGGACCTGATTTCTGGCGAAAATGGACAAGGGGAGTGTTTTTTTTACCATTATCCTTCCTTTCTCACCCAACTTGATAGATTTAGCCAAAAAAAAAAAAAAAAAAACTCTGGCACTGGCCAGGTTCTTACCTTTCCAGGGTTTGAAGGTGGCACTGTCAGTCTGTCACTATCATAGTATCACTGTATCACAGTTCACTAACACCGTGAGTAACACCGTACGATGACTGTACACGATAATGACGTTCTTGAACCTGTTGTTGACAGGAAAAATCGCTTCCGGAGCGCCAGAAAGGAGCGCAAAATTCAAGCTGCGCTCCTCGCCTGCACTCCGAGTTCAGATTTTTGCCGCTCCTCGCTCCGCGCTCCTCTATATTGGTAGTGCGCACCGGATCGCAGAGCGCAGAGCGCCAAATCGGCGCGCCCACGCCCACCACTGGTAAATACTGGTTGCAAAAAATAAATAGTATATGATATGCTTTCTTTTGTATGCTAATGATATATTTATAATAGTGGTATCTAAATTAAACAACACTTTTATAATTAAATTGACATTTCATTCAGTTACTTATTTTTCTCTGAACAGGACTGCCGGACTTGAGAAGCAGCTAATTTTTTTATAGAGGCTGTTGATTGGCTAATGGATAAGAGTATGAGTAGTAAATCAAGATATCTTCATTATTTCATATATAATTTTTAAATACTTTAATTACAAGCAATTTAAACAATTGAGTCATGTTCTAGAGTGATATCCGAACACCATGGTATAAAATATGTCACATAAAATACACTATTAACGTAAAAATTATAAAGTGAACACAGACAAAATAAAAAGGTATGAGAAAAATCGCTAAGCGAGAGAGTAGACTGCCTGACGAGAGAGCTGAGTTCTCGAGGCTATCAGCCAATCAGGGACTGATATTCTAACTTACCACCACCATGTTGACTTACTCTGGTGTTAGGAAGCCAGTGCATATGTTAAAAGTACAGAGGCTTGTGATTGGCTAAGGCAGGTGAGATGTAAGCCGAGGCTCAGTCAGTCTACAAATCTCGCTTACTTGTTGGCTTTAGCAATTTTTATTTCGCTTGTGTTCACTTTATAATACTATGTTATTAATGTCTTATATGTGATATATTTTAGCTCTCAGGGTTCGTATATCACTTTAGATTATCACATTATCATTAAAATTGCTTACAAGTTTAGAGTTTCAATAATATATTTAATAGTGGCCCCTCCATCATTGACGATGTTGCCTATTAGTATAATAGTCTCAATTCAACACCCACGTCAGTCGTATGAATCAACCGCCCGCGAGGAAGAAAGAGATTAATCTTCATAAGTGCAACGCTACTTCTCTTATGGAATCGTCATCTTGATCGGGTACCCACTACGAAAAAACTTCGTAAAAAATAAGAGAACAAAAAAGGAAAAAGAATTTCCACTTTAACACTGTTATTCACAAGCTTCCCATATTCGGTGGATTTTCTTGTGTGTGGCTTCTTACCGCCTCTCGCCAAGCGCAACGATTCGTCCTTCTATTCCTCGCGGGCCAACCGACAACACTAGTGCCCCCGAGCTCCGGCTTCATTCGACGTTCGCTCTCCTCTCGTGAGTCCTTACTCATTTGTATATATCTGGGGGATAGTGAGCAAGGATTTAGATTAGCTAGCACGGGTTGTGTATTGTTGGACCGCAGGTAGTGTTAAAATTAGGGTACTTTCAGGCGCTTACTTGTTGTGTTCATTCTTGTTACCACGCGCGTGGTTTTCATTGTTGCTATGCACCTTAGTTTTTGCTTTTCCTTTTAGTTAGGAGGCTCTTTTATTCTTCGATAGCTATTCCTTTGTCCAGCTGTGGGTCTTGGGACCCCGTCTTTGTCTTTTTAGCAGACGCGCTGAGTTAAGGTTGTCACACGTGGTTGTGGAACCTTCTGCCGTTCCGTGTCTGCCGGGAAGCTCCGTTTGGGGGCTTTCCCTGAGCCTTTGTTAGTTCTTTTGCTTTCCCTTTAGTTAGGAGGCTTTTTTTCTTCGCTAGCTGTTCCTTAGTTCAGCTTTGGGTCTTGGGACCCCGTCTTTGTCTTTTAGCAGACGTGCCGGGTTTCGGTTGTCACACGTGGTTGTGGGAC
Organism: Paralithodes platypus; assembly: GCA_032716605.1. Taxonomy (NCBI): domain Eukaryota; kingdom Metazoa; phylum Arthropoda; class Malacostraca; order Decapoda; family Lithodidae; genus Paralithodes; species Paralithodes platypus. The sequence continues at coordinate 26,216,586 of CM064485.1, read as the reverse complement.
CTTCCGGCGTCCGTGTTTGCTGAGAAGTCCCATTTGGGGGCTTTCTCTGAGCCTTTTGCTCTGCTTTCGCTGCTCTTTCGTGTTTTTTCATTCTGAAAGTTATTTTCTCATGATTAAGCCTTTAGGTTCGCTTTTGGGGGGGGGGGATCTATTTAATTTTTCTCTATGTGTGAATTAATTTATGTCCCCTTTTCTTGCGCTCCCTGTGGGTTAGTGTTGCACACTTCCCGGGAGTCCAAGGAGACGTCCTTACGTCAGGGTTGTTTTGAGGGTAAGGGTGGTTTTCTCTCGTTGTTGTGCTTTTCACTGAGTGAACTCCTCTCTGGCCCCGCCGGCCTCTGTTCTGAGTCCGTTCAGTACCGGTGCGTGTTCCTCTTTCCCCCCTGTCTTGGGATCTTTGTGGTTTCCCTTCTTCCGGCGACCTGGGAGGGCCGGCGGAGGGAGGGATGTCCGGCAAGGATAAAGATTTCGGCGTGCCGCCCGGCCCATTGTTGTGTTTACCCCGTCTTTCACGGTGGCTAGGGTAAATGTACCGGCACCTGCTAGCATATTTTCATAAAAAGCGCGCAGATACCCGCCGCCAACTGGCCTAAAACAATGACTAGTCATAGGATGGCACTCCGTCTTCTGTGTGAACGGCCCTTTGTTGTGTTTACCCCGTCTTTTCCGGCGGCTAGGGTGTACACGTACCGGCGCCTGCTAGCACTTTTTTCTAAATTGCACGCAGATACCCGCCGCCAACTGGCCTAAACAACGATGACTTAGGTCAAAGATTGGCATCTGTGTGAAGTCGATGCCTCTGGACAATTTTGGATGTTTTTTTTTCGGCTTTTTTTTTTTACTTAGCCGGGCCGCCGGTTTCTATTTTACAAATAGTTAAACCCTCCGAATGTCCCGGCGTGTGGGCTTTCCTACATGCCTCCCTACGGGAAGTGCTACTTATTAAAAGGCCCCTGTACTCGGCCCACCAAGGGAATTTGCCCTGATTGGTAGCCGAGCAATAAGACTTACCCTCTCTGACATACGACACGAGCCCGTTCACGGGTAACTTCGGGTCATATAAAAGGGCTAATCGCTCAGCGAGTCCGTCAGGGTGAGGGAGTCTATATACCCAGGACCTCCGGCTTCATCACCCTGCGGGGATCCAGTTACGAAGGTCAGATTATATGCTATAATCTACACGGTTTTTGGGCCAGTGACGCTAGTCACAGGTAGGCATTTTCTACACCAAATAATTCCAATATTGGATAGACTCAGGTCCGGTCGAAGGTTAGACGAATAGTGACTGTTTTTCTAACTTTCCGGCGGACTTGTACTAGCATGTTATTAACTCCTCTCAGATTATCCATATGAGCATTGATTCCTGGAAATTCTTTCCAGATCAGCATGGCAGGGAGAAAAGGAAGGGGGGGGGGGGGATCAGTGGGTAGTCAAAATTTTTAATTTTGCCCCCACACGGAACCCCCAGATTTTTTGCGTCTTGACATTTTAATTACTTGCACTCTAAGAATCACGACAGGTTGCATCTAAGTTTGCCTCTTGAATTCCCAGCAATGCCCGGGGGGCATAGATCCTGGTGCGGATTGGACGAGTTTTTGTATAGATCAATCGGGCCTGGCGGCCATGATCGAGAGATACCTAAATGCCCACAGTATGGGAATTGTTTACAGTTGCTAACTTTCAAAACACAAAATTCCCCAGAATCAGGGATAACGTTGCATATAGGCAATCAGTACTCACCACTTAGCTGAGCAATTAGCCATTGGTTATGACTCAGCCCCCATGCACCCCCCCCCCCCCCTCCCCCGATACAAGAACCCTCCAGACTCGCCGGACAACGTTCTCGATGGACACTTCCGAGTAATGGAACCTAGGTCTCCGGCTCGGGTAAGTAAAATTTTCTTTCCTTCAACAAATCTAAGTTAAGAAAAGTCGATCAGTATCTCGGGTAATGGTTCCTCCGATTACTTAAGCTAGATATACGGCTCATAAATTTTCTTTTCTTAAAAAATCTAAGTTAAGAATAGTCGATCAGTATCTCGGTGAATGGTTCCTGCGATTACTTAAGCCAGTCATACGGCTCATAAGTATCAAGCACTTAGGCCGGCGGGACGGCTCGTTTGTTTACGCTCAACCTCAGCTGGCGAGGCGACTCTCATCCCCCCAAAATGAGGAAAACATATGCAAACAATGTTTACCTTCTTTTGTTCACGAATCTATAATAGAATACGAGTTCTTACGGATAAAGAGTGGGATGCGTTCAGCGGTAATTTAACGACATAACTCTTACAAGTACGATTTGTTAATTTATACTGCCGGTGTATGGACCGTTTTACAAGCTTATCTGTAGACATCAGCTTGCTGGGTATCTAGAATTTTTTTTTTCCTATTATAGGTACTAGAGTAACTAGACGTTACACGGCCACAGGCCTCGTGAGAACAGTTCAGGTTCACCCCAAAAACACTATGTATAAGTGACTGATCCCTACAGGTTGGCGATCTAGGACTAGTCTAACCTTTCTGATTTGAGTTGGCAATGGTCTACACGGTATACCTTGTAGATTTTTTTCTCACGGATTCCATGGATTAAAAGTCTCGTTTTGTTTAATCATCACAGCCCTCCCGGCACTTTGCCCCGTGTTAGGCATACTTACGAATAAATCATTACGGACTCAGTAAGGCCAAAAGTGGATGTTAAGTCAGAGGCCTAAGTTCATTACTCAACGACCTCTAGTTTTCAATCCCACGGGAATGATTGAAATCGAGGGAGGATCCTCATCTAATTCAATAAAGTAGGACCGGTGCGGTGAGGGGCAGTATGACTCTCACTATGAAACTCTAGGGACTTAACACGCTGGAGTTCACTATCTCCCGGTCTACATACCACGAACGGATGGGCGATCTTGGTAGCATCAGTCCCAGGGGTTGTTTATCAGATCGACTCGATAGTAGTACAATCGGTCATCTCAATTTTTATCCAATGTTGTTTCCTAAGCCTTAAAATATCTCCCATGTCCCTATGCCGGGAAATCGAGAAAAAAAATTCACTGGAACGCTAGTTGTCAGGGTCAGGAAACGGTATTACGGCGGGACAACACATACCCGGAATACTCGCCAGATAACCGGTCAAGTACTTGCCTCCGGTCGTTTTCCCACCTCACCCAATTCTGGGTGGGATGGGCGATGGACCATGGGTAACGTGGGATCAAGAACTCCCACAATTTGCGATAGTTTTTTCCATCTAACCCTCTGTCCCCAGTTTCACCTCCATTACCGAGTTTGATTGGCTAACACAACAACCGGGAGGGGTCCCCCTCCCTATTTTTAGATTTTGTCATCGCCCCTTAATTAACTGCAGAGGTTTTTCCTTTGCCCCTCTTTGCTCCTCGGCCTCTTGAACTCCAAAGGTAATTTTCTCGTCAGAGATAATGCCCACAGGAAGTTTGTTAGCTTCCTGTTTACTAGGGTTACACCCCCAAGGCGGAAGGAGGAATTAGTTAAAAGCTTCTCATTAATATCTCCTCCCTTCCCCGGCGAGAACTTTCACGAATCCAGACAGACTTATTTGAGGCAGTCAGGTCACGGCAGCTCCTCAGACTCGGTATGGCTCAGGGGACCAATGAATGCTTATTATAGGATTTGGTTCTCTCTGGTCTCCACTGCGAAGCTCATGATTAGCTAGACAGGAAGATGTGGAGGTTAGGAGGATATTGAATGTAGGGAACCCCCATCAGGTCTCCCCGAAGGCTACAAGCGGCCAACGGACAGTTTCCCCTCCCACTCTCTAGTACATTTAAAATAAAATGCTTTAAGGAATGGGTCGTGTGTCCTCCCTCCGTCCCCCTCTCTCCCTCGACAGTGCTAGTGCAATGGGGTTCCGAGGTTCGACGAGGTGTTACTTCCTAAAGGTGGCTGCGCCACCTTATCTCTTCTGCGCGAACCGGCCTACGCCGGTCACCGCAATGTGCTCGCCAGAAAGTCACGCGACTTGGCCTCACCCGGCGTGGCATAACAGAATGATACAACCCTCTGCATAAGGGATGTGATACCTAGTAATTACACAGGACACACACGATCCCCGGCCCAGGTCTGGTGGACGTACGCCGTTAACCCTGCGACAGACACACCAGGAAGGGCCGCCTCTCTCACACTTACTTGGGTTATAAGCCAGACAACCGTCCGCCGGCAAGCGGCTACCGAGAGGTCTTTAGGGTGATGTCCTACTAGTTAGTACATCTAGATAGGTTGGAGGACGGTATCCTCAGGGGTTTTCTACAGTTACACTTGTCAATTCCCCAGGATGTCCCCCTCTTTACGTTACGTACGGTACAACGCGAATCAGTATTCACTCTCGCTAAGCTCACTTCATGATTACGCAATGTTTAAGCCCTCAGCAGGCCTTGTTGGGGGGGTCCCTTTTTGGGAAGCGTCCCACCACGGGGGGCTAGCAGTTCGTCCCGGCGGGATCTTATTCCCATCTCTAATATTAGAGAGGACTTCTTCCTCTTTCCACATGATTATTTGAGCTGTGCGCACGTACCGAGACGTTTTACCGGGGTCAGGGACAGCATAGCGGCAGGTCCCCACTTTTACGATAACCTCTTAAGGCCAACTCGGTTATTTACTTTCCCCCCACTTTTCTTCTTAAGTGAGATAAGATGAAAACCGCTTGGGCTCTCTCGCCCTTATTCTGTTCCATATGAAATTACAGCCGCCGCGTTTACACGGCCAGTAGAGCGGCTTTTATTGATCTGGCAAAAGCGTGCGTTTTTTTGATTACTTAGGCTTATACTTACAGTAAAACCTAGCAATAACTTAACGCTGTTCGCAGTCCTTACGCACCAGAGATCTCTCTATGTCAGTCTCATCCTTAGCCTTCCACACATATCAGCTCTCTTCAAAAGTGACAGTTTTTCCCCTTTTCAATCCCAGGCTCTTTGTTTTCCCTCCGGCTTAAACTAAAAACGCCTGTCCCTCCGTAATATATGGCCAGCCACGCTGAACCGGAGCTTTCTCTGACCTCTTTGTAATCGTGAACGATTTTTTGAGTGGTATGAGGCAAAAAAGTTCAGACTGAGGTACATTTACCGCCGGGGGAAGCCGGGGGCGGGGCCATTCAGATCCTACGGCTCATGTCCCCCCAGGTATCTTGTTCGATCCTCTTAGACTAGAAAATATTTGACATCCCCCGGCGGACTAACTGATATAGCCAAGTGTTTTTCTAACTCTAAGTTTTTTTCCAGGATCCTACGTGTCCTCTCTCCACACCAAGTGGGCAGAGGACGTGGTAGTCACAGGAGGCGCCCTCGGTGCAGACTTTTTTCTTTGCATGTGTTTATTCCCTTTTTGGTTACAAACTAGATTTCTTTACGGCTCAGACCTTTTTTTTTATAGTCTGCACAAGGGCACACTCCTTTTGTTGTTTCACTTGTAATTCCAGCCGTAGTACTGAGATGTGGACGCCCAATAGGGGCTTAAGAAAAAGGGGGGGGGGGTATGCGGATCCCAGTACAAGAGATGAACCCCCTTCCACAGGATTACAAGTTAAGGCAGGGCAAGCTAGGCGTTATTTACGCCGGGCCAAGCCCAATTAGATATGCACGAACTAGGAAGCTCGGGATTTTTTTTTTAATTATTAAGTCTGATGTATTCATTTTAAGTTTCCAAAGCTTTATTAAAGCTCATGTAGTTTACAAATAATAAAAGATTGTGTTTCCATCTTCGCAACTAGTTGCACTAGATTACTATAGAACTCTGTAAATAATTACAATAGCTAACTGTCCAGTTTTGTCTTTTATAATAAAGAATTAATTGTCCTAGGGTCATATAATTTCGAAGTTCCCAGACTAGTTACACTAGACTCAGTCGATCAGTAAAGATCGACTGGCAACTCCGATATGTCTCTGGCTAGTTTCACTAGCTTCAGTAAAGTTAATACGTGTCAATACGACTACGCCCACGAACCTCGCTAAAGCGGCACAGGTTCCGGCTCGGAGTGATGAAGGGTTGTGCAATTAACTCTATCTCACCCCTTACAACACACCTCATAGATGAGGACTCTGTTGTTGGAGCAGGCTTCTTTGAAGCAACGCACTGCTCACACTCTATCTATATTTTTTACTAAGTTGTATGCACAACTACATATACAAAGAACTTTTTCTGTTATGAGAATTCTGGATTTAACCATGCGGTTTTTAGGAGTTTGTGATACTGAGAATGTCCCCCTCCAGTCTTGGAATTCAGGCAATATCGTCAATGATGAAGGGGCCACTATTAAATTATAGGTTTGATTCCCGAAGGGAAGTAGAGAAAACCTAATATTTAGTAGGGGCCCCGGAATCATTGACGACGATGTCCCTCCCAACCATCCCCTTCCCATTCGCTGTTATTTTGAGTGATCTTGATATAGCATTGAAGGAGGAATCGTTGCGCTTGGCGAGAGATGGCAAGAAGCCACAATGCAAGAAAATCCACCGAATGTGGGAAGCGTGTAAATAACAGTGTTAAGATGGAGAAAAAAAAATTCCCTTTTTTGTTCTCTTATTTTTTTACGAAGTTTTTTCGTAGTGGGTACCCGATCAATATGACGACACCATAAGAGAAGTAGCGTTGCACTTATGAAGATGACTCTTATTCTTCCTCACGGCGGTTGATTCAAACGACTGACGTGGATGTTGAATGGAGACTATTATGCTAATAGGCAATATCGTCAATGATTCCGGGGCCCCTACTAAATATTAGGTTTTCTCTACTTCCCTTTGGGAATCAAACCTATAATTTGGAGATTATGGTATAGATATTTTGAGATCCCGAGAGTTTGTGGGATAGGTCGTAAAGTAAATAATCTCAGTGACGAATTCATATACCGTGCATTAACAGTCAACCAAGTATATAATTTTGTTCCATAACTAATCTTCCGTGTTTCGTGAAAATAAATATCGGAGTATACTTTAGGTACGCGTCTAAAGAAATAACAGAGCACAAGGTATACGCAATTAACCTCATCAGATACTTATAAGAACTTAATAGGTACCCCTTGAGTGAATATTCTATAATCTTCCATATCGTACCTGTCTCAGAAGAATAATACCCGAGTGTTGAAAGTGGTAGTGCACGCTCTATCCAGATCCACGATCGTGCTAGAAGAATTGAAAGACCAATATTGATACTGAATCTTTTGCCCCTTCATGTTTTCCTAAGTGAATTTATCCGTTTTTCTATGCTAAGGAGTGCTACATAAATAAAGCTGTATTACAAACCACATTCCGAAATTATATCTATGTGTTCTATTGATTCCTTATATGTATTTGCATGAAACCTGATATTCCAGTCTCGAAGAACTCACCTTGATCAATCGTTAATCCTGTATAACATCAGGGCATAACATTGGTGGCACGCGGTGGTTCTTGAATCGGATAGAAGATTTCATTGCATTTCATATTGTCAAACAATAGAAGCATTGTAACATCGCGAATATAGCAGCTCGCTCGCACATTCCCATCCCTAAATACGATGGGGAAACATATGAAATCGAAACATACATGGACATTGTGAAACCAGTGCTAGATTTGGCATATAATACGGATCGAGAGAAAATCGCCGTACTGTTAACGCATCTGGGAAAGGCCGTTTCCCTTGTTGCCTCGCAAGTTACCCCTGCACTCACTTGGGACCAGTTTCGGTCCATAGTCATTGAGGCCATTAAACCCTCATTAGGCATCTTCGTCGCCCATGCCCGCATTAAAGACATCAAGTACGAAGGTGATCTAGAAGCCACATTAGCATCTATTTCACAACAAATAAAATCTGCTTTTCCCACTCTTCCTAAAATTCAACAAGACCAGCACATTCTGGTGAATCTCGTTCAAGTGTTGCCCTCAGCAGTTCGTAAGTACTTCGCAGTACATGACCCTGTTGGTTTTCAACGCGATTTGATCACCATCAGGAGAATCCTCGCGGTGCAACCCACGAAAGTAAACACCATTACCACCATCAAGAGGTTCACCACCCATCTTCAAAACACTGGTCAACATAGAGAGCCCAGCCAATTCCACCGACCTGCAACCTCCAAGCCAACGTATCACTCTGGCAAACCTCGACCCAGCAGACCCAGGTTCAACCCAAATCCAATCCACCGAGTGTACAACAAAAACCAGGCCTACAACAACAACAAAGGTAAGAACACCACTCTGGTTATTATCAACCCTTATGATTTCCCTGCCTGTAATCACAAATGTGCCCTTCATGACATCAGGGACTCCGCCAAATATCGAGCAGCCCAACCTCGCATTTCTGTAAATGAGGAGGAGTTTATCGAGAACGAGGAGGTCTAAGACCTCGACAACGAGGACGTTGCTCACCTCGAAGTTAGTGACGAAGCTGAAGAAGTCCTGGGAGAGTTCGAAATAGACCCCCAGGATTTTTAGAGCCTCCCCCGCCTACAATGGTTTCGGTGAGGGACTCCACCAATGACCGATCGCCCCCTATATACCATCTTGCAAAAATCAAAGGTATCCCTGTCCGGCTATTAATAGATACCTGCGTCTCCAGATCATGCATTTTCAACTCATTCTATGACCAACACCATAAGAAGTTTGGCAGGTTGCAACCTACCAAGTCAAAATTAATCAGTGCCGGAGACGCCCCCTTACATGTCCGGGGGGAAACTAAACCCTTACATGTGACCACCCCCGCTCCTCACGCAAATTGCTCACTCATTCGTAGTTTTTCACTCCGATTGCCGGCACTACAATGGGTACTTAGGGCTCGATCTCCTTCACAAGCTGCAAGCCCAAGTTGACTGTGGCCAACGCTTGATCACGTTAAAAAAAAAAAAAAAAAATGTCCCCCCAAAGCCTGCCCGAGCACCATCCCCCCGGGGCCCCAAATGAAGGTTAAACCTAACCAAAAATCTGACATGTCCCCCATTGCAACCCAGTCAAACAAACAACAGCCACCCCAACAAAAAACGACTTCCAAAACAAATTCCCAAAGAAAAAAAATTGCAACCTCATGCCATCCAGTAAAAGCCCCCTCCCAATGTAATCATTGCCAATCTCCCTCAACCTCGACAACTAAATCTACTCTCCAGGTTTCCACCCCTAACCTCAATCATGTAACGGAAACACCCTTGTCCTCAAACAATTTATCCGTGAGGCACCCAACAAATTCCACAAGCAACAACTTTTCAGTGGCAAAGAAACTTTCCATAAACCTCTCCTCCCGAGTAATGTGATTACCCATAATCCTGTGCACCCTTCCCAAATCACTTCCCACACGACACCCCTCGAACCAACTGAATCTGTGTCCTCCTCCTTCAATCAAATTCCTACTACTGACTCTGACAACCCTGCCCCTAGGCTAGAAAGAACTGATAAACCCCTTATGTTCCATCCACCCAAACTGTCTCCGTTAACCCTTGACGTTCCATATTCTATGTCTACCTTGGCATTCATTAGACGATTGTATACAATTTAGGAAGGTTCTGTGGAAATTATAAGGGTATAGAATATCTTAATTAACCCTCTGACTTCCATATAGCCTTTCTAATATGAATAAAATCATCCAATAATAACCAGAAAAAAGCGTCATTGTATCTTTTAAGGAATAAAGTGCAAAGAGCGTCCTTAAATAATATCTTCCAGTGATGTCAAAACAATTTTAACCGCCACCAACAGCATCTTAACCTCCTGCAATTCGTCTACAACATCATACTTTTCCAACTCTCTGCAGCGGCCAAAGTCAATCAGTCTAATGTGGTACTGTCCCGGGCCACCACACACTATAATATTTTCACCGTGGATGTCCCCGTGGGCGTGTCCAGTCTTCTGCACAGCCTCAATCGCGAGCTTGACGTCCTGGGCAACTTTGGTGCAATCCTCGCTAGAGCCAACTTGAGCAGCGAACTTGCAAAGAGTGTAGCCGGAGCAGTACTCCATTATAAGCACTGAGCCATCCTCACTAGCAGCCAGTAGCTTAGGTGCACCACCTGCACCATCAACTATGCACAAAGCCTTGGCCTCCGTCATGAAATCGTCTTTGAATTCGTCACTAGCGTCCCAAGCTTTCTTCATACAGGCTTCAACTCCCTTGTAGGTCACCCGATAAGTCCTCCCAGACATACCTCGACCCAGCCATTCATGGACCTCTGTGTCAGCCATGATCTCATCCTGGGTACGAATGAGCTTATCAAGCGGCTCGCTTGGTGTAGTGACTAGCGTCTCGGACTTCCACCCAGAAGGCCCGGGGTCGCGCCCACGCTCGGCGCATTAAAGATTTTTCACAAGCACTGAGTCGTTACCATCCCTCATGAGCAAGAGGATGGGTATAGTAGTACAGGACCCCAATGGAAATACGCCTAATTGGCCTTATTGGGCTATCCTTAGCTGGCTTAGCATGCGCTAGCTTTAAGAACTATTATTATTATTATTATTATTATCCACACCACTCATGGTCGCCAAGTAGTTATATATGCAGTCATCATTAAAGAACAAATATATTAGCTTATAATAATTGGCTACGTTGATCGAAAATTAGCAGCCTAAAAAGAGCGCTGTAGTGTGCGATGAGGGAGCTTACTAAAGAGCGTCTTTCTCTGATGGAGTCCAAACAAACAATGATCAGTAGTAGCTGCTGGGCTGACTATATAGTTTGTGTGCGCATCAATGTTCAGATAGGCCTCAAACTGTTTAACTATAATAGTGTATTGAAATGGCATTGGAAATTATATATATATATATATATATATATATATATATATATATATATATTGAATAAATCTCTTATAATAGTTTTAGAATTGTAATAACTATAATAATTGAAACTATTATTGTATTATTGTTAAGGGGAGGTGTGGTGGAGTGGTCATGCCACTGGATTGGTAATCCAATGGACCCGGGTTCAAATCCCGATATGTCAATGGGAAGATATTATTGGGATTGAATTTGTGCTGTACCTAGTATCAGTGCATTACCACAAAGCCCACCGAAATGCCAAAAAAAATACCCTCATTGTTCCCTGATTAAATAACACTGTATGAATATTCCCATATTCAAAATATGTTACAGGGGGACAATGCCTAGTGAGTTCACTGCTCAATAGGTGGCGTTCTGAGAGTGAGGGTCTGAGTCTGGAGGGTGAGACGGTGAAGCACTTGAGCGAAGCAACCAGCCGCTTCAGAGATGGAGCTGCTTTGAGCCATGATGGATGCTTCACATGTCTCACTCCCCAGGCTGGAACAAGACCTCACGGGCTTCACCGTGTTGAGCGGTGGAATGTACAGGCTCTCAGCCTATGCCCGAGAGGGAGTAGTTGGAATATAGAAAAAAAAAAAAAAAAAACTGCAAAATTAGTTTTCTCTAATAAAGTACACTTCAAAGAAAACGACAATAAATGACTAACCCTCTCCGACATATGACGCAATGTTGAGCCTATTAGGGATACTTTAAAGCCTTTGTTACCATCAGGGGTATTTACAAACCTTTAGTTTAGTTACTTCAACCTCTGCAGTTGTCTTTGAGTTAGCTGTGGGCAGAAAACTAATTTTGGAGAGGTAATTATAAGAGTGAGAGAACTCTATTTCTTATTGCTTATCTGCCACCTCTGCGTCATATGAGTCTGAAGGGTAACTAATATATTTACATGTTTGCTCTTGAGCAGCACTTATATCACACACACACACATTGAGGGAGTGTTTTTTCTGGTCCCCTTTCTCCTAATGCTTAGCCCCATTAGTTTTGAAATTTTAAGATATTTGCCCCATTTGTCCATTAGGACCTAGTTTGGCCATTTAAAAATATGTTTGCCCCGTTTATTTGTCAAATATAAGACATTTAACCTAACAAGTGCGCATGGGGGTAATTGGAAACGTCCCCCTGTGCTGACGTATTTGAGGTGTTTCCGTCACTAAAATATTCATTGTACCATTAATAGCATTAATACTTATCCATATGCGCCTATTATGGGTTGATTATAAAGGTATTAACCTGAAACAACAATAAAACGAGTGAAAACAGCGTTTGGATGGTCAAAATCGGAGATATAGCCCGCGAGTTGTATAATGTATGGGTGAGGCAAGCTGCTTTCCCGCCAATTTCCCCCAAGGCCACTGAGACACAGTCGATCGATACTCTCTCTCTCTCTTGCATTCGCTTGCTATCAGTGATGACCACACCCTGTAACCGGATTTCTAATGTTAGCACGAAAATATACCTCAGAATAAGGGAATAACAGGGAAAATAGGTGATAACTGAAGGAGAGGAGGAAAGTGGGGAAGGAGGGGAGGTAGAGGACTGAGATTTTGCATGGCCCAGGGGCCAAATTTTTTTTTTTTTTTTTTTTTTTTTTTTCGATGTCAAAAGTTGATCTTTTTTTTCTCTGACTCTTAAGAGTCTCCCCGCAGTCCGCCGGGGGAACTCTTAAGAGTCTCCCTGCAGTTCCCGGGTTAAGACCTTTCTTGCCATTTAGGTGTTAATGTCTTCCTGGCGAGCGAAAGCGAGCATTTAAGCTAAATAATAGTTTACTTCTTATACATATAATTTCATAATAGAACACTGGTCAGCTTTAATATATATATATAGGCCTTGTCGGGAATAGTGTGTGATGATCCCGACAGTTTTGAGTCCAATTGGGCATTTGAATTTGGCGGTATTGTATAGCAATTACGATTTCGGCTAGTTCTTTATGTATTGTACTTTATTATTAAGTGTAGGTTAAATATTAACTGTAATGCATAAATATATACATCAGCTCTAGATGTATCATGAAACCAAATCATAGGTTATAATTATTATGAGCCGGCAGTCATTATGTAACTTCGCGGGCGGAGTACCAAATGCAGGGATCACCGGATCACATCATCACAGTTAGGCCTATAACCACCATCCAAGAAGAGGGAGGATCTGAGCCAGTACCGATACAAAGGTCAGCCCTGTGGACCTGCGCAGTCTGCGGGCAGGTTCAAGAGAAGAAGAAGAAGAAGAAGCTCTGTTACATCGGAGGGTCCCAAGGCAACATACAGCGTGTGAGGACTCAAATCCACAACTCCATTCTCTCCTTTGCTCTCTTGGGCAGTCCGGTTTTTCCCTCCATTTTCAGTGGGTTCCCTCCCATGTTGGCATCCGGGGTAACGTAATTGTTGATGCTGCGGCTTCCCTTGCACACTCCTCCCCTGCCCTTGAACCCCTTCCTCTCCCTCCCTCCTCAGTTGCCAGGCTAGCTTTTGCCCAATGCCGGACGCTCTGGGATGCCTCCCTCAGAGGTGAGCTCTCCCGCACCGCCCTTGGTCAGTACGAGTAGAACCAACGAGACAACCCGAGGTAGGCCTAACATCAACGTAACTTCTGCCACTGAGGAAATTAATGAAGTCAACCCTGCAGTGAGGAGCGTCGGAAGCGGTACACCCGCTATAATGAGCATAGCAACACCTGGGGCCTATAATGTAGCTGTACGTACAGGCAACGCGCAAGGCATCACTACAACACCTGCGACGGGAAGGAGCTCGACGACAACCCCTATCGACAGGATCACAACGCCTCCACCCTCAGGTGATGATAAGGGGGAGGGTACTGTTCAAGGACAATGGTTTAGGGTACATTCCACCAAAGGCAAAACTCATCACATACCTGAGGGGGAACAGAGGCTGAATGGAGGTACCGGTACTGGTACCACAAACAATGTTAGGAATTCTATGGCTGTGCAAATTCAACCTAGGAACTTTATGCATCAGGGGATTAAGGGTAAAAATAAAAGTACGGGGATAAGTACAGTTAAAAAAGTGAAAAGATCACGCATAGCCAAAGTATTCGCGACAGGTTTAAGCCAGGAGTGACGGCATCCGACTTGGAAGAATATCTCTCCAATAAACTCAGTCTTAGTATGGATGTTGAACCAATTATTCCCTGGTCTGATAGGCACACATATATTTCATTCAGAATAAACTGTGAGTGTCCAAATCCCGAGGTGTTTATGGATGAAGAACTTTGGCCAGAGGAAGCATCGGTGTACTGGTGGAGAGAACGTAGGGCACAGGTACCGGTACCGGTACCAACAAATGAGGACTCTATAACTACGGTAACCCACCCTCCCAACAACTCTTAATCATGGATATAAAGTCTACTTCATCTCCCAACAATTTGCGTATTGCTACTTATAACTGTAGGGGGTTCCCTAAAACCAACAGAGGGCTTCTCCTACGCCCTGATGTAGTAGACGTATTTAATACCAGTGATATTGTATGTCTGCAGGAGACTTGGTATTTTAAACAGGATTTGGGTAACCTCAGTACTATCTGTGATAATTTTCATGGGTTTGGGGTCTCGACAACCGATGCTATGGATGGTCTAGTAGCAGGTCACCCACCGGGAGGAGTAGCTATTTTGTGGAGGGACTCTTTAGACAGCCGGGTTAAACCACTTGTAACAAATTTACCATGGTGTACAGGTATAGAAATAGAAGATATCCAACGGAAAGTAGTTATTCTTAGTGTGTACTTGCCCTACCAATGTAATGAAAATGAAGAACAATACCTGGAATGCCTTGGAGAGCTAAGTGCTCTTTTACAAGAACTAAATACCACCTGCTACTCTGTAATAGGGGACTGGAATGCTAATCTGAAGGACATGAGTAACTCTCTGTTTGCTAGTCATATGACTAACTTCTGTGGTGAGCATGATCTAATTATCTCTTCTCAGCTCATGCTCCCTCATAGTAGTTACACATGTGTCAGTGCAGCATGGGGCTCAACGTCTTGGCTAGATCATACCGTAGCTAATGCTGATTTCCATGATATGATAACAAATATGGAAATTCAGTATACATATACAGATGAAGATCATATCCCATTGACCTTAACAGCTAGTTTGGAAAGAGCGCCAGAATTAACCCAGTCAAACAATAGTGTAAATCCAAAACTGCCATGGGGCGGGCTTGACGAGGAGGAGTGTGAGCAATTTTGACTTTAACACACACTCTCCTTTCTGAGCTTGATCCTGGCAGTGAGGATGCCATTACCTGTGAAGACCCCAATTGTGTTAATGCTAGTCATCGAGAAGAGGTCAGCAAGCTGTACAATAATATTATATCTTGTCTTACTAAGGCTAGTGACATAGTATTTCACAAGCATAACAAAAATTACTCTTTTAACAAACCTGGGTGGAATGAGCATGTTTCAGAACTATACCAGGCATCCCGAGATGCTCGTAGTGTATGGCTGGATCATAACAAACCGAGACAGAGACCCATTTTTTACATGCATGTTCACCAGACTAAAGGCTAGATGCAAGTATGCAATCAGATATATAAAAAACAATTAAAATGTATTAAGAAGAGAAGCATTGGCCAAAAACTTTGCTAGCAAAGACACATTGGCCTTCTGGAAGGATATTAAAAAAATGCATAATAGCTGCACACCTCTACCCGTTAGTGTAGATGGGATCTCTGGTACTAATAACATAGCCAATCTTTGGAAAACACATTACCAAACTTTGTTTAACTCTGTTGGGCACCAAGGAAATACCATTGCTGCTACAACAGAGTGTAACAAAGAAGAAAAATATGACACAATTAAAGTTACAAGTGAAAAAATCAAGGCTGCAATAAGTAGGCTAGATGCTAACAAATCCTGTGGTTTTGATGGTATATATGCTGAACATTTGAAGTACTCCTCCACTCTCCTCTTGGAGAAACTCAGCAGTTGCTTTACCAGCTTTCTAATCCATGGTTTCCTACCAGAATCTATGATGTCCGTTACCTTGATACCAGTAATTAAAGACAAGGCTGGCAAAATTACATCAAAAGACAACTATAGACCTATTGCCCTTGCCAGTATTGTAAGTAAGATATTAGAGTTAATCATTTTAGACAGAATCTCAGTGTATATCTCAACTAATAGTAATCAATTTGGTTTTAAAAAGAATCATGGTACGGACCAGTGCATCTACACTCTGAAGGAGCTAGTGGATGGGTACATCAAAATGAACAGCTCTATTTTTGCATGCTTTCTTGATGCTAGTAAGGCATTTGACAGAGTCTGCCACAATATCCTGTTTGATAAATTAGCAACAAGGGGAGTGCCATCCTATATACTGAGAATCTTGAAGTACTGGTACGCCAATCAAACATTTAATGTAAGATGGGGTAACATTATTTCGGATTCCTTTACAGTAACCAATGGAGTGAGACGGTAGTATTCTCTCACCTTACTTATTCAATGTATATATGGATGAATTAAGTGATAAATTGAATAAAGAGCAGATTGGATGTTATGGTGGGAATAAAATCATCAACCATCTCATGTATGCTGATGATCTGGTCATTATTGCACCGTCTTCTGCGGGTCTGAGCAAACTTCTTGATATATGTGAATCTTTTGGTAGTAAACATTGTGTTAAATTCAACCCACTGAAAAGTGCTGTTCTTATATTTAGATCAAAATTACTGTATAAAAGTAAACTGCCAAATTTCTCACTCAATAATCAAATTATTCAAGAAGTAAACAAAATAAAATACCTGGGACACATTATCTCAAATGATTGCTCAGATGATGCAGATATCGGCCGTCAGCGCAGACAGCTATATTTACGTGGTAACACCATCTTGAGAAAATTCCGGACATATTGTTCCTCTATGTACACGGCCCATTTGTGGTGGAAGTATAAGAGAGCCACCATAAATGGTCTGTGTACATCCTATCATAATATACTCAAGATGTTCATTGGTCTCTCTAAATATGAAAGCACTAGTATGGT
Source organism: Paralithodes platypus (assembly GCA_032716605.1). Classification (NCBI taxonomy): domain Eukaryota; kingdom Metazoa; phylum Arthropoda; class Malacostraca; order Decapoda; family Lithodidae; genus Paralithodes; species Paralithodes platypus. The sequence continues at coordinate 26,199,841 of CM064485.1, read as the reverse complement.
GTGCACACTGTTGGATGTGCAGTGCTGTCGGACTGTCATCAGGAGACTGATGTACAGCTTTTCGCAGCGACTGCAATCCTCCAGTAACACGCTGTTATTGTAGCTCTTTGGTCAAGCGGCTCGCTTGGTGTAGTGACTAGCGTCTCGGACTTCCACCCAGAAGGCCCGGGTTCGCGCCCACGCTCGGCGCATTAAAGATTTTTCACAAGCACTGAGTCGTTACCATCCCTCATGAGCAAAGGGATGGGGTAGTAGTACAGGACCCCAATGGAAATACGCCTAATCGGCCTTATTGAGCTATCCTTAGCTAGCTTAGCATGCACTAGCTTTAAGAACTATTATTATTATTATTATTATAGTGATCATATCTATGAATCCCATATTATATCTCACTGGCAGAAGCTGCTGCACACATAGTATGTAATGTAATATATAGGTCTAATTGAACTATGAGCAATGATCTGTGCAATAGGTGTTAACCAACATTGAGCAATAGCCTTAGTTAGCCTATCTGTGTTATATTGTGACAAAATGTGATATGTGCTCTATTCTGTAAATAGGCCTACTGTATATTTTATTTTATTGTTTCTTTATTAATATATCTTTGTGTATAATTATTATCTGTGCTCTGACGAGAAGTGTATGTGATGTGGACCATTAGGTCGTACTGTATTTATACTGTATCTATCTTATGTGTCTGGAATAAAGAATTATTATTATTATTATTATTACAGGCTAGATTCTTCCCCTCACCCGTGGTCCCTCTCTCACCTCCGCCCCCTTGACACTGCCCTGGTCCGTCTCCGCATAGGCCATGTTGGACTGGTCACACAGCCCTATAACAAGGATAGTAAATAGTAATAGGATTGGGCACTCAGCGTTAATTTTTTTTATTGCCCGGGCTCGCCGCGACGGTAGCACCTCTAGCGGCTGATAGGAAACACTACTCTTGCTGGCGTACACTACATCTCAATAACCATACACATTACTCTGTATGCTGAAGATAATATCAGTATGATAATATCACTTGTGTATAAATATTTATAAGCGATTTTGAATACATAATAAGATAAAAAGAAGGGAAATAATTAAGAAAACTAAATTTATACCAAGAATGAAATTATACAGTTGTTATATACTTCATTGTTTACAGCTGTATTGTAGATCACATCTTATATATGTACATATTCATGAAAAAGAAACACAAGTATATAGAGTTTACAGTATATTATATAGACTACAGAACATAGTGAATATGTAATAGCCTTCAGTACAGTAGACCACCACCACCACCTTGTATATTTATTCTTAACACTACAGAACATTGTGATTATATACTGTAGCCTAATACTCCACCACCACCTATAAAGCCATTCTTATGACTATGTAACATTGTTTGTGAATACACCACCACCACCACAACTGCTACTACTACTACTATACCCTGTTCATTATAGATAGGCCAGAAAGTATTAATTCTAATCTCTGTAACTAAAACAGGGCTGGAATAAATGGGCTGTATATTACCACACTTATTCCCTGAGCATCTTCGGCCTGATGTGAACCTGTTAGCACTACACATGTTTCAAAATTAAAGATTTCCTGCTTTGTTTTTTCATTTGGGAAGCTCGATCACTGTTATTTAGTTTGTGAATTTTCCAGTATATTGCTATTCAGCAATACACTTGTGCAATTTTAAACAAGCAATCTCTGCAGAGTGAAAGGTGTGACAGAGTATTTACAACACATATGATCAACCTTGAATTCACATTCGGTCCAACCAGATTTGTCATGTCAGACAGGAATGGTACATTCATAGAGCTGTGAACAGAGTGAAATGATTGCACCAACAAAGGGCTCCATCTTATCCACATTAACGCCAGATCAATGTACCATAAATTGTCAGAAATAAACTTGTTAGCTAATAAGGCCAAAGCTTCAATAATTGCAATCACAGAAACCTGGCTGGATTCAAGTATAAACGATGGTGAAATAAACATTCAAGGTTTCAATATGGTTAGGAATGATCGCAATAGGCATGGGGGAGGAGTATGTCTGTATGTAAAAAACAACCTCACACACACAACTAGGACCGACCTCCATGTAGAAAATCACGAAGCTCTGTGGATCGACCTACACGGTACACCTGCCGAGGACAAGACCCATCACAATTGGGGTATGCTATAGGCCACCAGATGACACACAATTCTTGACCAAATTTGAACGAACTTTGTCATCGCTAGACCCTCGGAATGAATCCATCATACTAGGGGATTTTAACCTGTGTTACAAACAACGAAATAATAGGCTTGTACGAGAATATAGGCATATACTGACAATGCACAATCACAAACAACTCATCACAACCCCCACACGTATCTCTGAGAACACTGCCACAATAATAGACCACATAAACTGTAACAGAGAGGACAAAATATCCCAATCAGGGGTTATACAGACTGGGATAAGTGATCACTTCGTCACATATTGCACACGAAAAACCACAAAAATTACCCTAGAGAATCACAAGGTTATCAAAACAAGGTCACTCAGAAACTACAATAAAGAAACATTTCTGGACATTTTATGGAATACAGACTGGTCTCCAGTGTTGGAAGTACAAACGTTAATGACGCATGGGTTGGCTTCAGAACCATCATCACAAACATTCTAGACGAAATAGCTCCTCTGAAAGACATACGAATTAAAGCAAGGTCAGACCCATGGATCAACAATGACATACTACACCATCTGGAATACAGAGACAATCTGTTAAAAAGGCTAGCGAAACATAGACAGGATCAAGGTCTGAAACATGAGTTCAACAGGGCCAGGAATAAACTAAGTAGAAAAATAAAATCAGCGAAAACTAATTATTTTCACAATAAGGCAGAGGAATATCAGAATAACCCAAAGAAACTATGGAGGCACCTAAAAACAACAGGCTACAGCAACAAGACAAGGGATTCATCTAACACTAATATTGCTCTCACCATTAATTATCAGGTTTGCCACGATAAACGACAAATTTCAACCTACTTCAACTCCTTCTTCACCTCCATAGCAAACACACTTGCACAGAACCTACCTCAACCTCTCAATAAATACACGACAACAACGGCCACCTTTCGAAATTTCTACAGAGATAAAGACAGTAATCAGACAGCAAGTCAATAATAAATATATAAATATAATAATAAATAAATAAATAATAAATAATAAATATTATTTATTAATTTTATTAATTTATTAATTTTATTTGTCTCTGATTATTTTATTATTTCTGATTATTATTTTATTTTAATTTATTTATTAATAATTTATTTATTATTATTATTTATTTTATTATTATTTTATTTATTATTATTTTAATTATTATTTGTTATTATTATTATTATTTTTATTATTATTATTATTATTACACCCGAACACATTTGGATTGCAAAATGTTACACCAAAATACACTTTTGACGAGCTGTCTAACCTAAATGTACATAAAAGCACAGGACCAGACAAAATTCCTGCCAAATTTCTACGAGATGGAGCCATTGGTATAGCAGGCCCCCTAACCCACATCATCAACTTGTCAATTAACACCAACACTGTACCTGCTGAACTGAAGGAAGCTATTGTAACCCCTCTATTCAAGAAAGGAAATAAACTAGAAGTTGGTAACTACAGACCAGTTAGCATATTATGTATTGTATCTAAAATCCTTGAAAGAGCGGTATACACCCAAATTGAACACTACCTCAAACAAAATCTATAAGTTTCAATCAGGTTTCAGATGCATGTACTCGACAGACTCCTGTCTCATCCACTTAACGGATCACATTCGTAAAGAAATGTCTAAAGGTAACTACACCGGTATGGTTCTTCTTGATCTACAAAAAGCGTTTGACACAGTAGACCATGATATCCTATGTAATAAACTACAAGCAATGGGCATAGGGTCTGTGAACTGGTTTAAATCTTATCTTAGTGGTAGAACCCAAAGAGTCAAAATTGATGATAATATATCTGATCCTATGCCAATTAACTGTGGGGTCCCGCAGGGAAGCATCCTTGGTCCCTTACTCTTTCTCTGTTATGTGAACAACATGGAACTGAGCGTCTCGTGTAAATTATTACTGTATGCAGACGACAGCGTGCTCCTGGTTTCAGGAAAAGACCCAATAAGTATTGCCGCTTCACTTTCCAAAGAACTACCATGTAGTGAATGGCTAGTGGACAATAGACTATCTCTTCACCTGGGCAAGACGGAAGCCATCTTATGTGGAACAAAACGCAAACTGAAAGACATTGTGGGCTTCTCGGTCAACTGTAATGATATTCCTATAACAACAGTGTCACAAGTTAAATATCTCGGACTAAAACTGGACGCGAGTTTGTCAGGTGAAACAATTTTGGAATCTATCCTGAGTAAGTGTAGAGCACGTATAAAATACCTGTATAGACAGGTGGGATGCTTGCCCGCGGCGACCAAAAAGACCCTCTGCCAAGCGCTTGTTCAATGTCATTTTGACTATTCTGTGTCATCCTGGAACTCTGCATCATCTAAATCAGCACAGCACAAACTTCAGGTCACTCAAAATAAAATGGTTAGGTTCATGCTGAACCTAGGACCCAGATCACATGTTGGCCAGGAACAACTTCAGTCACTAGGTATGCTCAATGTCTCTGACAGGGCCAAACAAATCAGGCTCACTAATGCCTTCAACATTTTCTATGACAGAGCTCCAGAGTATCTAAAGAATGATTTTGTTAAAGCAAATGAGAGGAGTGGACATAATACAAGAAACATGATGTTTAATTTTAAGGTCCCGAGAATCCAAGGACAGGGTAAGCAAACATTCTTCTTCACCGCCATCAAAGACTGGAACGACCTGCCCCAGTCAGTCTGTGAAAAGAGAACACTGTATTCCTTCAGACGTAGCCTGAAGGAACACCTGAACCGGACAGCTGCGAGAAGGGAGCACCAAGCTTATGTCTACTACTAAATGCGACATAAGAGATAGACAAACCAAACTGAAATGATTACTGATTACAGATTACTGATATTTACTATAGGATGTAAGGTATCTTAAAATAACCCCCTAGAAATACTTTCTCTAAAGTATCTATTTCTTTATCCTCCCCATTTTCCCCAGCTAACCTAATCCCACAAGGACCCCAATGGAAATACACCTAACGGCCTTATTGGGCTATCCTTAGTTTGGAATTATGCAAGGCTGGTACATGTCATATTTGTAACATACTATGTGGTACCAACTCTGTAAATTGCTAACTGAATAAATATTATTATTATTATTATTATTATTATTACCAAATCCTCTGATGGTACTGTGAGACCACCAAAGTCTCTGTTCGATGTTCTGAAAGCTTTTATATGTGTAAATATCTGACTAGCTTCATTGAGAAAATCAGAATTGTTTACAAATGAAGTGGAGCAGGTAGCACAAGAGATATTTAGCTTTTTTAGTACATAGCCTAGAACATAACTGACACCATTAGCATCCAAGTCATCAACTTGGTAGTCATAAGACAAGTCACTTGTATCACAAGAAGTTAAAATGGATGTTGATGGTGCTCTAGAGGTTGAACATGACTGTGTACGAGCTTTGTTTAACTCAGATAGTGTGATGAGGACAGAATCAGAGTCTGGGGCACAATTAGCAGACAAAGATGGTGCAAGGAGCATGTTACACAGTCTGTCTGAAGGTGAATCGGAACTGATTAGGATCTGGATTGTATCTGTTACCACCCTTCTGTCGAATTATAGCAAACAGATTCTCAAGACAGTCCTGGATTAGCCAGGATGGGAGTAGGAACTTAAATCCATCAATGGATTGTAGGTCCTGCATGAGGCCAAGCATTGCTTGTAGGGTTAGACTCCATCCAACAAGACAGTGAATAGTATAAGACGTGTTAAAATGTACACCCTTGAGCCATTCAATTGTATCCATCCAAAAAGAAAGATGAGGACTTGTGATTTTCACTGGTTTCTTTAACTCTTCACATACTTCAAAAGTTCGTCCATTTACACTGTCAAAGATGTCATTCCATTTTGCAATGAACTCTGCAGTGTGAACTGCAGTGCTAGGTAACTTACCTAAAGAAACATTGCAGCTGCAACAGTGCGACTAATTACTTGAGTAGCCAAGCACACACGCATAGTCTTAAAGGTGGGTGTGCATGCTATTATTTTCCTCCACAATCATTACCGGCAGTGTGCACTATAGCTTTTGGTGCAATATTTTCGGCTACAATGGCTTAATTACTTATATAATGGCCAAAATAGGATATGGGTGACACTTTTCTGGATTCGGAGTTTAAGCGCTCTGATGACGTATGCCCAGCAACACAACAAGCTCTTCTGACAGGTGGAAATGGAGGATAGTGACAGTAGTTCCGATTCGTTTGCCAATACTGAGGGTGATAACCGTGATTATGGCAAAGAACCTCAAGTGATGAATATTGGTGGTGTCCAGGCTTATATGTATGAACCTGTAGGACGAGATCCAGCAGCAGGAGAGGATGGAGAAGCAGCTGGGATTACCGCCCGCCTTGTTTACACTACTCGGAGCCGCGGCGGACGCTAGCGATCATGTCCCCGTCTATTTTGACTGCATTTGGATACAATAATGAAAGCCCGCCACTAACGCCTCCATGACTTATTGTCATCATCATATACATTGCCAACAGGGTGCACATAACAGAAAAAAATCCCCGTAAAAATAGACGGGAACTTAACCGCGGCGATGATTGACTTATGTAAACATGATGACCGTACGCCTGGTCACTACATATCCTTCCCAACAATGTTTGCGCCACTCACTGTTTTTTGTTTTTGTTTGTTTAGCCTAGTTGCTAGTAGTTGAATTTCAGCCAATAAATTTCTTTAGCCTAGGTTTTTTTTTTTTTTTTTTTTTTTTTTTTTCTATATTCCAACTTACTTCCTCTCGGGCATAGGCTGAGAGCCTTAACATTCACCGCTTTACAATGAACAGTGAAGCCCGTGAGGTCTTGTTCCAGTCTAGGGAGTGAGACATTTGAAGCACGTAGAGTACAACGAGCACCTGCCATCTTGCCTTCACATGAGGCACGGTGCTCACTCATGGCCCGAAACGACCCCATCTCTGAAGCTACCTCGTTCCCGTGCTTCACTGTCTCACACTTACACACACACAACGCCACCTGTTGAGCAGATAACTCACCAGGCATTGCACCCCTATAGCATATTTTGAATATGGGAATATTCATACAGTGCTATTTAATGAGGGAACAATGAAGGTATTTTATTGACGTTTCGGTGGGCTTGTGGTAATGCACTGATACTAGGTACAGCCCAAATTCCATCCCAATAATATCTTCCCATTGATACATCGGGATTTGAACCCGGGACCTTTGGATTACCAGGCCAGTGGCAAGACCACTCCACCACACCTCCCCTATAGGTTAGGCCTATATCCATCACGCTGACTGTATAATTTGGGCTAGGCTTAAGTTAGCCCATATTATCCACTCTCCTGACTCCTGAAATTGGCAAGCACGTATGGGTGGGAGGGTGGTTTGGGGGATAGTGGGGGGAAGGTAGAAGGGTAATTGGCTCGTGTTACAAATATGGAGCCGATTGGTGAGGTAGTTTCGCCACCACGGATTTTCATTTTTTATGTGATGATCTACGGATAGGCTGGAAGTGGGTGGTGGGAGGAAGTTGAGGTTGTGGTGGGGTGAAGACAGAAGGGTAGGGGACTTGTCACACAAATATGGAACCAATTGGTGCAGTCGTTTCGCCGCCACATATTTTCCTTTTTTTCCTTTGTGATGGCCTGATGCAGCGACCCATGGTCGGGCGAGTGGATTGGGGGAGGGGGTTGGGGTGGTGGTAGCAAGAAGCCAGAAGGGTAAGGTACATGTGGTAGAAATATGAAAGCTATAGGTGCAGTCGTTTCGCTGCTACGATTTTATTTCGGCGAGTCAGTATATATATGGACCTGGCACTGGGCGAGCCAAGACCCCAGTCTGTATAGGCAATCAGCGGGTGCATCTAGCCATACCCATACTCCACCGCACTTTATTGTCAAAGCATTCATCACGAAAATGTCCATTGCATATGAAGCTTGTTTTGGGCTTTGCTTCCCACACTCTGGTTCTTTGTATAAACTTCACCCATTTGTTACAATGGTATGGATCACTTGGAAACTTGTGTAGTGCTATGTTTGGTCCAGGGATGTTGCTACACCCGAAAACAGCACACCTATTCACCATTTTTGCTATACTTGCTGATGTTTACTTCCCAAATGTTTGCCTGGGCCTACGTCACATCCTCACGTGAGTACTAGTTGCAAGGGGTCGCAATTCAATATATATTTTTGATTTGTTCTCTAATATTGAAGATTAGTTTTGACAAAGGAGTAGTCAGGTTGATTACTGGAGATCTAAACATCTCTTTAAATACATTATAAATTAATTTTAATTTCGCATGCCACACCACCTTTAAAAGGGGGAGTGAAAATATGTGTAAAATGCCCTAGAACGAGAAGCCCACCACAGAAGCCACGAGCGAACACCACACAGAAATACCTGAAAGAAAGGTCCACAGAACGAAAGGACCAGCTGACCGAGCCAACCAGTTCAGACAGGCCCAAGCCCGCAGGGCTAAGCAGCTCCAAAACACACCTGCCTACCACTTCTAAACACTGACCTTTTTCCACACCTCACTTACACTACCCCTCGTGTCCTACACCTCTACCTACATGATGACGAACATAAATACACCTTAAAGTTAATACACCCACGCTGTCCCTAAGTTTAGGATATTAATATCAACATACCCTAAAATACCTTGTCTTGCCAGACTAAGTTTCTGAAGACCAATCGCCCCCATAAATCTATGTATTCAACCCTTAGGTTAAGTATTAATATCAACATACCCTAAAATACCTTTTCTTGCCAGACTAAGTTTCTGAAGACCAATTGCCCCCATAAATCTATGTATTCAATCCTTAGGTTAATTATCTTTATCCGCCATTGTGTTCATCTTTTCCATTTACTTTTCCACAATTGTTATACGTCTTCCACTCACCTCCTTCGTATCCACAGTCCACACTACTCCATTTTGCTTTGTGTCCTACACCTCTTACCCGCCCGACTCTACCTACATGATGATGAACAGGAATATACATTCATATTAAAAACACCCATGCCCTGTCCCTAGGTTGAGCCAATGCCAACCAATCAGACACCCATATATCTATGTATGTTCTTCCATCCGAGAAGTAGATGTTAAAACCCCATGTCCAAATTAATAAGAGATTAAGATACCCACGGGTACACCAGTGATATAGAACCATTGCCCCTGTAAGACCTAGATAGCCATGACTACAGATGTTAGCCACCATGTTATAACTTAATGCTTACCCCAACCAGAGATTGTATAGATAACCTTTTCTTTGTCCATTGCCATCATAGTATCACGAAACATAACGAAGTACCCCTATGAACTGCCGCTTTTCTTTGGTCTATATTTCATAGAAAACGCAGTTCCCAGGGACAACTAGACATACAAAAACTCGTGCCAACTAATAGTGTCCATAACCCTTCGTCTTGACGAGTAATAATACACCATGTTTTTCCCTACTTTATCCAGTCAAGCACACACCTACAGTTAACCTCCTTCTCCCCCCACAGCCCCACAGTCCACATGATTCTATCTTTTCCAGACTCATATACCACCCCATAGATGCATCCCCCGGTAGCATTTGGCTAACGTACTTTCACTGTCCTTTCAAACTCCAAAATCAACTGTAGCCTAATGCCACCGCCACGCCCGGAGACCTTAGGGTCACATTTTCCACGTAGCCCCCCTGAACTTCCCCCCCTCTCATTAACACCCCGCGCTCCTTGACTCTTGTCCGACCTAGCCTCTCCCTCATACCTCTTGAAGATCCTTGATTTTTCCATTGCTAACGCTCTCCAACCTTTTATATATATACAGTCAGGACCCCCAATACACGATTCCACAATGCGCGAAAACCCTAATACACGAGTTACCCCTCGAAAATAACATTAATTAATTAAACATTAATTACGTGAGGTGGTACCACAATACACGAATCGAGAGCTAAGAAGGGGCCAAATCCGCTATTCCCGCTTGATACGCGAGCACGTCTACGTTTCGCGAGGCCCAGGAGTAGCTCCGAAAAGAGAAGAAGACGGGCATACACCTGCCTTCCCTCCCGCTTACCCTCCCTCCCTCCCTCCCACAGTCCCGCTCAAGCGCTCATAGCCGTGCGGAGTGACCAAACGTTTGTAATGCCTGCCACTTTTTTCGCCATGCCACGCCAATATAAGAAGATAACACACAAAATGAAGGTGGAAGTGTTGGATCGCAAGAAAAAAGGAGAAGGAAACTGTGCAATAGGCTTGTCAGAGTAAACTGTTCGTACGATTTGGTCAGGGAGGGAGAAGTTGGAGAAAATTGTGAAGTCCTACGGTCCTAGTCCTAGTCCTAGCCTATCTACTACTAATTTTAAGGTAAGGTTTCATATTTTTATTCATTGTTCTTCTTATATATAAGATATAGACTACTGTAGAGCCAAAAATGTCGAAAATAGGGCCAAAAATGTCGAAAATAGGCCATAATTGAGAGATGTCACCCAATCTAATTATTCCCATTTAAAGTTAGTTCCACAATACATGAATTCACAATACGCGATGCCTCCTGTCACCCCTATTCTCGCAAATTGGGGGTCCTGACTGTACTCCTATCCAGCCTACCTTCCCTTAGTAGGCCGGAACAACATTAGAACTTTACTAACTCCTTGCATGCCATCTATTCCCTTACAACCCATTCACAACCCTGCACCCAATGGTCGTCGGTGCGAGGCTAGCCGCCTCGCCAGTAACTAACCTCTATTGCCATACTTCCAGATAAATGTGGCAGAGTTAGCAACCCAGTCTCCACCACACCCAGCAAACCATACAATTAACAACCAACCGATTAAAACCAGCTAGCAAAGGCACCTTCGGTTTTGGTATTAAGGACACCCACATCTGTCTCATAAACAGAGGGTTATTACAAACGCTGGTGATATGGCAAGCCCCTAGCCACAACCGCCGGACAACCATCCCAGAGAGAGGGCGCCCAGCTACCCCTTTTTACCCACCCGAGGAGGGAGACCCCCACCCCTGCAGAGGTATACCTGACCCCTGTTTTGACTTCCAGGTCATTGCCAGGTAGCACAGGAATGCTTCCTATCAATGAACTAACCATGCATGTCTAACCCCCTGACTAACCTCTATTTACCCACAATAACCCATTCACCTTTCTTGCATACTCGGATGATCAAATTAGCACCTCAGCTATACCATAGAATGAAGACTGAACAATATAAGAGAGACGCCCCTACCACAGCTGTCCCAGTCCTCCCCGCAAAGTAGATCCAGTCTCCCTCCCCTAAATACTTCCAGTATAGCCAAAATAGTACCTCTTACTAAGGCTCAGTTCTATCACAATATGAAGGCTTCCTATAGCCATGTGCCACAACAGTAATCACCACCTTACCTAGTCCCCATAGCTATTGAGAGCTCAAATAATTCCATAAGACTCGAGATCCCTATGGCCTACATGGTCCAAAACCGAGCCTATAAACCCAGCTCCAGCCCCTAGTAAAATCAGTTGAAAGCTAGACACCAACCAGTGGCTAACCCCCCTGAATTTAACCTCTAGCTCTGCCCTAGTGTTGTTCCTGAGTTGTGAGATTCCAGAGCCGGAAGACTCCGTGGCAGAGATAAAATAGAAGCATCTGTCCACGTACAAGTATCTACGTGCACCTTATAACCTTCACACACTAGTGGGTATATAAGCGTGTAGCCAGCACCGATCGCCAAGAGATCCGACTTGAGAACTTCCTACATTTGGACCACCTGGACGGCCGAGGAACCAGTCGTTAGCCCCCAACATCACGGACGCAAGATAACCAGGACCAGACCAACAAAATACTATCCAAGATTCACTTATTAGTACTAACGTGTTATAGTACTAATTCGAAATTCACTTATTAATCTTTCTATGAAGTGGCTATAACTTTGCCCAGTGTAATTCATATATATAACCATTCCATTTGGGAAGTACTAATCGTATCAGTGTTCATTAATTAACAGGCGACATTAACTCTCGTAATTACCTTTATCCAGATATTAAAACCCTAGTGATATCTAACGTTCGCCCACTGATTTGTGTTCTACGTATTTCTGCCATAAGAATATAAAACTTAGATCAGTACCCCCCCTGAGGTTACTAGAATTCCCGTGTTCTACAACATACGCGTGTCTAATTCTAGCTGTGAACTACTACTTGTGCACCAGACCTGCCAGTGATAAATCTAATTAGTGAAATTGAATCCATAAGTAACATTGAGGTCTTCCAGTATATACACTTGCGAACCAAACCAGTGATCAGAAGAGTATACCTGAACGTTGGAAGTGGGAGACTAGGCTCCATCCAGATCCACTAATGCTAGCGGTTCATTTCTATCATTTGTCTTGTACGAGTATTCCTATTTTCCTATGCTCCCTATTCATCTACTTAAATAAACGTGATCGTGTGTCTTGTTACCGTGTGTTTATTTTGTGTTCTCTATTCCTCATACCTTGTATTGTGCATGCAGCCTTATATACCCAGTCAGTTAGAGCCCACATTACCCAAGTTAATCCTGTAGAAAAACAGGGCAAAACAATGTGCATTGGTTAGCTTGGGGGCAAGAGCAAATATTGATGCTACAGAATCCTGCTGATAAAAGTCCTCAATATGGTTCCACTGGGCAAGCTTTTTATCTTCAAACATTGCACCATGCTTCTTCAAGTTGTTTCTAATATTCTCAATTAAATGAGGAGGATCATATAAGCACCACACACGATGCTGTCCTACATAAAAGTAAGGTTTGTTTTCTGTGACACCAAGAGATGAGAACGCCCTCCGGTTGTTTGAACCTTGATTAGCTACAATAGCACGCACATCAAAGCCAATATTTAGTAGCTTTTCCACATCCTGTTCTACAATTATTTTCAAAGTATCTCCTTTAACCCGTGGAGCCCCGGCTAGTTTTGTAATGTTTGTTCACCAGAACCCGGCCGGTTTTCATTTTTTTTTGTTTATTCCAGAAACAATAGCGAATGGGATAGGAATGAAGGAAAAACCACGAAAAACCGCTCAAAAAGCTTAAAGAATGGTCCTACAGAGCCCCCGAAAACGTATTTTACAAGAGTAAAAAATTGAAGGCAATTACCCAAAAAAACAGGTTATTGCGCGCTCACGCGCACGCACGTGGACTTTGAGAGTTTTCAACCATCGGCACGGTTGCGTGGGATACGTACACAGTTCCCATACAAATCTGAGCCCTCTTGAGTGGCTACACCTGAGGTTACGGTCGGCGCAATTAGGGTGACGCGCCAGGTGCGTCTCTGGGGCTGTGCGTTACATACATCGCCGACGCGTCAGACGCGTCGCTGGGGCTGTACGGGTTAATGGCATACCAGATACAAAATATCCAACTGGCTGTTTCCATTTATCAAACAAACACCTTACCATTACTACTAGCTGTGCTTCACTAGCTCTTGCAGTTGTTCTGCCGATACCAGGTCCTGAATCTTGGAAACCAACTATCTGATCATCATTCTTTTCATATTTCAAACATACTTTCAATGACATTTCATCAAAGCAAACTACTACAACCCTTTTTCTAGCATCCATTGATGTCAACTTGGACTGCATTAGAGTGAAAACTGTTTCATTATACCCAGGGGTAGTTTCTACACCAGAAAGCCATCTTTTTAAGGATGTATGAAATGCAAACATTGACTGTAGAAAGCGGTAAGAAGCCGGACTCTTATAGTGCAAAGCAAAAGCTACCATTTTCTGTTCAGAAGTCCACCGTCTTCCTTTGCTATGTTTGAAATACATGTGCAACTGTTGTTCACAAAATTTTAGGCACGGTCCACCAACTACACATTTCAAGAATATGACCAATTGGATCCCTTTTCTTGGCTCGTAATCGTTGGAGGTCACGTTGAAGGCGCTTCACCTGTAAGCACAAGAGGAATGGTGCAGGCTAGAAGTTGTAAAGGTAGGCTACATATTGTATGTTCAATTCAACAGTTAATCATCAATGATTCTATAAACCTAAGATGTTGTAATGTAGTTCAATGAGGACACCAAATACGATTTATATCAATATATGCGAGTTGATTACTTCAGTATTATTATGTTTCCTCCACCAACCGACTTAACTCCTAAACTCAATTAATGAAATCAACAAATACATGTGGCAGTCCAGGGATTCGAACCTAGGATGCTCACACCGAAATTCAGTGCATTTATCCATTGCGCTACGAAGACAGTTGAAGAATTAATGCTATGATATACTGTATTTGATAGGACATAACTTTTATTACACCCACCTTTGCTTCAAGCAGTCTCACTTTCTTGTCAGATTCAGTCTGAGATGTAGCATCTTGCACTTCTGGCATCGAAGAGGGGTCACTAATGTTTCATGTTCATCATGATAATTATACAATCTTCCTCTTCTTAGGCGGAGGGGGTAGACAACGGGTTGTTGGCGCTTTTCTTTTGGGAGATCTGCTAGGTGGAGGGTTAGGCACATCAAACAAACTTGGAACTGCATCCCACACCAAGCTGTTCCTTTTCAAGATGTTCATGAAACAGGAGTCGGTGAAGTGTTTACTGCAAAGCCGCAAGTTCTTGTAGGCATAATCAGCAGTAACCTTCATAATATCTTGCCGTCTACAGGCCTGAAGCCATAGTTTCAATCTGAGGGAAGGGGAGAAAATGGTATACTTAGTTAGCTTAGGTTATAGTTAGTTTAGTTAGGTTAGGTTAATCAAATTGGAAAAGTTTTGCTTTAGGAGAGATATAGGTAAGCAGTAGTTTGGAAACAGTTGTAGATGTGTGGAATAGATTGTCTAGTGCCATGATTAGCTCAGGAAAGGTAGAAAATTACACACGCACATTCTCACTATCTCACACTCACACATTCTCACTCTCTCTCTCACACACACACAAAAGTGTGTGCGTGTTTCCATTCCTTTGCTAATGACAAATATACCCTCCCCTAGAATTAAATAGTCCCTACTGAGGTATCAACCCCTCCCACACTCTCTCTCTCTCTCTCTCCAATATGAAATGTTGAGAATTAAAATATTTTCTTAGTGTTTATGTTATATATTTGTATGCTAGCTATCATCTATAACATATTACCTTTTATTTATGGACATTTAATTGTAAAATATATTAAGCCTTAAAATAACATATTATAGCACCAGCAGTTACCATCATTATTTGTACCATTAATCACTAATATAATTAGCCTAACACAGTATCACCATTACCACCAGTGTTCTATAATTATTATAATCACCATTTCCTCTAACATCATAGCCTATAGTCGTAGTGACACCTTGATGCAATGCGTTTTTATGACTAAACTGCGTTCATAATTATGTGGCACACAATAGTGAGATCGAAAATACCTTTAGTAATTGTTAATACCTAGTATAGAGAATCCTTGTTAATATATTTTACGTATTAACAGTACCCCAGCA
Organism: Paralithodes platypus; assembly: GCA_032716605.1. Lineage (NCBI taxonomy): Eukaryota > Metazoa > Arthropoda > Malacostraca > Decapoda > Lithodidae > Paralithodes > Paralithodes platypus. The sequence goes on along the minus strand of CM064485.1, from coordinate 26,184,217 downwards.
AGTGATCTTGGAAATGTGGCTGAAATTATTATTCACTCTGAACTCTTATGAACGGCAGCAAATAGCCTTGTTTTCATATATATTTTTGTCAATAGGCCTAATGATGATTATAGTGTGCCATTGAAACATCAGGCTGACGCATAATTCCTGTTAATAAACCTGAAGACTGGTACACTATCAGTGTCACAGACATCAGATACATTATGATTTGATAGTACAAAATTATGCATTTCATAGCTACAAAACTAAGTTAAAACTCACCTTTTAGAATCCTTTGGAAAGCGGAAAAAAGACAGGTCTCTATTCCATTTTGAATTATTGCAGCAGTTTATAGCTGAACATCCTGTAATCCCCATCGTGGCAACAATAATAAGCCATCAATATCCACGTGTACGAGAAACACACACCTCTTCCACCTCTCCCGCTTGAATGAGGCCACCAACTGCAGTGTTTATTCCTATCAGCCGCTAGGTGGCTAGTCTGACCCATGCCGACTGGGCCGCCCATAAGGCATGTCTGTCTTCCTTTCTATAGGGTCTTTGCCTATAATCAACAAACAAGAAGAACACGAGGGGAGGTAGATGGCGTCTGGAGGGGAGGTCCCACTAGCTTCTCCCGCTACTAACACCTCTTCTACCTCACCTATCATGCATGTAACCCCCTCAAATGACCCCACAAACTCTGACTGCCCCACAGACAACGACCAATGGTTAGATAGTGCCTTCCATTCTCGTAATAACGCAAAATCATCCAAAATACATAGCGGCATGGTGACCAACAAACCCCAGCGGTAAGCCCAAACATCGCTGGTAAGTACCCTTCCCGAACTTTTCATACCATACTAGTCAAACCCAAAGATGCAGCATTCTTCTCCAAGGACACAAAGTACCTCGAGTTCTTCAAAAACATTGAACAACATCGCCACATTACTGCCCTGAACGTACGATTAAACAAAGATAAGGACATACTGGCAGTGGACACCGACACTGAACTAAGACACCCTGAGTCCCTGACCCCTTTGAAAGGACATTAGCCGGTAAACCTGACGGTAACATTCAAGGAGACTACATCAGGACTCTTCTTCTTCTTACCTCTGACCAGGTAGGCCCCCTATAGGCTATCCTAGTGTTTACTAGCCTATACCCCTTTGAAAGCAGGGCGTCATTGGGGAGGGGGGGGGCAGCGAGGGGCGCTCCCCCCCCCCCCCCCCAAGCTTTCTAAGGGGGCCTCAAAATCAACTACAGTTAGTAATAGGCCTACTAAAAACAAATATGGGAAAAATTGCGAAATTACAAATAAATATATATATATTTAGCCTCAATATGTTCAGAGTTAAATATATCTTGTGTGTGTGTGTGTGTGACCTTGAGTTTAGCAAGGATATCATCATGATAACGACATATTGTAGGCCTATATCACAGCTGACCGCGGCCCGCGCCACCGCACGTGTTTACTGTTGAGTAATTTCAAATTTGAGTGTTTAGTATACTCAGGGCGGTGGAGTTGAGCAGTACGGCTGCAACATCTCTCGTCCCTCCAGGCCCAACCGCAGACAGACTGACCCCAGTATTCCAGTAAGTGTTTTATCGATGAAAATACATTTTGATAGTGCTGTTAATGATAGCAGTGAATAAGTGCTTCTTTTTCGTATCATCGCATGTGTGTTTTGTGGAATGCAATAGGTCATATGACTAGATATTTTGGAAACACGTTTGAGTTTAAAATTAGAAACATGAGCAGTTGCGGGGTTCATTGTGAACCATATAATTATTATTATTTCCCTCTAATTATAAATATTCGTAGAAAACCAATATTAGGCGTATTAACTTCGTTATTGCATTCTCGTTCTCATATAATGAGCTATAGGCTACGTAGATCTCAAATTCATAGCTATAAATAAACCTCAGATGTTCACACATATAATATAGGCTAGGCTAAACTGGGTAATGTTTGCATTTTTTTCACATTACACAATAACTATTGGTGATAGAAAAATTCTGATTGCACCATTGGAACAACCGTGAACAAAACTATATTTCATATATAAAACTATAGTCGTTGATCATATTATAACGATCATTTTTTTTTTTTTTTTTTTTTTTAAGAGACAATGAACGGAGGAAGGAAAAACACAGATAAAACAAAAAGGTCCATGTGCCTAAAGGCATCCTCCATTCATAAAATGTTTGTAACAACTGGATTTAAACATTTGTTGATTGTAAGTTTGTGGAAAGCAATTCGAGGGAAGTGAATTCCAAAGAGTAGTAGCTCTGGGGATAAATGAATTCTGATAAGCAGAAGTTCTGCATTGTGGAGGAGAAAGTGTAAATTCATGGGCGCTCTCAGCTGCCCTAGTTCTACGGGGAAAGATGTGGAGAGGCGGCACAATTGAAGCAAGTTCCTCGGAACAATTGCTGTGAAAATATCTGTAGAATAATGCAAGGGATGCAACGTTTCTTCGTATAGCTAATGTAGGAAGGTCCTGTGTGATTGCAGGGTTATTGATTAATCTAATAGCTTTATTTTGAATTTTGTCCAACTGCCTCAATGCAACCACTCCACTTCCACCCCACAGAGGTGAACAGTAATCCATCTGAGAGCGCACATGACTTTTATATATTACGGCCAACTGCTCGTCAGTGAAGAATTCTCGAACTCTGTACAGGAGTCCCAGTTTTTTAGAGGCATTCTTAGCAATGCTTCTAACATAATGTGTCCAGCTCAAGTTAGTAGTTAATGTTACACCGAGAATGTCAATACTAGGGGAAGTGGGAATATTTACATCATTAACAAATATATGGGAGTCAGTGAGATTCTGTCGGTTAGAAAATTGAATGTACTTGGTTTTCTGTGCATTAAAGGAAACTAGATTCTCTTGTCCCCATTCATTAATTCTAGAAAGGTCCTGGTTCAGAGAAATTGCAGTGTTTATTTTTGAATTTATAAGATCGGGTTGGGTGAAAGAATTGGTAAATGTGAAGGAACTGTGGAGTGTTGAGTCATCTGCGTAGGAATGTATTGGATTATGAGTGGTAGATATGAGATCATTGATATGAATGAGGAACAGAGTTGGGGCCAAAACTGATCCCTGGGGAACACCAGCATTTATTGAGTGAAATTGAGAATAAAGGCCATCTACCATTACACGTATTTTTCTGTTATGAAGATAAGAAGAAATTAGTGGAACTAATGATGCAAGGCCGTAGTGTGACATCTTCGACAATAAGGATTGATGCCAGACTCTATCAAATGCCTTTGATATATCCAGTGCTATTGTATGTGTTTCACCATGTTGGTCTGTAGCTTGGTTGATTTGATGCGTAAGAAGGCAAAGAATGTCTGCAGTTGATCGACATCGTCTAAAACCATATTGCCTATCACTGATTAATTTATTATTCTCCAGATGCTTAATTATGTGATTATTTAATATAATTTCAAAAACTTTGCCAAGAGTGGAAGTTATAGCTATTGGTCTGTAGTTTGATGGATCTGAAGAGGCACCTTTTTTAGGAACTGGATGGATGTTTGCTTCTTTCCAGGGTACTGGGAAGCATGAGGTATGAGTACACAGACGGACAAATTTTGCCAATACAGGAGCGAGCACCAAGGAGCAATTCTTAAGTACTATTGGGGGAATTTCATCTGGACCAGGAGCCTTATCTACTGAGAGATTCTGCAAAATAGTTTTGACATGTCTGGTGTGGATCTTAAGTGAGGGAATTTCAGGTGAATTAAAATTAAGTACAGGGACATCTTGATTTATGTCATCTAAGGTTGAGTTGGTGGAGAAAATATCTGCAAGAAGGTTAGCTTTACCTCGTGGGTCACTTACAAGATTGCCAGTCGGAGATTTTAATGGTGGAATGGATGAAGCAGTAGTGAAGTTGGATTTGAATGAGTTAAGAGTAGACCAAAATATTTTGTTATCATTTGGATTATTTAGAAGTTTAATTGCCTGCTTATGGAGAAAGTTTGATTTAGTTAGGTTTAATACAGTTTTGGCATGATTTCTGATGTTTCTAAAGTAATTAAAGGCTTCATGTGTTTTTGATCTTGTGTATGCATTGTAGGCTATTGCTTTTTGTTCAGTTACTCTAGCACAATTATGGTCAAACTATTTAGGTGAATTAGATCTTTTACTGTACTTTTGATGAGGAATAAAAGTTTCCATTCCAATTTTTACAAAATCTTGTATGTGGCTCAAGGTGGAGTGTGCATCATTAGAAAAGAAAGAGGTCCAGGGAATATCAATAAAGAAACCTTGAAGACCCTCCCAGTCTGCCCTATCGTAATGCCATTTAGTCACCAAAACAGGTTCAGAGTGGGAAGGTGTGGTAGGTGATAGACAGGTGGCCTGTATCAGACAGTGATCAGAAGATCCAAGTGGGGACCTCACTGTAACATCATAATTTTCTGAATTGGTTGTTAAAAATAAGTCCAGTAGGTGGGAATTATGATTATGATTATCTGGTACACGGGTGGGTTGGTTGACTAGTTGAATGAGATTAAATGAGTCTGCAAATAGCTCACATTCAAGACCAGCATCATCAGTCCTGGCTGAATGAGTGAGCCATTCAACATTATGGACATTAAAATCACCCAACACAGTGATTTCAGAAGAAGCATTTAAGTTGAGGACACTGAGTTGTGAGGACAGAGAATCAAAAAGACTTTGCTCTGGAGGAGTATTTGGGGAACGGTAGATGCAACATATGTATTTAAATTTACCAGCAGAAATTAATTTGTATATAGAATAATCAAAATAGGGACAATTGAAACTAGTAACCTCCTCCAGGGCAATTTCAGATTTTGCGAAGCAACATACACCACCTTTAGGTCTGAAATTTTGGAGCAGTTGATAACCTGGAAAATTAAATCTAGATGTGTCAGATGTGGATGTTACTTGAGTCTCTGTCAAAAAAAGGAGAGTAGGGGATTCTGCTTGAAGAAATTGGTGTACAGAATTGATGTTAGAGTGAAGTCCCCTTATATTACTAAAGAAATAGCTGTACTGACAAGCAGCTTTGGGACGTTGCAATGCTCTTGACACAGTCGCATGATGACGACCGGGAGGGCCCTGTGTCAATAACCCAACCCTGCCGGGGGTGGATATCCGAGGGACCACCAGGTTTGCTCTTAACAATTGTACTGCCATATTTATAAGGTAAGTGTATGGTGTTACATGTATGATATGTAGTGGGAAAAGTAGTATTTTATTTTATCATTAAGTAATTAACATGGTCATGACGTGATGAAGTCCGAACAAAAATGAAAACGTTTATTCGGGATCAATTTCAACTACCGTATATTCTCTATTTTTCTTAATTTCACTCCAACACCAAAAACTCACCAAAGAAATTAACGAAAGTATGCATGCGATCACTGGGATTCGATCCAGGGTCACCTCATACAGATTTCAAACACTCTAACCAATAGGATATCTTCGCTTTGTGATTTTTGCTTCGGTTAAGTAATGAGCTATCCTCTCTCTTTTCATGTACAAGTAAAATACCACAGGAACGCTGTGGTACGAAAAACCTGAGAGCGAAACCTCCAACCCTAACGAGCCACAGGAACGAAAATCCTGAGAACGAAACTCCCATCCCCAACGAGATCCCAGGCCCCTTTTCCTTTTCCGATTTGGTCTCTCTCCCTCTCTCTCAATTCATTCCACATATTATACGTCTCTCAATCACAGTCTTCTAATATACAAACCACAATACTTTACTCACTGATATTCTTGATGTACCACCTAAGTATGTATTTAATTAGGTAACCACCATACAGGCTATAATACTTTCATTGTGTAGGTTCGAGGCGATCTAAGACACCTTAACTTTCATTTCACACCAAATCAGATCGTGATTACGTCAGCCCTGTATTTAGTTTTATAATAATCATAGCCCCCCCAATTCTAACAATTCTATGTCTCTAACCTCCCGTTGTTTTATCCACTAACTATATATTCCCAACCTTTAACCACGACTCTATACACCCGATAACCCTATGCCAGTTATTGTATTGATTTAGGCCTGTTAATTCGGATAAACTCACTATGACCAATCTGCAGACGATTATCAGGAGAGATGCAGGAAAGCTACCTCGTATCTCCCTTTCCATGATGAGTATAGATATAATATTATCTACCCCCGTGCTCAGTCGCCCCCTTGCCTTGTTCTTCTAGTAACTAAGTGTATATATAATATTAACCGGAGTATGCCACCAGTATTGATACGACATAGCGGCACTGTCCTTGTGTCGTATTGTGCCACGTGCAGACCAACCAGGTTTCATCCTCTTATTAGGACGACGGCTATAATGTCGTCATTCATGCATGCATTCAATCCTTAGGTTAATTATCTTTTATCCGCCATTGTGTTCATCTCTTCCATTTACTTTTCCACAATTGTTATACGTCTTCCACTCACCTCCTTTGTATCCACAGTCCACACTACTCCATTTTGCTTCGTGTCCTACACCTCTTACCCGCCAGACTCTACCTACATGATGATGAACATAAATACACCTTAAGTTAATACACCCATGCCCTGTCCCTAAGTTAGGATATTAATATCAACATACCCTAAAATACCTTGTCTTGCCAGACTAAGTTTCTGAAGACCAACCGCCCCCATAAATCTATGTATGTCTTCCATCCGAGAAGTAATATGTTCGCCCCCTTAAAATACCTTGTCTTGCCAGACTAAGTTTCTGAAGACCAACCGCCCCCATAAATCTATGTATGTTCTTCCATCCGAGAAGTAGTATGTTAAACCCCATGTCATAATTGATAAGAAACTATGATACCCACGGGTATACCATTGATATATAACCATTATTCCTTTAAGACCTAGACCGAGATAATGACTGAAGATGTTAGCCAATAACATCTAATTCTTACCCCAACCAGAGATTGTATAGATAACCTTTTTTTACCATGGTCTATATCTACCTTGAAACAATAACGAAGTACCCCTACGAACTGACGCTTTTCTTTGGTCTATATTTCATAGAAAACGCAGTTCCCAGGGACAACTAGATCAGCAAGAAATCGTGTCAAATAATAGTGTCCATAACCCCTCGTATTGACGAGTAATAATACACCATGTTTTTCCCTACTTTTATCCACAGTCAAGCACCCACCTACAGTTAACCTCCTCCTTCACACAGCCCCACAGTCCACACGATTCTATCTTTTCCAGACTCATATGCCACCACATATTGCTCATCCCCCGGTAGCGTTTGGCTAACTTGCTTTCCCTGTCATTAACCCCCAGGCTACGATACCAACTGTAGGCTAATGCCACCCCTACGCCCAGAGACCTTAGGGTCAAACTTCCACGTAGCCCTCCTTAATCCTCTCCCTCTCATTAACCCCCCACGCTCCTCCACTCCTTTCCGACCTAGCCTCTCCACCATACCTCCTGAATATCCTTGATTTTTCCGTTGCTAACATTCTCCAACCTTTTATATATATACTCCTATCCAGCCTACCTTCCCTTAGTAGGACGGAACAACATTAGAACTTTACTAACCCTTTGCATGCCATCTATTCTCTCACAACCCATTCACAACCCTGTACCCAATGTTCGTCAGTGCGAGGCTAGCCGCCTCGCCAGTGACTAACTTCTATTGCCATACTTCCAGATAAATGTGGCAGAGTTAGCAACCCAGTCTCCACCACATCCAGCAAACCATGCAATTAACAACCCAACCGATTAAACCAGCTAGTCAAGGCACCTTCGGTTTTGGTATTACGAACACCCACATCTGTCTCATAAACAGAGGGTTATTACAAACACTTGTGATATGGCAAGCCCCTAGCCACAGCCGCCGGACGACCATCACAGAGAGAGGGCGCGCAACTACCCCTTTTTACCCACCCGAGGAGGGAGACCCCCACCCCTGCGGAGGTATACCTGACCCTTGTTTTGACTTCCGGGTCATTGCCAGGTAGCACAGGAATTCTTCCTATCAATGAACTAACCATGCATGACTAACACCTTTACTAACCTCTATTAACTCACAATAACCCATTAACCTTTCTTGCATACTCTGATAACTAAATTAGCACCTCAGCTATACCATAGAATGAAGATTGAACAATCTAAGAGAGACGCTCCTATCACAGCTGTCCCAATCCTCCTCGCAAAGTAGATCCAGTCTCCCTCCCCTCAATACTTCCAGTATAGCCAAAATATTACCTCTTACTAAGGCTCAGTTATATCACAATATGAAGGCTCCCTATAGCCATGTGCCACAACAGTAATCACCACCTTACCTAGTCCCCGTATCTATTGAGAGCTCAAATAATTCCATAAGACTCGAGATCCCTCTGGCCTACAGGGTCCAAAACCGAGCCTATAAACCCAGCTCCAGCCCCCAGTAAAATCAGTTGAAAAATAGACACCAACCCGGATTGGTCACCAGAGTTAACCTCGAGCTATATCCTTGTTGGGTGCTGAGAATTGAGTTTCAGAGCTGGCAGACTCCGTGGCAGATTTGGATAGAAGGACCTGTCCACGTACTTGAGAACTTCCTACATATGGACAACCTGGACGGCCGCGGAACCAGTCGTTAGCCCCAACATCACGGATGCAAGATAACCAGGACCAGACCAATCAAATACTACCCAAGATTCACTCTATCAGTACTACAGTGTTACAGTACTATTTAGAGACTCACTTATTAATATTTCTACGAAGTGGCTATATCTTTGCCCCAGTATAATTCATATATAACCATTCCATTAGGAAGTGCTAAGCGTATCAGTGTTCATTAATTAACAGGCGATACTAACTCTCGTAATTAACCATATACCCAGATATTATTACATAGAAGTGAAACCCTAGTGATATCTGAATGTTCGCCCACTGATTTGCGTTCTATGTATTTCTGATACAAGAATATAAAACTTAGATCAGTACCCCCTGAGGTTACTAGAATTCCCGTGCTCTAAAATACGCGTGTCTAATCTAGTCTGTGAACTACTACTTGTGCACCAGAGCTACCAGTAATAAATCTAACAGTGAATATGAATCTATAAGTAACATTGATGGTCTCCGGTATATAAACCTGTTAAATAAGCCAGTGATCAGAAGATTAATACCTGAACGTTGGAAGTGGGAGACTAGGCTCCATCCAGATCCACTTATGCTAGTGTTGTTCAATTCTATCATTTGCCTTACACGAGTATTCAGAAGTGTATATATCAATAAACGTAATCGTGTGTCTTGTTACCGTGTGTTTATTTTGTGTTCTCTATTCCTCATACCTTGTTTTGTGCATGCAGCCTTATATACCCAGTCAGTTAGAACTCACATTACCCAAGTTAATCCTGTAGAAAAACAGGGCATAACATTGGCGGCAGCGGTGGTTCTTGATTCGGATAAAAGGTTGCATTACACTGCAAGTTTGGAACAGTAGAAGCATGGGAACATCGCAAAAATGGCAGCTCGCTATGACACTCACACACATTCCCAAGTATGATGTAAACACGTATGATATTGCCACTTACTTAGACATAGTAAAGCCAGTGTTAGATGTGGCACTTCAAAATGACCGCGACAAAATCGCCGTTGTATTATTGCACATTATGCAGTTGGGAAAAGGCGTTTCCCAAATTGTTAAACAGGTAACGCCAGAGCTTACCTGGAACCAGTTTCGATCCCTCGTGATCCGGACCTTAGGGCCACTTTTGGGTTCCCTCGTCGCCCCCGAAATAATAAAAAAAGTCGACGAGATCAAGTATGAAGGGGATATCAATGTGACCCTCATACAACTCTACAGATACATGAGGACCACGTATAGCTCTGAAGATGACGAGCAACAAAATGAACTCTTATTCACCGCATTGTTAGACATCCTCCCACCCCACATCACCGCCCATCTCGACCCGTACGGCTCATTTGAAGAACATATGCTCTCCATCAGAGATAAATGCCAACTCAGTTCGATGAATCCCCTATCCAACCCTTCAGCCCCTATCCAAGAAAGTAAACGTATTCCTCCACTGAACACTATCATCGATAAGTCCCTCCATCCCCCTAAAGAAAACTCTGTGCACCCTTCCAAAATGACTTCCGGTGAAAGCCCAACCCCAGTGCACTCTTCCTTGCCTCTATCCTCTCTGACCATCCCTAAATTTTCCCCTGCCCAGCCATCCACCAACGATAATCTTCCATCAATTGTGTTACCCCATAAACCCCATCCTTTTTCTATGCCTGCCAACAAACCACAGCACGCAGAAATGGTCACCCCCACCGTAACCAAATTTCTTTCAATGTGACCCCTAAAAAATGCTGGTCAGAAAATGAGCCCCCCCTCCACTCTCTCACATGCCCCTGTCACCCAAGACCAACCTTCACCCCCGTCAATCCCTCAACAACCTGTCACGCCTCTCACTTCCTCATATTCATCACCTGTCCCCCCCTCAAAACTGTCAATCTCACCCCCCCCCCCACCATCATCTCCCCACATGCCCAACCTCGGTGAACCCCTTCAAACACCCGCATCAACCAAGAATGCTACAGCTCCGCCTACCTCCTATTCCCCCCCTCCCTTGTCACCCTCTCCAACATTACCCGAACCGCTCTTGAATCCACCTCCAGTAACACCCCCGCTCACCAACCTACCTCTGCCCCATAATTCAGCACCAGAACCAAAATCTCCATCAATGTCTCCTTCATCCATCCTACCAAATTCCATTGTTGTCCGAGACAAATCTCTTCCGCAACAATCTCTCCAAACTGACCTACTCACCCCATCCCCACAATTTACCTGTCAATCCCCCCATGTTTTCAGGACAGACTCTGATATATGTAACCATAATTCTATCAAATGTTTATGTACACATGTTTCCAGGGAAAATGCCGACCTATGTACCCAACAATGTTTTCCCCATGCCCCCAGAAATGTTCAGCTACTCCACAACCAACAAAATTCCCCTTGTGACAGTTTTCCGTCAGTAGCTCCCTTCCACCCCCACACAATTCACACCCCTAGAAAACTTCACAACCCCACACTTGACTCGCCCTCTCATGACAAACAAACTCACCAGTCCCAGATAACCTCTAACCAGACCGTGACTGCCACCAAGAAAATTCCCCAAATTCGTCCTGTTAGCAACCCCAAATCAATACATAAGTCCTCCACCAATAACCCATGTTCTATGCCTAACTCTTCCCCCACCAATCCTTCCCAGTCCCACCAACAAATTCCGTTTCCTAGATCACTCACACCTCACCACTCTAATCCTCCCACACGCGCCGTTAATCCCCCCCTCACGCGTGACCCCCACCAAAGTGATTTCCCCCCCCTCATGCGTACCGAACACCTGCTCACCAGTCGGTCTCCCACCATCATTAGCCCAGCTAAACTTTCAACCTCCACCAATTCCCACCCTGCCAGCCTAACCTCTCACGACCACATTCAGAACGAAAAATCACCCCCGTACATAACCCCTACCTCCTCTTCCCCCCCTATCTTACCCGCCTCTTCACCGTTACCCCAACCGCCCCAAATTCCACCCCCAAAGATCCCGCTCGACAAAATACCACGCCCATCCCAATCCAACCACAACACTTTTTCCACCTTGGCTAACCCCCAAAATACTACTCTCTCTCTCGCCCCAAACAACATAATCAACCTCTCAACTTCAACCACTCCTCGAAATCCCATCCATGTCTCTCCCGAAAATAAAATCAGTCCAAATTCAACCCCTCTCAAACCACAACCCTGCCTACCCAGACCCCCCCACCATCTCCCTATCAAATCCCCACACTCCAAACCTCCAGATCATCGTAAACTCTCAACCTCCAGCCTTACTCACCCTTCCCCCAACCCCACTCACGACCACAACTCTCTACACAATTCAACCCCTCCCCAGCACCAACCTCTTCCGCAACAACAACCCCGACTCGACCTGCCCGTTTCACCTTTAAACCCCCCCTATCACTACCCCCAACCGAAACCATTTAAACCTCCCTCCAAAAACTGGCCCCGGGCCAGCTCTCACCCAGGCCCACATTCCTAACGACAGACCTAACGGTATATCCACCCCTCCCTTCCAAAGTGAAAGTGAACCCCCAAGGTCAAAGCCACAACCACCACCACCACCCCTACCAATAAAACCAGACCTTCACCAAGACTAACGGCGACCCTAAATAACCCCCCCTGAGGATGATGAGGATATTATTGTACTGGAATTTCCATGGGATTTGTTTTCTATTGTTCTCAATTCCTAAGCGATTGAGCATGATTCAATAAATTTACATGTTTTCCATATACTGTATATATTAGTTTTTTTCCCTTAGTCATACTACTTTTCTTGTTAACCTACACTTTTCTGACTATCTTTTAAATTTGTTTTATACACTGTTAAACACTTTAGCTCTTCTTAATTTTCCTGTGTTCTTAATTATCTGTCCTTTCGTCAAGTTCTGTTATCATCTTTTCTCTCCTTTTCCAACATCTATGTATTTTCTTCCCTCGTTCCTTTTTTCTTGAATAGTAACTCTCCTATTAGTTTTCAGTGTCTTAGATATATGGCCTGAGTAATTTTTTTCCTAATTTCATTTATTATTCACATTCCAGGATAAAATGTTTTAAGTTTTTGTCTCTCTTTTCTGAACAGTCTGTTGCTAGTCGGGATGACAGTAATCTTCGTCCTCACCGACAGGCTGCCATTTCCCTCCAACCTAACCCCCTCACCGACCTGACCTGGCCCCCCTAAACAAACCTACGTACTCCAACCTTGAGGTACGAGGTCGTACCTAATATAAAGGCGACGGAAGTAAAATACCACAGGAACGCTGTGGTACGAAAAACCTGAGAGCGAAACCTCCAACCCTAACGAGCCACAGGAACGAAAATCCTGAGAGCGAAACTCCCATCCCCAACGAGATCCCAGGCCCCTTTTCCTTTTCCGATTTGGTCTCTCTCCCTCTCTCTCAATTCATTCCACATATTATACGTCTCTCAATCACAGTCTTCTAATAATACAAACCACAATACTTTACTCACTGATGTACCACCTAAGTATGTATTTAATTAGGTAACCACCATACAGGCTATAATACTTTCATTGTGTAGGTTCGAGGCCATCTAAGACACCTTAGCTTCCATTTCACACCAAATCAGATCGTGATTACGTCAGCCCTGTATTTAGTTATATAACAATCATAGCCCCCCCAATTCTAACAATTCGATGTCTCTAACCTCCCGTGGTTTTATCCACTAACTATATATTCCCAACCTTTAACCACGACTCTATACACCCGATAACCCTATGCCAGTTATTGTATTGATTTAGGCCTGTTAATTCGGATAAACTCACTATGACCAATCTGCAGACGATTATCAGGAGAGATGCAGGAAAGCTACCTCGTATCTCCCTTTCCATGACGAGTATAGATATATGTACCCCCGTGCTCAGTCGCCCCCCTTGCCTTGTTCTTCTAGTAACTAAGTGTATATATAATATTAACCGGAGTATGCCACCAGTATTGATACGACATAGCAGCACTGTCCTTGTGTCGTATTGTGCCACGTGCAGACCAACCAGGTTTCATCCTCTTATTAGGACGACGGCTATAATGTCGTCATTCATGCATGCATTCAATCCTTAGGTTAATTATCTTTTATCCGCCATTGTGTTCATCTCTTCCATTTACTTTTCCACAATTGTTATACGTCTTCCACTCACCTCCTTCGTATCCACAGTCCACACTACTCCATTTCGCTTCGTGTCCTACACCTCTTACCCGCCAGACTCTACCTACATGATGATGAACATAAATACACCTTAACTCTCCCAGACATATATGACGCGATCGCGTCATATGGCAGAGTGAACCAAAAACACATATGACGCGATCGCATCATATGGACTTATTATATTGCTAGAAAATAAGTTTATGACGCAATTGAGCCGGTTTTTTGGCTGGTAAGTCCGATAAGTTAGATGTACATGTGGAAACATCTGGCAACCCCCTAGCGTCCCTGTGAGGGCCCCGCGGTGGTAGAGAGAGTCAGTTTCTTCCCATCAGCCAGCCTAGTAGGAGGGTGTGCGTGGCCCTTTAAACCAAGGGGCCTCCATTTTGCCCAGCCTGGCTGGTATTACCGCCCTAATATAACCCAAACGAAGTGCTATATCGTTGGTTTATCGATGGATTATTGTGTTATTCTTATTTAGGGTATAAAAACCATGTTAGTGAAGTGTTTTGCTAGTCTGGTTTACGTGACCAAGGTGGGCTCCACGAGGGGCCATGGTTTCGCTTGTTTGTGGATCACTTTCATACCATATTGAGTCAATTATATTGTTATTTATCACTTGAAGTAGTGTATCTTACTTATATAGGTGTTTCTTAGTGAAAAAACTTTTATTACTGGTCGAGCATTCTCTGGTGTAGTCTACGTGACCAAGGTGGTGGAGCCCACGAGGGGCCATGCTTTTTGCCAAACGTTTTGCTTGTTTGTGGAACACTTTCATATAAATATCAGTCAATTATATTGCTATTTATCCGTTCAAGTAGTGTATCTTACCTTGTATTAGTGTTTCTTAGTGAAAAAAATTTCATTACTGGTCGAGCATATGTCGCCATGCTCCCTCAGCCCTGTGCATTTTTGCTCGATAATTTAGTGGTGGAAAGTGCTTGCATTTTTGCTCGATAATTTATTGGTGGAAAGTGCTTGGGAGGTAAGTTTTTTATGGGCAAAAGCACTCTACATATACGGTTTGGTGGCCACGAGGGAATCTCAGCAGTGTGAGTAAGTACAGTCAACATTTTTGGTGGTGGTGGTGGTGGTGGTGGTGGTGGTGGTGGTGGTGGTGGAGATGGTGGTGGTGGTGGTGGTGATGGTGATGGTGGTGGTGGTGATGGTTGGGGTGGTGGTGGTGGTGGAGATGGTGGTGGTGGTGGTGGAGATGGTGGTGGTGTTGGTGGAGATGGTGGTGGTGTTGACACCAATAGGGTAGGGTCCCTTTTCTGACCGTGGGTCAGGTCAGAAAATGAACCCAACCCTATTGGTGTCAACACCACCACCATCTCCACCATCACCACCACCATCTCCACCACCACCACCACCATTTTATTATTTTTATTATTTTTGTGTATAGGCCTATTTTATTATTTGTATTATTATTATTTATTATTATACCTGTTATTCCTGTGTATGGGATCACCCATAAAAAGTATTTATATTGTATTTCATTTTATTTTTGCTTTATTATATTATTAATTTATTATTATTATTATTATTATTATTATTATTATTTATTATTTATTATTATTTATTATTATACCCAACATAAATGTCCCCCACCACAAACTCTTATTATATATAATTATATATATATATATAATTATATATATATATATATATATATATATATTTATATATATACTGTATATATATATATAATTATTATATATATAATTATATATAATCTATAATCTATGTATATAATATAATTCGTGTTTATGTATTTATCTATGTTATGCCCCCTCTCCCTCCCCCTCCCCCCATATATATATATATATATATATATATATATATAATATAATTTTTTTTTTTTTTTTTTTTTTTTTTTTGGTGGGGGAGGGTTATTTTGTATTTTTATTTTATTTTTCTAATTGTAGATTGATATAATTATAATATATATATATATATATCTATATTATATAATATAATTCGGTGTTATGTATTTATCTATGTTATTCCCCCTCCCCCTCCCCCCCCCCCCATTATACCTCCCTCCCCCTCCCCTCCCTCCCCCTCCCCCTCCCCCTCCCCCCATATATATATTTATATTTATAAATTTTTTTTTTTTTTTTTTTTTTTTTTTTTTTTTTTGGGTGGGGGGAGGGTTATTTTTATTTTTATTTTATTTTTCTAATTGTAGATTGATATAATATATATAATATATATTATATATATAATATATATATATAATATAATTCGTTTTATGTATTTATTTATGTTATGCCCCCTCCCCTCCCCCCCCATTATACCCCCCTCCCTCCCCCATTATACCTCCCTCCCTCCCCCCCCCCCCCTCCCCTCCCCCCCCCTCCCCTCCCCCCCCCCCTCCCTCCCCCCCTCCCCCTCCTGCCCATATATATATATATATTTTTTTTTTTTTTTTTTTTTTTTTTTTTTTTTTGGGGTGGGGGAGTGTTTTTTTATTTTATTTTATTTTATTTTTCTAATTGTAGATTGATATAATATATATATATATATATATCATTCGTATTTATGTATTTATCTAAGTTATGCCCCCTCCCTCCCCCATGATACAACACCCTCCCCCTCTTCCCCCATTATTCCCCCTCCCCCCATATATAATTCATTCATTCATTCAATCATCACTTCCGAGGTTCGGGGCCCACCTTCATTCACCCATCATCATCATCATCATCATCATCATCATCAATAATTCACCTTCATCACCCTTTCATTCAGTCATTCAATCATTCAATAATTCATTCATTCATTCAATCATCACTTCCAAGGTTCGGGGCCCACCTTCATTCACCCACCTTCATTCACCCATTATCATCACCATCATCATCATCATCATCATCATCATAAAAAAAAAAAAAAAAAAAAAAAAAAAAAAAAAAAAAAAAAAATCAATTTCTACTACATTTTGCACTACAGTGGGAAACCACTCTAAAAAAATAACGAGTCCAGTGCAGTACCTCTTTGGGTGGCTTGGAAATTTGCACATCTTTTCTCTGGTTTGACACCATATATATATATATATATATATATATATATATATATATATATATATATATATATATATATAATTATGTTATATATAATATATATATATAAATATATCCACACACATACATTAACATTACCATGTACCATTCTTTATATTTTTGTTTTGACACCTTGTATATATATAATATATCTATATATACTGTCTATATATATATACTGTCTATATATTCATATATACTATATATATAACATACTGTCTATATATATATATATATATATATATATATATATATATTATAATATATACATTACTTTATTTTTATTTACGTGTACAATAGAATTATTTCTGAATTTATTACCTGAAGATTACCTGGCTTTCTTATTTTGTTTTTTCAGTGTCAACCCAGGAGCCATTTCCCTTCTCGTTGGAAAGGGTGTATATTGTGGCAAAGATATACAACTGTATAAACATTCTCATATATTTTCATAACAATAACAATGCATGGAAACAATTGCGCATAGCTCACGAACCAATTACTCTATATTATTTTTGTTTTCACCATTGGAAAGAGCACAATTTTCCGATTCCGGTGATATATACAGTTATATACGTATCCGACCAAATAACGCAACCACGAGGTGGGAAACAGCTCGGAACCCGGCTAGCATCGCCGGAACAGAGACAGGTGAAGCGTAAATATTCGCATTTTGGCTCTTCATTTCAAATATTCATAGCACAAAAATTATTTGTCCTAGGAACTTCTAGTTTGTTTTATACTCATCAGCATTATTTGCCGTATTCATTCAGCCTAAATTTGAAACCATACACTTCGTAGCAACGAAATAAATCGAAAATGTTATAAACCATATCAATCAAAATCAGATTATTTTTTTTTTTCGGTCACTGCGTGGAAACAATTGTGCATAGCTCGCGAACCAATTACGCTATATTATTTTTGTTTTCACCATTGGAAAGAGCACAATTTTCTGATTCCGGTGATATATACAGTTATATACGTATACAAGCAAATAACGCAACCACGAGGTGGGGAACAGCTCGGAACCCGGCTAGCATCGCCGGAACAGAGATGGGTGAAGCATAAATATTCGCATTTTGGCTCTTCATTTCAAATATTCATAGCGCAAAAAGTATTTGTCCTAGGAACTTCTAGTTTGTTTTATACTCATCAGCATTATTTGCCGTATTCATACAGCCTAAATTTAAAACCATACACTTCGTAGCAACGAAATAAATTGAAAATGTTATAAACCATATAAATCAAAAACATTTTTTTTTTTTTAGGTCACTGCTTGAGAACTATTGAAGATAAACAATTTCTGTTTTCAGATTTGGAAAGAGGAGAAAAAATACTATTATTTGAGCAAAAAAAAATATATGGTCATCACTCACAATTTAGAGCTAGGACGGTGTGAAGACAATTGCATGGGAAATAATTGTATTCCGGACTCATTTACACTTTCATATTTCGATTTATTTACATTTTTTTTTATTTTATCGTGTACTATAAATATTCCTCTTTCCATTGATATATGATACATCACAATAAACAGCATTCTGGTGGATGGAAATCGCGAAAAATGTAAAGCTTCGACAACACTCATGAGCCAAATTCAAGACCCAAAATACTCGTCAAGTGCCTCCTTGGACTTACTGGAACATAATATGTCTGAGGGAGTTAAGTTAATACACCCATGCCCTGTCCCTAAGTTAGGATATTAATATCAACATACCCTAAAATACCTTGTCTTGCCAGACTAAGTTTCTGAAGACCAACCGCCCCCATAAATCTATGTATGTCTTCCATTCGAGAAGTAATATGTTCGCCCCCTTAAAATACCTTGTCTTGCCAGACTAAGTTTCTGAAGACCAACCGCCCCCATAAATCTATGTATGTTCTTCCATCCGAGAAGTAGTATGTTAAAACCCATGTCATAATTGATAAGAAACTATGATACCCACGGGTATACCATTGATATATAACCATTATTCCTGTAAGACCTAGACCGAGATAATGACTGAAGATGTTAGCCACCATGCAGTAACTATAATTCTTACCCCAACCAGAGATTGTATAGATAACCTTTTTATACCATGGTCTATATCTACCTCGAAACAATAACGAAGTACCCCTACGAACTGCCGCTTTTCTTTGGTCTATATTTCATAGAAAACGCAGTTCCCAGGGACAACTAGATCAGCAAGAAATCGTGTCAAATATTAGTGTCCATAACCCCTCGTATTGACGAGTAATAATACACCATGTTTTTCCCTACTTTTATCCACAGTCAAGCACCCACCTACAGTTAACCTCCTCCTTCACACAGTCCCACAGTCCACACGATTCTATCTTTTCCAGACTCATATACCACCACATATTGCTCATCCCCCGGTAGCGTTTGGCTAACATGCTTTCCCTGTCATTAACCCCCAGGCTACGATACCAACTGTAGGCTAATGCCACCCCTACGCCCAGAGACCTTAGGGTCAAACTTCCACGTAGCCCTCCTTAATCCTCTCCCTCTCATTAACCCCCACGCTCCTCCACTCCTTTCCGACCTAGCCTCTCCACCATACCTCCTGAATATCCTTGATTTTTCCGTTGCTAACATTCTCCAACCTTTTATATATATACTCCTATCCAGCCTACCTTCCCTTAGTAGGACGGAACAACATTAGAACTTTACTAACCCTTTGCATGCCATCTATTCTCTCACAACCCATTCACAACCCTGTACCCAATGTTCGTCAGTGCGAGGCTAGCCGCCTCACCAGTGACTAAC
This sequence comes from Paralithodes platypus, assembly GCA_032716605.1. Classification (NCBI taxonomy): domain Eukaryota; kingdom Metazoa; phylum Arthropoda; class Malacostraca; order Decapoda; family Lithodidae; genus Paralithodes; species Paralithodes platypus. The sequence continues at coordinate 26,164,681 of CM064485.1, read as the reverse complement.
TTCTATTGCCATACTTCCAGATAAATGTGGCAGAGTTAGCAACCCAGTCTCCACCACATCCAGCAAACCATGCAATTAACAACCCAACCGATTAAACCAGCTAGTCAAGGCACCTTCGGTTTTGGTATTACGAACACCCACATCTGTCTCATAAACAGAGGGTTATTACAAACACTTGTGATATGGCAAGCCCCTAGCCACAGCCGCCGGACGACCATCACAGAGAGAGGGCGCGCAACCCCTTTTTACCCACCCAAGGAGGGAGACCCCCACCCCTGCGGAGGTATACCTGACCCTTGTTTTGACTTCCGGGTCATTGCCAGGTAGCACAGGAATTCTTCCTATCGATGAACTAACCATGCATGACTAACACCTTTACTAACCTCTATTAACTCACAATAACCCATTAACCTTTCTTGCATACTCTGATAACTAAATTAGCACCTCAGCTATACCATAGAATGAAGATTGAACAATCTAAGAGAGACGCTCCTATCACAGCTGTCCCAATCCTCCTCGCAAAGTAGATCCAGTCTCCCTCCCCTCAATACTTCCAGTATAGCCAAAATATTACCTCTTACTAAGGCTCAGTTATATCACAATATGAAGGCTCCCTATAGCCATGTGCCACAACAGTAATCACCACCTTACCTAGTCCCCGTATCTATTGAGAGCTCAAATAATTCCATAAGACTCGAGATCCCTCTGGCCTACAGGGTCCAAAACCGAGCCTATAAACCCAGCTCCAGCCCCCAGTAAAATCAGTTGAAAGATAGACACCAACCCGGGTTGGTCACCAGAGTTAACCTCGAGCTCTATCCTTGTTGGCTGCTGAGAATTGAGTTCCAGAGCTGGCAGACTCCGTGGCAGATTTGGATAGAAGGACCTGTCCACGTACTTGAGAACTTCCTACATATGGACAACCTGGACGGCCGCGGAACCAGTCGTTAGCCCCCAACATCACGGACGCAAGATAACCAGGACCAGACCAATCAAATACTACCCAAGATTCACTCTATCAGTACTACAGTGTTACAGTACTATTTAGAGACTCACTTATTAATATTTCTACGAAGTGGCTATATCTTTGCCCCAGTATAATTCATATATAACCATTCCATTAGGAAGTGCTAAGCGTATCAGTGTTCATTAATTAACAGGCGATACTAACTCTCGTAATTAACCATATACCCAGATATTATTACATAGAAGTGAAACCCTAGTGATATCTGAATGTTCATCTACTGATTTGCGTTCTATGTATTTCTGATACAAGAATATAAAACTTAGATCAGTACCCCCTGAGGATACTAGAATTCCCGTGCTCTAAAATACGCGTGTCTAATCTAGTCTGTGAACTACTACTTGTGCACCAGAGCTACCAGTAATAAATCTAACAGTGAATATGAATCTATAAGTAACATTGATGGTCTCCGGTATATAAACCTGTTAAATAAGCCAGTGATCAGAAGATTAATACCTGAACGTTGGAAGTGGGAGACTAGGCTCCATCCAGATCCACTTATGCTAGTGTTGTTCAATTCTATCATTTGCCTTACACGAGTATTCAGAAGTGTATATATCAATAAACGTAATCGTGTGTCTTGTTACCGTGTGTTTATTTTGTGTTCTCTATTCCTCATACCTTGTTTTGTGCATGTAGCCTTATATACCCAGTCAGTTAGAACTCACATTACCCAAGTTAATCCTGTAGAAAAACAGGGCATAACATTGGCGGCAGCGGTGGTTCTTGATTCGGATAAAAGGTTGCATTACACTGCAAGTTTGGAACAGTAGAAGCATGGGAACATCGCAAAAATGGCAGCTCGCTATGACACTCACACACATTCCCAAGTATGATGTAAACACGTATGATATTGCCACTTACTTAGACATAGTAAAGCCAGTGTTAGATGTGGCACTTCCAAATGAACGCGACAAAATTGCCGTTGCATCATTGCACATTATGCAGTTGGGAAAAGGCGTTTCCCAAATTGTTAAACAGGTTACGCCAGAGCTTACCTGGAACCAGTTTCGATCCCTCGTGATCCGGACCTTAGGGCCACTTTTGGGTTCCCTCGTTGCCCCCGAAATAATAAAAAAAGTCGACGAGATCAAGTATGAAGGGGATATCAATGTGACCCTCATACAACTCTACAGATACGTGAGGACCACGTATAGCTCTGAAGATGACGAGCAACAAAATGAACTCTTATTCACCGCATTGTTAGACATCCTCCCACCCCACATCACCGCCCATCTCGACCCGTACGGCTCATTCGAAGAACATATGCTCTCCATCAGAGAAAAATGCCAACTCAGTTCGATGAATCCCCTATCCAACCCTTCAGCCCCTATCCAAGAAAGTAAACGTATTCCTCCACTGAACACTATCATCGATAAGTCCCTCCATCCCCCTAAAGAAAACTCTGTGCACCCTTCCAAAATGACTTTCGGTGAAAGCCCAACCCCAGTGCACTCTTCCTTGCCTCTATCCTCTCTAACCATCCCTAAATTTTCCCCTACCCTGCCATCCACCAACGATAATCTTCCATCAATTGTGTTACCCCATAAACCCCATCCTTTTTCTATGCCTGCCAACAAACCACAGCACGCAGAAATGGTCACCCCCACCGTAACCAAATTTCTTTCAATGTCACCCCTAAAAAATGCTGGTCAGAAAATGAGCCCCCCTCCACTCTCTCACATGCCCCTGTTACCCAAGACCAACCTTCACCCCCGTCAATCCCTCAACAACCTGTCACGCCTCTCACTTCCTCATATTCATCACCTGTCCCCCCCTCAAAACTGTCAATCTCACCCCCCCCCCCACCATCATCTCCCCACATGCCCAACCTCGGTGAACCCCTTCAAACACCCGCATCAACGAAGAATGCTACAGCTCCGCCTACCTCCTATTCCCCCCCTCCCTTGTCACCCTCTCCAGCATTACCCGAACCGCTCTTGAATCCACCTCCAGTAACACCCCCGCTCACCAACCTACCTCTGCCCCATAATCCAGCACCAAAACCAAAATCTCCATCAATGTCTCCTTCATCCATCCTACCAAATTCCATTGTTGTCCGAGACAAATCTCTTCCGCAACAATCTCTCCAAACTGACCTACTCATCCCATCCCCACAATTTACCTGTCAATCCCCCCATGTTTTCAGGACAGACTCTGATATATGTAACCATAATTCTATCAAATGTTTATGTACACATGTTTCCAGGGAAAATGCCGACCTATGTACCCAACAATGTTTTCCCCATGCCCCCAGAAATGTTCAGCTATTCCACAACCAACAAAATTCCCCTTGTGACAGTTTTCCGTCAGTAGCTCCCTTCTACCCCCACACAATTCACACCCCTAGAAAACTTCACAACCCCACACTTGACTCGCCCTCTTATGACAAACAAACTCACCAGTCCCAGATAACCTCTAACCAGACCGTGACTGCCACCAAGAAAATTTCCCAAATTCGTCCTGTTAACAACCCCAAATCAATATATCAGTCCTCCACCAATAACCCATGTTCTATGCCTAACTCTTCCCCCACCAATCCTTCCCAGTCCCACCAACAAATTCTGTTTCCTAGATCACTCACACCTCACCACTCTGATCCTCCCACACGCGCCGTTAATCCCCCCCTCACGCGTGACCCCCACCAAAGTGATTTCCCCCCCCCCTCATGCGTACCGAACACCTGCTCACCAGTCGGTCTCCCACCATCATTAGCCCAGCTAAACTTTCAACCTCCACCAATTCCCACCCTGCCAGCCTAACCTCTCACGACCACATTCAGAACGAAAAATCACCCCCGTACATAACCCCTACCTCCTCTTCCCCCCCTATCTTACCCCCCTCTTCACCGTTACCCCATCCGCCCCAAATTCCACCCCCAAAGATCCCACTCGACAAAATACCATGCCCATCCCAATCCAACCACAAAACTTTTTCCACCTTGGCTAACCCCCAAAATACTACTCTCTCTCTCGCCCCAAACAACATAATCAACCTCTCAACTTCAACCACTCCTCGAAATCCCATCCATGTCTCTCCCGAAAATAAAGTCAGTCCAAATTCAACCCCTCTCAAACCACAACCCTGCCTGCCCAGACCCCCCCTCCCCCCCAACATCTCCCTATCAAATCCCCACACTCCAAACCTCCAGATCATCGTAAACTCTCAACCTCCAGCCTTACTCACCCTTCCCCCAACCCCACTCACGACCACAACTCTCTACACAATTCAACCCCTCCCCAGCACCAACCTCTTCCGCAACAACAACCCCGACTCGACCTGCCCGTTTCACCTTTAAACCCCCCCTATCACTACCCCCGACCGAAACCATTTAAACCTCCCTCCAAAAACTGGCCCCGGGCCAGCTCTCACCCAGGCCCACATTCCTAACGACAGACCTAACGGTATATCCACCCCTCCCTTCCAAAGTGAAAGTGAACCCCCAAGGTCAAAGCCACAACCACCACCACCACCCCTACCAATAAAACCAGACCTTCACCAAGACTAACGGCGACCCTAAATAACCCCCCCTGAGGATGATGAGGATATTATTGTACTGGAATTTCCATGGGATTTGTTTTCTATTGTTCTCAATTCCTAAGCGATTGAGCATGATTCAATAAATTTACATGTTTTCCATATACTGTATATATTAATTTTTTTCCCTTAGTCATACTACTTTTCTTGTTAACCTACACTTTTCTGACTATCTTTTAAATTTGTTTTATACACTGTTAAACACTTTAGCTCTTCTTAATTTTCCTGTGTTCTTAATTATCTGTCCTTTCGTCAAGTTCTTTTATCATCTTTTCTCTCCTTTTCCAACATCTATGTATTTTCTTCCCTCGTTCCTTTTTTCTTGAATAGTAACTCTCCTATTAGTTTCCAGTGTCTTAGATATATGGCCTGAGTAATTTTTTTCCTAATTTCATTATATTATTCACATTCCAGGATAAAATGTTTTAAGTTTTGTCTCTCTTTTCTGAACAGTCTGTTGCTAGTCGGGATGACAGTAATCTTCGTCCTCACCGACAGGCTGCCATTTCCCTCCAACCTAACCCCCTCACCGACCTGACCTGGCCCCCCTAAACAAACCTACGTACTCCAACCTTGAGGTACGAGGTCGTACCTAATATAAAGGCAACGGAAGTAAAATACCACAGGAACGCTGTGGTACGAAAAACCTGAGAGCGAAACCTCCAAACCTAACGAGCCACAGGAACGAAAATCCTGAGAGCGAAACTCCCATCCCCAACGAGATCCCAGGCCGCTTTTCCTTTTCCGATTTGGTCTCTCTCCCTCTCTCAATTCATTCCACATATTATACGTCTCTCAATCACAGTCTTCTAATATACAAACCACAATACTTTACTCACTGATATTCTTGATGTACCACCTAAGTATGTATTTAATTAGGTAACCACCATACAGGCTATAATACTTTCATTGTGTAGGTTCGAGGCGATCTAAGACACCTTAGCTTCCATTTCACACCAAATCAGATCGTGATTACGTCAGCCCTGTATTTAGTTATATAACAATCATAGCCCCCCCAATTCTAACAGTTCGATGTCTCTAACCTCCCGTGGTTTTATCCACTAACTATATATTCCCAACCTTTAACCACGACTCTATACACCCGATAACCCTATGCCAGTTATTGTATTGATTTAGGCCTGTTAATTCGGATAAACTCACTATGACCAATCTGCAGACGATTATCAGGAGAGATGCAGGAAAGCTACCTCGTATCTCCCTTTCCATGACGAGTATAGATATATGTACCCCCGTGCTCAGTCGCCCCCCTTGCCTTGTTCTTCTAGTAACTAAGTGTATATATAATATTAACCGGAGTATGCCACCAGTATTGATACGACATAGCGGCACTGTCCTTGTGTCGTATTGTGCCACGTGCAGACCAACCAGGTTTCATCCTCTTATTAGGACGACGGCTATAATGTCGTCATTCATGCATGCATTCAATCCTTAGGTTAATTATCTTTTATCCGCCATTGTGTTCATCTCTTCCATTTACTTTTCCACAATTGTTATACGTCTTCCACTCACCTCCTTCGTATCCACACTCCACACTACTCCATTTAGCTTCGTGTCCTACACCTCTTACCCGCCAGACTCTACCTACATGATGATGAACATAAATACACCTTAACCCTTAATTAGCGGCGAGCAACATAAGTCGAGTTAAATAAAGCTGGACTATGTGGCGGCGCTCGACATAGGTCGAGTGGCAATTTCAGCACGTAATGTGAGAGAGACAAGTGGTGGCAGGAGACTAGCGAGCGTATGACTGCTCCAGACCACCGCGGCGAACCTACTGACACAAATCTCAGCTCCCTCCTCCCTCTCTCACTCGCTACATACTCAATTATGTACTGAAAGTACCGAATTACCTGCTTTTTGCACTCGCGTTGCACGGTTATTGCAAGAAAACTATCCATCATACAAGGATCGTTATGGTGTCATTCGAAAGCTCTGTTTATGCCCTTTCAGGGATAGGTACTTGTTTTACGTTCTGGGTCTTATTTAGGCATGAAAATGATCACGTAAACAGCCCTATTTTGGCTAAAAACACCCCGCTGTGCGGTACACATAAATAAACCGCATAGGCCGCTCGTAAGGTGTTAAGTTAATACACCCATGCCCTGTCCCTAAGTTAGGATATTAACTCCTTGCGACATATATGACGCGATCGCGTCATATGAATAAGTCCACCAAAAACTCATGGACTTATCTCTATACCTCTCCAATAAGTTTATGACACAATTTTGCGTCATATGAGCTCAGTAAGTCCGATAAGTTACCATACGATAAAACCGTTGGTGGCAACCTCAGCCTCCTGCGATAATTCTAACGGCCGCAGTGTTGTTGTGAGTGTAGTGCGAGGCAGTGGCAATGATCCTGGGTCTCCCGCCTTCTTGGACTTACTGGAACATAATATGTCTGGGGGAGTTAATATCAACATACCCTAAAATACCTTGTCTTGCCAGACTAAGTTTCTGAAGACCAACCGCCCCCATAAATCTATGTATGTCTTCCATCCGAGAAGTAATATGTTCGGCCCCTTAAAATACCTTGTCTTGCCAGACTAAGTTTCTGAAGACCAACCGCCCCCATAAATCTATGTATGTTCTTCCATCCGAGAAGTAGTATGTTAAACCCCATGTCATAATTGATAGGAAACTATGATACCCACGGGTATACCATTGATATATAACCATTATTCCTGTAAGACCTAGACCGAGATAATGACTGAAGATAACCATGCAGTAACTCTAATTGTTACCCCAACCAGAGATTGTATAGATAACCTTTTTTTACCATGGTCTATATCTACCTCGAAACAATAACGAAGTACCCCTACGAACTGCCGCTTTTCTTTGGTCTATATTTCATAGAAAACGCAGTTCCCAGGGACAACTAGATCAGCAAGAAATTGTGTCAAATAATAGTGTCCATAACCCCTCGTATCGACGAGTAATAATACACCATGTTTTTCCCTACTTTTATCCACAGTCAAGCACCCACCTACAGTTAACCTCCTCTTTCACACAGTCCCACAGTCCACACGATTCTATCTTTTCCAGACTCATATACCACCACATATTGCTCATCCCCCGGTAGCGTTTGGCTAACATGCTTTCCCTGTCATTAACCCCCAGGCTACGATACCAACTGTAGGCTAATGCCACCCCTACGCCCAGAGACCTTAGGGTCAAACTTCCACGTAGCCCTCCTTAATCCTCTCCCTCTCATTAACCCCCCACGCTCCTCCACTCCTTTCCGACCTAGCCTCTCCACCATACTTCCTGAATATCCTTGATTTTTCCGTTGCTAACATTCTCCAACCTTTTATATATATACTCCTATCCAGCCTACCTTCCCTTAGTATGACGGAACAACATTAGAACTTTACTAACCCTTTGCATGCCATCTATTCTCTCACAACCCATTCACAACCCTGTACCCAATGTTCATCAGTGCGAGGCTAGCCGCCTCGCCAGTGACTAACTTCTATTGCCATACTTCCAGATAAATGTGGCAGAGTTAGCAACCCAGTCTCCACCACATCCAGCAAACCATGCAATTAACAACCCAACCGATTAAACCAGCTAGTCAAGGCACCTTCGGTTTTGGTATTACGAACACCCACATCTGTCTCATAAACAGAGGGTTATTACAAACACTTGTGATATGGCAAGCCCCTAGCCACAGCCGCCGGACGACCATCACAGAGAGAGGGCGCGCAACTACCCCTTTTTACCCACCCGAGGAGGGAGACCCCCACCCCTGCGGAGGTATACCTGACCCTTGTTTTGACTTCCGGGTCATTGCCAGGTAGCACAGGAATTCTTCCTATCGATGAACTAACCATGCATGACTAACACCTTTACTAACCTCTATTAACTCACAATAACCCATTAACCTTTCTTGCATACTCTGATAACTAAATTAGCACCTCAGCTATACCATAGAATGAAGATTGAACAATCTAAGAGAGACGCTCCTATCACAGCTGTCCCAATCCTCCTCGCAAAGTAGATCCAGTCTCCCTCCCCTCAATACTTCCAGTATAGCCAAAATAGTACCTCTTACTAAGGCTCAGTTATATCACAATATGAAGGCTCCCTATAGCCATGCGCCACAACAGTAATCACCACCTTACCTAGTCCCCGTATCTATTGAGAGCTCAAATAATTCCATAAGACTCGAGATCCCTCTGGCCTACAGGGTCCAAAACCGAGCCTATATACCCCAGTAAAATCAGTTGAAAGATAGACACCAACCCGGGTTGGTCACCAGAGTTAACCTCGAGCTCTATCCTTGTTGGTTGCTGAGAATTGAGTTTCAGAGCTGGCAGACTCCGTGGCAGATTTGGATAGAAGGACCTGTCCACGTACTTGAGAACTTCCTACATATGGACAACCTGGACGGCCGCGGAACCAGTCGTTAGCCCCCAACATCACGGACGCAAGATAACCAGGACCAGACCAATCAAATACTACCCAAGATTCACTCTATCAGTACTACAGTGTTACAGTACTATTTAGAGACTCACTTATTAATATTTCTACGAAGTGGCTATATCTTTGCCCCAGTATAATTCATATATAACCATTCCATTAGGAAGTGCTAAGCGTATCAGTGTTCATTAATTAACAGGCGATACTAACTCTCGTAATTAACCATATACCCAGATATTATTACATAGAAGTGAAACCCTAGTGATATCTGAATGTTCGCCCACTGATTTGCGTTCTATGTATTTCTGATACAAGAATATAAAACTTAGATCAGTACCCCCTGAGGTTACTAGAATTCCCGTGCTCTAAAATACGCGTGTCTAATCTAGTCTGTGAACTACTACTTGTGCACCAGAGCTACCAGTAATAAATCTAACAGTGAATATGAATCTATAAGTAACATTGATGGTCTCCGGTATATAAACCTGTTAAATAAGCCAGTGATCAGAAGATTAATACCTAAACGTTGGAAGTGGGAGACTAGGCTCCAGCCAGATCCACTTATGCTAGTGTTGTTCAATTCTATCATTTGCCTTACACGAGTATTCAGAAGTGTATATATCAATAAACGTAATCGTGTGTCTTGTTACCGTGTGTTTATTTTGTGTTCTCTATTTCTCATACCTTGTTTTGTGCATGCAGCCTTATATACCCAGTCAGTTAGAACTCACATTACCCAAGTTAATCCTGTAGAAAAACAGGGCATAACAATAATACTTAACCCGGGAACTGTCGGGAGACTCTTAAGAGTTCCCCCGGCGGACTGCGGGAAGACTCTTAAGAGTAAGGGAAAACAAAATCCATTTAAAACACCCAAAAAAAAAAAAAAAAAAAAAAAAAAAAAAAAAAAATTTTGTTTTGCCCCTGGGCCATGCCAAATATCACTCCTCCACCTCCCCTCCTTCCCCACTTTCCTCCCCTCCTTCAGTTATCACCTATTTTCCCTGTTATTCCCTTATTCTGTGGTTTGTTTTCGTGCTAACATTAGCGAGTTGGTAGCAGGGCGTTGTCATCACTGTTACCAAGCGTGGGAAAGAGCGAGAGAGAGACTATTGCGGAACAGTCTCTCCAGACAAGGGGAGGGGTGGAGGGCAGGGAGGTTGCCTCAGCCATACATTATGTAACTCCCGGCCTGTATCGCAGATTTAAGAACATAAGAACATAAGAAAATGGGAGTCTGCAAAAAGCCGATCGGCCCACACAAGGCAGATCCCTGTCACACCCAACCCCAATTACAAGGCCCAATTATAGACCCATCTTACTAATACCTTGAGTACTGACCCCACCAAAACGGTCAGAGATTAACACAAGATTACGGGGGTCTGCTGAGCGCCGATTGGCCCACACCTGGTAGATCCCCCTCACACCCAACCCATCTCGTCCATATGCCTATCTAATTTTATCTTAAAGCTCCCTATCGTTCTTGATCCCACTATATCACTTGGTAGCCTATTCCACCCATCTACAACTCTGTTACCAAACCAATATTTGCCTATATCTTTTCTGAAACGAAATTTATCTAATTTGAAACCATTTGTACGATTTATTTCGCTATCACTGAGCTTTAGTACATTTTCATGTCTCCTTTATTAATTCCACTAACCCACTTGAATACCTCTATCATGTCACCTCTAACTCTGCGTCTCTCTAACGAATGTAAGCCTAATTTCTTCAACCTTTCTTCATACGGAAGATTTCTAATATTATGGATCATTTTTGTCATTCTACGTTGTACTCTCTCCAATGAATCTATGTCCATTCTGTAATAAGGACACCAAAATTGAACAGCATAATCCAGCATTAGTGTCTCACTAATGACAAGTAAAGTTTTAAGATAACATCAGCAGTTCTGTTACTCACACTCCTAGATATGAACCCGAGAATCCTGTTTGCCTTGTTACGAACGCTTATACATTGTTTTCTAGGCTTCAAATCATTGCTAACAAACACACCTAGATCTTTCTCACAGTCTGAGTTTTCTAATTCCATATTAGCTAGTTTATATTTTAAAAATGTATGCATCTTCCCTATCTTTAATACCTTGCATTTGTCAATGTTAAACTTCATCTGCCATTTTACTGATCATTCGTGTAAGGTATCTAGATCCCTTTGCAGACACTATATGTCTAACTGAATCAATTTTTCTCCCCATTTTGGTATCGTCTGCAAATTTACTTATCCTACTAGTTATACCTAAATCAAGGTCATTTATGTATATAATAAACAACAGAGGACCTAATACAGATCCCTGGGGGACACCACTCTTGACTGATCCCCATTCTGACTTAGTACCATTTATGCTGACTCTCTGCTTCCTACCAATTAGCCATGACCTAATCCATCCTAACAACGCCCCACCTATTCCATGTGCCTCAACCTTTCTCATCAATCTCTCATGAGGGACTCTGTCGAAAGCTTTACTGAAATCTAAATATATAATATCATATGACTTGTCATTATCTACTGCTTCATATACCTCTGAGAAAAAACTAAGCAAATTAGTAAGGCAAGAACGTCCCTGAGTGAATCCATGCTGAGAAGAATTGATTAAGTTAAATGTTTCTAAGTGGTTTCTCATTTTCCTAGCAATAATTGACTCTAGTAGCTTTCCTATGATTGAAGTGAGACTAATGGGACGGTAATTGGATGCTATTGATTTATCACCTTTTTTTTAAATCGGAACTACATTTGCAAGCTTCCAAGCTTCTGGAACTATACCTGTTTCTAATGAATTGTTAACCCGGGAACTGCGGGGAGACTTAAGAGTTCCCCCGGCGGACTGCGGGGAGACTCTTACGAGCAGAGCTTTTGAACGCGTACCAAAACCGCGCGTTTATAGCCAGGCGGCTGAATATTGGTGTGGGTATAGTACTACATGTCAACTCTCGACACCACCCCGCCAAACGCTCGCCCCGCACTCGTGCAAGCACCACTGCGCCAGTAACCACGCACTAGTCATGGAGCCCACACGTCCCTCACGCTCGCTCCCTGATGACACAACCAGCCCTCCTTCTGGTGGTGTTAGCCGCCGTGGAAGGCAGAGGGTGGCTGCTAAAGACCCTACCTACCAGTACGACACGCCCTACAGCTCGGAGGACAAAACACCTGCACCCAAAGCATGAAAAACATGTGCAAGCACGAGAAAGGTACAGAGGTCATTGGTGTTTCGGGACACTGCCACCACGACCCAGGCCACTGCAACAACCACTACCACCACCACTGCCACCACTGCCACCCCTGCCACCGGTACCAGCGACGCAGGAGGCCGCCCTAGGGCTGCAGAACCTGCGGGGGCAGGAAAAATTAAAGGCACGGGCGTAGGGAACAGAACCCGTACGCCAGCCACAGTGCCCCTACCACCACCACCACCACCAGCCGCCCCTGGCCCGGCTGCCCCTGCTGACCCTGCCGCCCCTGCTGCCCCTGCCCAAGGAACAGGGAAGGGGAAGGGGAAGGGGAAAGGGAGAGGGAAAGCGACTGCTGGCCCTGCTGGCCCTAGTGTCCCTGCTGCCCCTGCTGCCCCTGCTGCCCCTGTTGCCCCTGCTGCCCCTGCCGCCCATGCCGTCCCTGCCCAAGGAACAGAGAGAAGGGCGACAGGCACCACCATCATCTTGCCATCAAGGCCACGCACCACTGCTGCCCCTGCCGCCGCCCCTGCCACCGCCTCTGCTGTCCCTGTCCATAAGACTCCCGCACATGCAAAAGTGACCCGGAAAACTCTGACACCATCAAAGTATGCCGCCCTGCTGTTTGATGGTGATTCGCAGGACATTGGCAGCCCGGGTTTCGACGACGAAGCCCTAGCACGGGACCAAGGGTGGGGGGATTTGGGAGTGGACAGTGGGAGTGAGTCCGACGTCGGTGACGAGAATGAGGAAGGGCATCGTCTGTCAAGTGAAGAGGAGGGTGATGATGATGCAGTGCTGTATCGCGACCATGGAAGCAATATTTCAGACGATGAAGCAGACGCAGACGACATTCCGATCCCTGAGCTGCCTTCGTTCGATTGGTCTGACGGGGTCAATTTTGTACCTGACGTGCCCCAGTTCAATCTTGGGACGTCAGGAACAACTGACGACTGGCCCTGTGACGATCAAGTGAACGAAAGCGACTTCTTCCTCGCTTTTTTCGATATGGAGGTAATGACGTACATCGTTGCCCAAACAAATGCCTACTACAGGTGGGTGTTTGGCAGATTGGACGTCCTTTCTCCAAAAGCGAGAATACGAGGCTGGGTGGATACGACTGTGGAAGAATTTATGACGTTCTTTGCCTTGTTGTTCCTCATGCCTCTGATCAAGAAGCATGTGTTGCAACACTATTGGAAGCACGACCCTCTCATCGCCACCCCAACTTTCAATAAGTTCATGACTCGTGACAGATTTTTGTTGCTGCTAAGATTTATGCACTTTGCAGACAACGAAAATCCTAACAGGATTGACAGGATATGGAAAGTTCGGGATGTGTTCACCATGTTGTTGGAGAGGTATAGGAAATACTTTTACCCCTTCCTCAATTTGGTGATTGATGAGTCGCTCGTGCTCTTCAAAGGACGTCTTGTTTTCAAGCAGTATATCCCCTTGAAAAGGCATAGGTTCGGAATCAAGCTCTTCGTTTTGCGTGACTGCGAAACTGGAATAGTGCTTGACATGATCGTGTACACAGGCACTGACATTGACATACCGAAAGCCGCTGCCAATGACCCCATGGGCATGTCAGGTGCCATCGTCAGGAAAATGTTGGCACCTTACCTGGGCAAAGGCCACATCATCTACACTGACAACTGGTATACTTCTCCTGCTCTCTGCCAGTTTCTTCATGACAACCAAACGGGGTCATGTGGGACTGTCAGAAAGACAAGAAAGTTTATGCCAAAGTTCACAGGTGATGTCATTCCTCTCACAGATGCCTCCTCCAGTGACACACCTTCAGAAGACGACCTGGCCCAGGAACACCGCGAGAGGCATGTGCGAAGAAGGCGACGAAAGGGGCAGAAATTCAAGCAGCTCGAGAAGTGTGGGAAACTGATAGCCCTGAAGTGGAAGGATAAGCGAGACGTCCACCTGCTTTCCACCATCCACACAGGCGCCCAGGTGGATTCTGGCAAAATCCACTACCGAACCAGGAAGACCATCTACAAGCCCGACATGGTAGTGGACTATACCAAGAACATGCGCCTGGTGGACAAGTCTGACTGTCAGCTGTCAGGCGTTGAGTGTCTGAGGAAGACTGTGAAGTGGTATCACAAGCTCTTCCTCCACCTAGTTGATATCACGATGCTCAACGCCTACAACTTGTGGTTGGTGAAAAAGGATATGGCCCCAAACCAGAAGCTGAAATTCCGGGAGTTCGTTTACAACGTCTCATACCAACTCCTGGAGAAGTATGGCACCACCACTCACAGACGTACGGCATGGCGTGGGGATCACGTTCCTGACTGCATCGAGCTGGGTGTCGAAAGACACTACCCAATCAACACTGAGATGCTTGGCACTTGTCGCAGGCAGGCGCAGTGCACCGTCTGCAGCACCAGTGTCAGGAAACCCCATGTCACCAAAAGAGTTACCTCAATGTGCGCCGAGTGCAAAGTTCCACTCTGCCTGGGTGACTGCTTCAGGGACTACCACACCTTCAAGAATTATTGAGTGTCGCCCTGCCCTGCCCTACCCTGGACTCGCCCCGTGCCCTGCCCTGGACTCGCCCCCTGCCCCGCCCTGTCCTGGACTCGCGCCCTACCTTACCTGACCTGACCTAATTGATAACGCTACCTCATAATGTAACATATATAATATTATATAATGTATAAGTTCCAAAGATGTCCCTGTGATATAGCTTTTACATTATATAATTGTATGTTTCATTAATTAGTTTATAAGTTTCAAAGATTTACATGTAATATGCCTTATTTTTTTAGTATATCAATATATATGCTTGTTATAAGCCAAAGTAATGTGTATATAATTATTTTCTTACCTCAAATGAATTGTACAAAAATAAATATGTTTCAATAAATCCTGTCAAACTATCTATCTATCTATTGCCTGACGCCGCGATCCCCGAAGGGGTGGCCACGAACGAACCGCCCCCATGCACCTCTGTCCCCAGTCAGTCGACGCCCCTCCCCCCAACCAGCACCGCCTTCGTTCATGTACTTCCTCACTCCATCCTTCCACCTCATATTCGGTCTACCTCTCCCTCTGTCCTCCACCTCGCTCTCGTACACCCTCTTAGTCATTCTCTCGCTTTCCATACGTTCCATATGGCCGAACCATCTCAAGTTGTTCCTTTTCACACTTTCCAGCACATCTACCTCCACACCACACCTCCTTCTTACTTCCTCATTAGTCTGTCTATCCCTCCATGTAACTCCACACGCACTCCTTAAGTAATTCATTTCCACTGCTCTCACTCTTGGTCTGAGTCTCTCAACCAACGTCCATGCTTCGCTTCCGTAAGTCAGTGTCGGGATTACCACACTGTCATGCAAGGACTTCTTCACTTCCATACTGACCACCCTATTTCTTGTTACTGCTTTTAGCGTTCCTACAACCCTCTTCCCCTGTTGTACCCTCTCCCGCACCTCTTCATCCATAGTCCCATCTTTACTCAACACACTGCCCAGATACTTAAAAGAGTTGACGATCTCCATAGCCTGACCGTTCAGCTTCACCTCACACTCTGTGACTTCACCCTTTTCGAAGACCATAACCTTGCTCTTCCCCGTATTTACCTTCAAATTCCGTTTTTTCGCACACTGTTCCAAACTCATTTACCAGACCCTGCAACTCCCATTCATTATCACTCATCAGAACTGTATCATCCGCAAACAGCAGTATAGGTAGCTTCCACTCAATTCCCTCCCTTTTCAGCGATACACCAACATCCACTGCTCTTGATAGTATTTCTTTCATAACTCCATCCATATACAGTAAACAACCACGGGGACATCACACCCCTGTTTCAAACCAACATTCAGGTCAAAGAACTCGCTCTGCTCATCTCCACACGTACTGCCGCCTTTGTACCCTCATACATGCTCTTCACTGCTTTCAGCAACTTGCCCTCTACTCCGTATATTCTAAGTACTTTCCACAAACCTTCTCTATCCACTCTGTCATAGGCCTTCTCCAAGTCCATAAAGGCAACATACACCTTTGTTTCTTCTCCAGATACTTCTCCACAACACAATTCAGGGTAAAAATCTGATCTACACATCCTCTTCCCTTCCTAAAAACCTCCCTGCTCGTCGCCTATCCATTTCTCCGTTCTCACTCTCACTCTCTCAATCACTACCCTACTGTATACCTTCCCTATACGCTTAGAAGACATATTCCTCGGTGGTTACCACACTCTCCTCTTTCCCCTTTGCCCTATATAGGGGGACTATTATGCCAGTCTTCCAGTCGCGGGTGCACTGCCCTTCTCCCATGCTAGTTTGCACATTTTCCATACCCATTCTATCACTATCTCACCACCATACCTCAACATTTCCCCACACACTCCATCTGTTCCTGGTGCTTTCCCCAACTTCACTCTTTTCATGGCTTCCCACACTTCTGACCTCCTGATCCCCACCTCCTCCTCCACTACTTTCTTCTTCTCCCTCCCATACCATAT
Source organism: Paralithodes platypus (assembly GCA_032716605.1). Taxonomy (NCBI): domain Eukaryota; kingdom Metazoa; phylum Arthropoda; class Malacostraca; order Decapoda; family Lithodidae; genus Paralithodes; species Paralithodes platypus. Next base: position 26,147,998 of record CM064485.1, on the reverse strand, counting down.
CCAGCTATGTTTGCTGGCTCTTCATTCCTTTCATTTAGCAACTCACTGAAGTACTCCCTCCATCTTTCGACTCTCTCTTGCTTCTCGGCTAGCATTCTCCCATTCTTATCTTTCACACCCTTACTGTTTCCCTTGCTACCTTCCCTAACTTTCTTGACTTCTTTCCAGAACAGTTTCTTACTCTCCCTCCATTTTACACTCAGATTCCTTCCAAATTCCTCATCTACTCTTCTTACTTTCTTCACTACTCTCTTCACCACCCTCTTACTCTCCACGTACCTCGCTCGTTTCTGTCTCTCGGAATCTTCATTCCCTCTACTACCCAAACCACTCTCTATATGCTTTCTTCTTTTCTTCCACAGCTATTCTTACCTCTTCTGTCCACCATGCTGTACCTTTCACTCCCCTCCCTCTTCTCACTCCACACACCTCCTCACATGCTGCACAGATCTCATCCTTAAACACCTTGCTCATCTCCTCCACTTCCTCCATAACTTCCAGGTCGAACCCACCTAGTCGTCTTTCCACTGCTCTCCTGTACTCCTCCTGACTTCCTCCTCCTGCAACCTCTCCACCCTCCTCACCATTCCACCCTCCTCTCGCCTCCCTCCCGCTCTCCTCACCCACTTCTTTTGTATCCTAACCTTAGCTACCACTACATAATGATCAGACAGACCCCCTCCAATACCCCTATACACCCTAGCATCCATCACAGATTTCTTCATTCGTTCATCCACACATACATAATCAATCAATTACTTTCGTTCCACCACTGTCTTTCCTTCATCGTCAACATCCGTTTCCACGTGTACCTGTGGATCATTCTGTGTCGGAAGAAGGTGTGGCTATCCACAGCCTCCTCCCCACACATACGTCCACAAGTGCACTACCATTCCCATTCACCTCTGATGGTACCCCCCACCCTCCCACCACTCCCTCAACTTTCCTATCACCCACCTTACCATTCATATCCCCAATCAGAAATTCTTTCGTTCTTGTCAAACTTCTCCAGGCATGCCTCCACATTCATCCAGAACTCCTCTTTCTTTCTTTCAAGTATATCCTCTGTGGGGCATACACGCATACAATCACCCACGTTTGTATTCCTACTTTCATTCTCACCCACACAATCCTTGAACCCACAGACCCATACTCTCTTACACATTCCTTCCATTTGCTACTTACAAACAAACATGCACCTTCTCTCGCTGTTCCTTCACTCACTCCAGCACACACCCATTCCACACTCCCACTCTCTCACATCTGAACCTTTCCATTTGGTCTCTGTCATTCCACATACATCCAGCCTGGCATTCACTAACACTTCCAGAACCTCTCTCTCTTTTGTGCCATCATTCATGCCACTAACATTCCACGTAGCCATTCTCAGAATGTCCAAAGGCATGTCCTTAGTCGGTCGTGGTTCGTCAACGTTGGTTCCGTCCGCATCCGAGGCTGTTCGTTCGTTTTTCTTTGCTTAGATATTTTTTCCGGGTGGGGGTCGCAAGCCCACCGACCCAACCTCTTTAGTCGCCTCTTACGACACGCAGAAGGCACGTGGGGCATATTCTATTCCCTAACCCCCAGGGGGTAAAGGGAACCTGTCAAACCTACTAAGATAATAAAAAAAAAACAATAAAAAAAAAACCAAAAAAACAAGGTCATGTCATTGTATTCTTACAATATGATATATTCTATGAATATTTCATATTGTTTGAATACAATGGCATGATCTTGTAAAAAAAAAAAAATATCAAAAATGTTCTAGACAATATAAAACCTTCCCCATAACCCCCTCCTGGATTCAATCACACAACCCTACCACACTTTGAGTTTTCCAGTCCGCTACCTTACCAACCATGCCACAGGAGCTCATACCAAATATCACTCAAAACTTCGTGTCTACAATCGAAATGACAATATACAAAAAAAATGAATTATCCCACCAATTTACGTTTGTAAATTGATGGGATTATCAATTATATCATGCCAAGGTTTATAAAAGTTTGTCTCTGTCAAGAATTAGTAATTATATAACTTTATTCTGTCAAAAATTGCCCAAACACTCAGCAAAATTGCCCCTCTCAGTGTGACTCCACTCATTTTCACACGGTCAAGCGGTGACCCTTGCCGCTCCTTTATGCCCCAGCTACACCAGCAACAGCAGCTCTGTCTGGGAACAAAATTTGTATAAATACAATAATGGATAAAATACTCTTCACAAATACATTTGTATTGTATAATATTGTAAATAAAAATTAATAATAACTGTGTGGGTGTCGAAAATTGCTCAACCAGCTTTCTTATGTCTCGCCTACGTGCGTATATTGGATTATACATAGTCATGACTGTCATACAAATAATTGCAGTAGGTCTCGAATATACATTTATATTGCATATTACTTGGAAATAAATAAGTATACGTTTCTCTGGTGGCAATCTACCCTTTCGCAAGTGTAAGGAGACACCAGTCTATATTTAGCCCTCTATCACAAAAGGCAATCTGCCTGTGTTTACTGACCACCGTCGCTGGTGGTCTATAATATAGTACTTTATTTACAGTCAATGGCCTACATGTTTCTGTGGTACTTCACATGTGTCTAAAATGCAATGTCTGCTTGCATAAAAATGCAATTCTGAAGTCCATTTATACGTACGACATACGCATGTCTCAGTTTCTCTCTCTCTCTCTCTATCTCTCTCTCTCTCTCTCTCTCTCTCTCCATTCCTGACTCATGTTATTGTAAAACTCTTGGTGGCAACAAACACCAGACACCTGGTAGACATAAGGTTCAAAATCCCAAGACATCAATACGCCTCGGGCGCCTCCACAATTGTCACACAGCTAGCTATCTATCTAGAGATCTGCCTGCCTTCCTTCTCTCCACGACTCACTCACTCCCTCCCTGCTAGCCTCCCTCCTACCCAGCCACCCCCACCCACCCTTTCAGGCTTCCGTCTGGTAGAAACACATTCACAATTTGCGTAAATATCGCATCAATTGGGCTATATGCGGTATATTCCTTGTTATATGGGACGCCTACATACGTACACGTCTTTATTATAGCATGACAGTGCTCTAAATACAAGATTTACGTGATATTTATGGCGTAACACACCGTCTCCCCCTTTCATTCCCAGCACAACTCACTCACACCTTGGTTCACGCATAGAAACTCATTGATAATGTGCGTAAATATCGCATGAATTGGTCTATATGCGGTATATTTTGATATATGGCACATATACATACGTACAAGTCTGTATTATAGCATGACAGTGCTCTACGTACAAGATATAAGTTATATGTATGGCGTAAACCACACTCTCAGCTCATAAATTGCCGCCAAACCTCCAACACATCTTCATTCCCGCCTAAAAATTCTCTTATAATTCCCTTATATATTGCAATTTTTGGTCACTATGAGGCATATTCATTGTTATATGGGTGGCCTACACACGTATACATACTCTACATAGCCTAAAAGGGCTCAAAAAAGGAGATATACGTGATAATACGCGGTAACCCACCCCCTCCTCCCTCTCCTTCTATCCCCTGGGCGCGTGAAAATTCGGCAGGGAAATCTCGCCGCTCGATGACAATCTAGCCGCGCGGTGCCATTCGCTCCACATTTTTCAACTACGGACCGTTCCCCCCCCCCCCCAGACATTTTTGGGGGGGTCAAATATATATGGGCCGATGCACGCAAACATTCCCTACACGATGATGTACTTTTTATCGAAATTGGCAATAGGTCCCAAAATCAAAACCCCCTGTGCGCCGCGGAGAGGTTGAAAAGAAATGTTAATGGGTAACTTAACTCATCTCTGCATTCTTTTAATACTCTAGCATATACCTCATCGGGACCAGGCGATTTCTGAGGTTTCAGTCTGTCAATTTCCTTAAGCACATCATTTCTACTTATAGTAACCGTACTTAACCTATTTTCTATACTATCGCTATATACCTTACGGACTTCTGGAATCTGTGCCAAATTTTCATTAGTGAAAACTGATAGAAACTGACTATTTAATGTACTGCACATTTCTAAATCATTTTCTGTCATTTCTCCTATCGAAGTTTTAAGGGGGCCTATTTTATCTCTAACTTTAGATTTATATAGCTGGTAAAAAACCTTTGGGTTATTTTTTGAGTCATTGGCTATCCTGATTTCATAATTTCTTTTGTCTGTCCTTATACCTTTTTTAACCTCTCTTGATAGATTCTGATAGTAAGCAAGTAGGTGAATTTCGCCTTTCTTAATTTTTCGATATATTCCTCTTTTTTCCTAGGTCTAATAGTCTATTATTCATCCATTTGGGTTGGTTCTGTGTTGATCTAAATTTTCTTTTGGAGATATATTTATTTTGCGCATTGTGGAGTGAAGAAATAAAATGATTATATGTAGCTGTCAAATTATCCTGTTTTGACCATCCAAACACCGTTTCCACTTGTTTTATTGTTGAAACAGGTTAATACCTTTATAATCAACCTATAATAGGCACATATGGATAAGTATTAATGCTATTTATGGTAAAATAATGATGTTAGTGATGGGAACAGCTCATACGTCAGCACAGGAGTGTGGTGTCTCATACCCCCCATGCGCACTTCTTAGGTTAATACATTATAGTAGACGCGACTCATCACTTGTGGGCCGTGGCCTGTGGGTTAAAACAGAGCAAAAATATTCTACCATTCTTTATGATTCTTATTTAAGGATCTTCCTACCTAATTTTAATAACCACCCTTATATTCCTACTTCCTCTTTTTATTAGCTCAGTGCTTCCTTTTATCACATTACATTACCCAGTTCATGGTAGCAAAGGGGCTAATAAGCTTTCCATTTTTTTATTAGATAACAGGATAACTTTTTAATCTCCTTTATATAATCATTATATTTTCATTATGATATATAATTATGAAGTTTGAGCGAGGTTTGGCATCCTCTACCCAACCTTTTCCGTTTCTGTCTGTCTGCTTCACTGTCCAGACACCAGTCCTACTTTTCCTCCTGGGGGTGGGAGGCTAGGAATCCTCCTCCTCTTGTAAAATTCACCTACTAGCCGAGACAGAGAAAAGGGCGAGGGAATGCGAAAGTGGTCTTGGATCCCTGGTCATGATGTGCTTAGATATATGAAAATAATTCTCAAGACAAATGTCAAGCACAGAAATTAAGCAAATGTAACAACTATTACTGCTACTATAAATACTTGTAAAGTAATTGTGTAAAACCAGTATTATTTATGCCTTCCAAAACTTATCCTTTAAATTAAAGCTATGCCAATTGGAATATCCATTAATGTGTGTGTGTGTGTCAGGAAGTAATTGGACCTTTATGTATATATATATATATATATATATATATATATATATATATATATATATATATATATATATATATATACCGGTATATATAATATACATATATATATATATATATATATATATATATATATATATATATATATATATATATATTATACCTGTATATATATAATTGCTTATTGCTTTAATGACCTCAATATAGCTTTTTATATGGCTTCAGAATGCTCCTAGAATTGCTCATATTTCAACAACAAAAATCGGGGGGGGGGGGCTTACAGCGCCCCCCCCGAACCCCCCAGCTGATTAGGCTCGCTGCGCTCGCCACCCACCCCTGCAGGAAGGTGGGAACAGGGGGGGGCCTCAGAAACAGCCTTTGCCCCTCCCAAGGATAAATGAAATGACGCCCCTGTTTGAAAGGACATTAGCCTAACCTAACAACCTTACCTAACATATCCTAGTATTATGGGTGTGGGCTGCTGCCCCCACACCCCCGCTATTTGACATCTTTGACAGATTTTTGGTGTAGGCCTAGGCCCTATTTTTCTTTGAAATCGGGTTTTTTCAAGTTATCGATAATGAAAATTCTCCATGCGGACTATAATGAGAAAAATATGGCGATTCTATTGGTCGCTATTTTCCCTAATAAATTGTTTCTAATAAGGCGGATGTAGTGTCCTTGACTAGGACTATTATCAACCTGACTTTTGGGACCGACAGCGATTTCAGTAGCCTAAGTTTTAGTTTGTATTTTTAAATTTTTCCTTCAGATATAGGCTAGGCCTAGGCTAGTGTTGTTTTATACTGAAGAGCTGAAATGAGTATTTACCCATTAGGCCTATTGGGTAGGATGTAGTGAGCGGGCATACCGCCATCTTTGTTTACATTACGCGTAGTGGCGTCGGACCTTTCCCATCATGTTCCCGTCTATTTTAACCGATAATATTCAAGGACACTAGTGCGACGTTATGAGAAACAATTTATTAGGGAAAATAGGCACCAATAGATTCGCCATATTTTTCTCCATTTAGTCCGCATGGAGGATTTTCGTTATCAACAAATTGAAAAATACCCACTTCACAGACAAATACACCAAAAATCTAAGTCAAAGCGGGGGTGTGGGGGCAGCAGCCCCCACCTATAATACTAGGTTAGGCTAGGTAAGGTTGTTAGGTTAGGCTAATGTCCTTTCAAAGGGGTATAGGGTAGTAAACACTAGGATAGCCTATACCCGGTCAGAGGTAAGAAGAAGAAGAAGAAGAGTCCTGCAGTAGTCTCCTTGAATGCTACCCAGAAAATATAGCGTCGAAATAGACGGGAACATAAGTGCGACCGCGGCGATCGCCCTATGTAAACAATGACGACCGTACGCCCGAACTCTAGGCTACATCCATCCCGGCCTATCCAACAATCTAAAAACATGCCCCCCACTAGTGGGGAGGGCTATGAAGTTCAGGGAAAATGAGGGGTGTTACGACCGGCACAACGAAATAAACAAGGGCACTTAATATTGGATTACAAGATAGGCTAGATCTGCAACAACGGTACGCTAATTCCAAACCCTCGAACTATTAAGCCGGTGAACAAAACACTTAAAACCCAAAAAATCCAGAGTTAATCTACTGGATAACGGGGTATCAATTAACTGGGTTAAGTGTACTTCTACAACGGCTTTCCGGTGACGGCAAAGCCTAGTCACAACAAGAGTAATTACGTTAATAAAAAGCTCTCAAGTAATATCAATGCTTAAATAAACTATGACACGATTTAATAAAAAGGTTATATGCTTACGTTATCTTTAGTGTGAGCCTGAACTCAACACTAAACTCTTCAATGCTCTATGAAAACACTTGAAGTCTAGTCATACAGCAAACAGATATGGAATCTTCTGAAAACGTCTGATGCTCTAAGATGCTCGTCGAATATAGAACAGAAGTAATGCAGGGGCAGGACACCAAAGCGTGTATCTTAAATACACCAAACAGTAGGAGAACATATATATGGAAACAAGGGAGTGCAACAACTCTGTGACAGCACTAACAACAGCAACTCAAAAACAGTACTTCCTTAGCCAAAGTAACAGCCATACTGGGTTGTGCACTATGCATCAACCTAGGCTAAAACAATATGTGAATAATTGCTAAAACATACGCGGTTAAAGTTAATAAACAAAAAGGCTGTCTTTCTTACTAATAAAGTCTAGCAGCAGCATAAAGGTACAGGGAGCCTAGGCAGAGCTCAAGCATGCTCGCAGCCTACTATCTCCCCTGAACAGATTTCCCTTATGTTACGTTAAGTGACTAGGAGGCTCTCTTGGTAAGTCCAGATCTCAAGTATCTGGTCTTACCCTGGCTCTCCTCAAAGGTCAACAAAAATGAGTTAGCAAGTATCCAAGCAAGAGTAGGCAAAAGCCCTTCACTTGTATACTGCTAAGCTCGCAAAGGAAAATATGCACAAGGGTGTACTACAGGCTACCTAGCTCCGTCGAAGTCGTACAGGCTCTGACTTGCCACATACATAACACAGACAACGACCAAAGGTACCCTCCACTGTCTAGCATTAAATAGTAATAAAGAACAACCAAATAATTAGAAGCCCCCAACAATATGAATCCATGTGACTATGCTTCTAATAACCTCTAAAGCTAGTGCAAAACATATATGTGAGAACAGGTGCTGGTAATACGACTGGCCGACTATGGAAGTCGTATGCGAGAACCAGAAGGGATGGGTAATTGAATAAAGATAAGAAGTATTGGAAAGAAGGAGTTCAGAGAGAGGCAAAGCAGTAAAGGGGGTTAGATGTGAGACAGAATGCGAGGGACGTATAGGACCGAGCACGCAATACCATGTTCTGAGGAGAAAGGAAGGTAGGAGCCCCACCACTGGGCAAAGGAGGGCGGCGACCAACCACAGGCCACTACGTCACAGGAAAAACAGACGTCATAGACCACGCTAGGCACGCCGACCAATAGCGAGCGGGTGGGCCCACCGAGCGAGGAATGCACACGTACATACGCACACACACTGCCTCCTCGCTCTCAAACTCTCTCTCTCACGCGCTGCATGTTATAATCACTACTATGGATATAAAATACTTCTAAGTGTCACAGACAAGAATAAAGGCAAACACTGATCTGTCTGTGACAACACGAATACTAAGAAAGAAAGAATATCGTTCTACGATTATTATAGCCCATTTCACTGCCGTGGCGAGTGCTAGCGAGTCACGAGTACATTCTGGCAAGCTGGCCAGCGTAACACCCCGCCCAAGATGTGGGACGTTTTAACCTCAGGTAAACGCCACATCTGACCAGACAGAATGCCCACAAACCCCGCATCACCCAGCTACTCCCCAAGTTGTGAAAAACAAGGCACAATCACAAACGTAAAAACACTTCATTATATAAAACAAATCTACACAACACTTCCCCAAAATAATAGTATCACTTAACAATATTACGCTCAACGAGCAAGCTTCACCAAGCCTAGCCTACTAAGAACAAAAACTCAGAATGTCTTAGATTCTTGCTGTAACATACTGCACTTATATACTATCAAAAGAAAGAGTTTTTATGTGAGTTTTTGTTGTATTATTTTAATAGTGTTTTTGGCGGCTTTGCACTACAGGGGCAAGCCTAATTTTTCTCCAAACTCAAACCAACACTGACTGAACGGCGAGGGTTCTCCTTAAAACATACCCTCCCGTGACAAACAATCAGCCAGAACATTATCAGTGCCCTTAACATGCCACACATCCAACTTGTGTTCCGGCAGCAAAACAACACCTGACACTGATAAACTGCCCAGTCCATCACAAGACTGGCACTTCTCTTCGCTCTCGCCGGCAACAGGACCTGCCAATCACCTTTCACTATTTCCACCTTAGTGATAAATGAGGCAGCCCCGATGCGGCCTATGGGGTCGTCAACTCTGGGTAATGTATAGGCGTCTGTCAGGGATGATGCACCAACACTTGCAATCAACACAAACACGGACCTTGCCACTCAACTCAGGTTGCAAAGTCACTGGCAACGACCACTCACGATATCCCTTATCCCTCAGACCCTTTTTCAACATGTAGTCCAGCTCTGCTTTCACGACAGGCTGTCGAGCAGGATTTATACGGTAGGGAGCCAATTTGAGCTTTGCACTGTCTCCAGCCTCTATGTCGGGTGCCCCCCCGGACATCAGGCCTGGAGAATCAACAAACATGCGGACGTACTGCCACAGCCTAGTAAACAACTTCTCTTGGCGCTTAGAAACAAGAGGTTGCAACTTATCTAAAAAAACAACATGCTCATTGCCCTCCCACAACCCAGCCGGGACCGCAGTTTCTAAACTATAGTCTCCCTCCTTCTCGACCTCTGTCCCTAAAACAGCCAGGTCATGAGAGGGACAATCTGTACCACCTGTGCAGTCACTCCCATAGTTCATAAGTGCTAAGGCTTCCCCGCCGATACCGTACATGCGCACCCCCGCATTCCTTGCGACTACACCTGCCTGCGCAGCATCACCGCCTTCAGCGCCACGGCCAGATACAGTCGGTCTATGGTAGGGCTGTTGCATTTTCCTAGGGCAGCATTGGGAGGCTATGCGACGGTCAGGCGTATCTATTCCATAGTTAACCTCACCAATCTGCTTAATGTCCTGATACTTACCACCACCCTTAGCAGCCATGGGTCGACCCTGAACTGACAACCATGCCAAAGCCTTGTCGCCCACCTTGAACAACTTAGACAACGAGGCCAATGTTTTACTCACACCCAAGTGACCTGCCAGCGGAACATCGTGCACCGCATGAGTTGTGAGGCCTGGGTGCTCGGCAAAAACAGTGGGGTATAAACAGAACAGGTGCTGGATCGCTGCACGCTGTTGCTCAGGCAGGTGCTCAAGCGCTTCCACAGCCACCTGACTCGTGTTCCCCGCCCACTGATCCACCGAGACATGACAATCCCAACTCTCCTCCACCTGTGCCTCACTGCCCCCCTCTCCTTCTCCACCTTGGCTGCTGCAGACCAACACAGGGACAGTAGGCTGTTCAGGTGGGCGCCTCACAAACTCCTTCAACAGGTTCACATGACATGCTTCCCCGTCCTCATCTAGTTCAATAGCCCCGTTCCCACAACTCTCAAGACTAGGATCTTCTAGTTGCATCCGTCGTATATCAGAGGGTGCCAACCTGTCCAAGGGCTCCTGGAGCAACTTGTGGCCACCCCCGATACTGGGTTGCTCAAGCCTAGTCTGTTTCACCTGGGAACATTTCTGTCGCGGAGTGCTATCACGCCCTACCATGTCACTAGGGGGGACAGGTTCTGGGGCCACTCCGGACCTCAAAAGTGGTGCAATTACCGAGTCACCAAGGAGTGTCGCTGGGTCCAAACTCTTAACCCGACCACCAGCCTCGACTTTCTCCTTCCGACCCTTCCTCCGCTGGTCTGAAACCTGGGTACTAGGCTGTGACACCTGAGCGGACTGAGATATGGTGACAGCACACGCCATCTGCTGTGTCTGGCACCTCTCGAGCCACTCTTGCCCCTCCCTACTCGTGTCGGCCGCCCTCTCGGCAACGACTAAGGGTGGAACCTCGGAAGTAGGCACCGCAAAGTCGTTACCGAGAAGGAGGTCGACCCCCTCAACTGGCAATTTCTCTACAATCCCCACATCCAACTCCCGTGTCACACCATCCACCACAAGCTCCACTCTCACCAGCGGGTAAGACCGCACAGCATTGATGCCTTGAACCACTACAACCCGAGCTGCGTTAATAGGCTTACCAGTGAAGTTCTTAACCCGGCAAGCGCGATAGGCCTCACGGAAGGCTTCCTATAGGGAACGCGATAGGCCTCACGGAAGCAGGACCATAAAAAAAGCCTTCCATAAAAAAAAAAGGGCCTATCAAAACAAAGGAATTTGTCTCTAGGTGAGATAATTCCCCTCCAGTACTCATCCATGTAAATCTCACCCACCCCCCTCCCCTCCTTCCCCACCTTATTCCCCCCTCCCTCCCCACCTCAATTATCACCTATTTTTCCTCTTATTATCATCATTTATCGGTTATTTTTCTCTCCCGCGATAATGTAGCACAAGTGGGTTGCATAAAAGATCGTTATGCAACACCCAGACACCGGCACACACCGCCGCGCTCTTCTCAGTTGACTCCCAGACAGCGAGAGGGGAGGGCTGCCTGTCTCTCTCTCTCGCCTGAGATTATGACCGGGTGGCCAATATCTTCGTTTTTCACCACCCAAATGCTTTTCCCACTTATTTTAGCACTCTTGAAGGTTCATATATACATCATATATGTAAAATAAAAGCATACCGAAAACAAATAATGGTTTATATTGTAAATATAACGAATTCTGTCAGAATCCAGGGCTAGAAATGCACAAATAACTACCCTAGCACCTACTGTCATATCGCGCTTGTCAGGTTAAGTAACGTCTGGGAGGCACCCGTATCACGCAACAACTCAAGCCTATGTTCCACACCAGCCCACCTCACAGTGCCATGTCCCCTATGACCACAAAAAGCATCTCGGACGGGTATCGAGCCCTCCTTATGCTTCTTCACCGACTGTGACTTCGCAACCGACTATTTACCCCGGGCAAACGCGGAAGACCTCAAAGACACCCCGATGTTGCTCACTAGAGACACCACCGCCGTAGACTGTGTGCTCGGACAAGAGCGCGCAATATGCCCCTTATTATGGCACTTAAAACACTCCACCTCACTCATTGACTTCCCCTGGGGTGGGGAAGGGCCCTGGCCTTTCTTTAACGAGAAGGATTTCGACTTGGGTTCAAAATTGTTAACAGTGCTCTTAGTAGGATAATTTGTTGTATCATTAGTTCGGGGGGGGTGGGGTGGTACGCCCCTTGTTACCTACCTCAGCTCTCTGGGCAGACCCGCACCCACGAATTAACGACAATCTGAGGTCAGCCAACTCAGCCGCCTCCTGCAGAGTTTTAGGTTGCTTTTCTTTCAGGTTAAGAGTCAAGTCACTGCCAGTGCATTTAAGGAACTGTTCTAACAACACTAATTGCTTCACCGCATCAAAAGTAGTTGCTTTCTCCGACCTCAACCAATTTTCAAACGCATCTGATAGTTCTCTAGAGTGTTCCTGGAAAGTACTCTCCTTTCTCTTAGGAACAGCCCTAAACTTCAGCCTATAGGTCTCTGGCTGCAACTCATACGCCCTCAGGACAGCCTCTTTCAACGCCTCATAATTCACACAGGAATCTAGGGGCAAAGCATCGTACGCCTTGAGTGCTTTCCCCGTCAATCGTGAAGAAACAAGGGCTGCCCACTTCTCCTCGGGCCATTGGTGCTCCCGGCACTTTTTCTCAAAACGGAGAAAGAATTCTGTAACTCCTGACTCATCAAACACTGGAACCAACTTTAGTAATTGCGACAGGGACTGGTCATGGGGTCGACCCCCCTGGACGAAACGGTTCCCCGTCACCTCTATACGAGTTTTCTCTAGGTCAACATCGGCACAATACTTTTCAGACTCAGCCTGATACCTATACTTGAGCTCAGCCTCATGCTTTCGCTGCTCGAGCTCGGCCTGTCGCTCCTGCTGCTTAAGTTTGGCGAGCTCGAGCTGAAACAACATCTCGGAAGACAAACCCTGAGGAGGGGGTGCTACTACCGGGGACCCACCCAGTGAGTCACCTAGAGGCTTACCCAACCGCCAGCGGACATCGGCCTGCGGGAACGTACTCGGCTCCGGAACCCGAGGGGGCGCCATGATAGGAGTTGAGTGGAATGGGGGCTGGGACGAAGGTGCCCCAGCTCCCGCTCCACCCGAAGCCTCACGCACCCCACCCAGCACACAGGTAACCAGCTCACTTCTTGACAAACCGCTAGTGCCAGAAAACCCTAAGACCGTGGCTATATACTGCAGTCCGTACCGGTCCAGCCCCGACACCCGGTCCGCCGACACAGGCTCCTCCAAAAACCTCCGAGCATCCTCCTCACCGTTCACCACCCGAACGCCGTCAGACAACTCCACCTTCTCCACCTTCACGCCTGTCTCTCGCACTGTGCCTTCACTATCCTCAAACCCGTCCAGTGACGACATGATGGAGTCAAAAAAAAAAATCCCAAGTCAAGACAAAAGTAGCCAAACTCTCGCGTAGCATTATTCACAAAAAATATTCGAAGATGTTTTTAAGTGCAATACTAGGCCACCAATAAACTCCAACAAGTTCCATATATCCTCAAAAACAATGTCCACTGCCAACACTGCGAGAAATAAAATCGAACCCAAAAATGGCGAATAAGATTTCTCCCAAAAAACAATCCTGCAAAACTCAGTTCACTATATCCTGGACTAAGGTCGCCATTTGTTACGACCGGCACAACGAAATAAACAAGGGCACTTAATATTGGACTACAAGATAGGCTAGATCTGCAACAACGGTACGCTAATTCCAAACCCTCGAACTATTAAGCCGGTGAACAAAACACTTAAAACCCTCCAGAGTTAATCTACTGGATAACGGGGTATCAATTAACTGGGTTAAGTGTACTTCTACAAAGGCTTTCCGGTGACGGCAAAGCCTACTCACAACAAGAGTAATTACGTTAATAAAAAGCTCTCAAGTAATAACAATGCTTAACCCGGGAACTGTGGGGAGACTCTTAAGAGTTCCCCCGGCGGACTGCGGGGAGACTCTTAAGAGTCAGAGAAAAAAAAAATCAACTTTTGACATCAAATTTTTGTTTTTTGTTTTTTTGGGGGCCCCTGGGCCATGCAAAATCTCAGTCCTCTACCTCCCCTCCTTCCCCACTTTCCTCCTCTCCTTCAGTTATCACCTATTTTCCCTGTTATTCCCTTATTCTGAGGTATATTTTTGTGCTAACATTAGAAATCCGGTTACAGGGTGTGGTCATCACTGATAGCAAGCGAATGCAAGCGAATGCAAGAGAGAGAGAGAGTATCGATCGACTGTGTCTCAGTGGCCTTGGGGGAAATTGGCGGGAAAGCAGCTTGCCTCACCCATACATTATACAACTCGCGGGCTATATCTCCGATTTTGACCATCCAAACGCTGTTTTCACTCGTTTTATTGTTGTTTCAGGTTAATACCTTTATAATCAACCCATAATAGGCGCATATGGATAAGTATTAATGCTATTAATGGTACAATGAATATTTTAGTGACGGAAAGACCTCAAATATGTCAGCACAGGGGGACGTTTCCAATTACCCCCATGCGCACTTGTTAGGTTAAATAAACTATGACACGATTTAATAAAAAGGTTATATGCTTACGTTATCTTTAGTGTGAGTCTGGACTCAACACTAAACTCTTCAATGCTCTATGAAAACACTTGCAGTCTAGTCCTACAGCAAACAGATATGGAATCTTCTGAAAACGTCTGATGCTCTAAGATGCTCGTCGAATATAGAACAGAAGTAATGCAGGGGCAGGACACCAAAGCGTGTATCTTAACTACACCAAACAGTAGGAGAACATATATATGGAAACAAGGGAGTGCAACAACTCTGTGACAGCACTAACAACAGCAACTCAAAAACAGTACTTCCTTAGCCAAAGTAACAGCCATACTGGGTTGTGCACTATGCATCAACATAGGCTAAAACAATACGTGAATAATTGCTAAAAACATACGCGGTTAAAGTTAATAAACAAAAAGGCTGTCTTTCTTACTAATAAAGTCTAGCAGCAGCATAAAGGTACAGGGAGCCTAGGCAGAGCTCAAGCATGCTCGCAGCCTACTGTCTCCCCTGAACAGTTTTCCCTTATCTTACGTTAAGTGACTAGGAGGCTCTCTTGGTAAGTCCAGATCTCAAGTATCTGGTCTTACCCTGGCTCTCCTCAAAGGTCAACAAAAATGAGTTAGCAAGTATCCAAGCAAGAGTAGGCAAAAGCCCTTCGCTTGTATACTGCTAAGCTCGCAAAGGAAAATATGCACAGGCTACCTAGCTCCGTCGAAGTCGTACAGGCTCTGACTTGCCACATACATAACACAGACAACGACCAAAGGTACCCTCCACTGTCTAGCATTAAATAGTAATAAAGAACAACCAAATAATTAGAAGCCCCCAACAATATGAATCCATGTGACTATGATTCTAATAACCTCTAAAGCTAGTGCAAAACATATATGTGAGAACAGGTGCTGGTAATATGACTGGCCGACTATGGAAGTCTTATGCGAGAACCAGAAGGGATGGGTAATTGAATAAAGATAAGAAGTATTGGAAAGAAGGAGTTCAGAGAGAGGCAAAGCAGTAAAGGGGGTTAGATGTGAGACAGAATGCGAGGGACCGAGCACGCAATGCCATGTTCTGAGGAGAAAGGAAGGTAGGAGCCCCACCACTGGGCAAAGGAGGGCGGCGACCAACCACAGGCCACTACGTCACAGGAAAAGCAGACGTCATAGACCACGCTAGGCACGCCGACCAATAGCGAGCGGGTGGGCCCACCGAGCGAGGAATGTACACGTACATACGCACACACACTGCCTCCTCACTCTCAAACTCTCTCTCTCACGCGCTGCATGTTATAATCACTACTATGGATATAAAATACTTCTAAGTGTCACAGACAAGAATAAAGGCAAACACTGATCTGTCTGTGACAACACGAATACTAAGAAAGAAAGAATATCGTTCTACGATTATTATAGCCCATTTCACTGCCGTGGTGCGTGCTAGCGAGTCATGAGTACATTCTGGCAAACTGGCCAGCGTAATAGGGGTTAAAAGCGTAAAAATACAATAATATTTGCCTAGCGTTTTGTATCAAAACTTGGCTAGGGTTTTTCCAAATTGCAAACCCATAAATCCCAATTTTGTGAATACCCGAGCCAACTTTTGACGAAAGCTGGCTCGGATTTCACGGGGTGGAGTGGGTAGCCTAATTCTTACTTACAGTTTCTTACAGTTTCTTACAGTAGATCCTCTGGAAAAAGGCAAACTATGCCTGTGTATCCAGCTCAGTACCAGTACTTGCACTGCTGCGGTCGTTCACGGTGTTGGCGGCGGCGGTAGCAGACGCAACATTTTTACTATTTTGTATTTTTGTTTTATAATCAAACTTCAAATCTTGTCTTCCCCATGCTTTATCAAGATTACTTTCAAACTCCCCTATTGATTCGGAATTGACTACATACTGGGGCAGTGCGTTCCACTCATTTACCACTCTACTACAAAATGAGTTCTTTGCCTTCTCAAGCCTATTTCTTTCTTTGTAAATTTTCTTAGAGTGTCCTCTCGTTCTTGTTCCCTCCCGCATCAAGAAGATACCTTCACACACATCCTCATCGTACTTTCCTGACACTATCTTAAAAGTCTCTATCATATCCCCTCTCTTTCTCCTATATGCCAGTGTCGGAAGCCCCAGTGTCCTCAACCTCTGCTCATAGCCCGCGTTCTTCAACGTTGGTACCAGCTTGCTAGCTGTCCTCTGCACTTTCTCCACTGCTTCTATATCCTTTACCATATATGGAGCCCACACCTGGTTCGCATATTCCAGGTGCGGCCTAACCAGCACTGTATAGAGATTCCTGAAGATTTCTTCGTCAAGTGACACAAATGTCCTCCTTATCAGCCCTACAATTCTATTGGCTTTGTTTATCTTTTCCGCTATATGTTCTGAGAAATTTAACTTATTGTCTATCACTACTCCTATATCCTTTTCTGCATTCACTTCCTCCATCGCTTCATACATACTGTATCCTACCTTGTCTATCTTGCTGGTCCCAATCCACATGTACTTGCATTTTTTTGGATGAAAAGGCATTAACCAATGCTCAGACCATCCCTTCATGCCCTCCACATCTCCTTGAAGCAAACCCATATCTTCCTTACTCCTCACTCTTCTATACAGCTTAGTGTCATCCGCATACAGGTATACCTCACTTCCATTAGTTATAACTTCAGGTAAGTCGTTGATAAATATAACGAACAGCAGTGGTCCCAACACAGATCCCTGAGGTACCCCACTTGTAATTTCCCTCCACCCCGAGCCTATTCCATTCACCAGTACCCTCTGTCTCCGATCTTTCAGGAAGGCTTCTATCCATTTCACACATTTCTTCCCCTATATTATAGCTTCTAACTTTCTCTATTAACCTTTTATGTGGGACCTTATCGAAGGCCTTCATAAAATCGCAATATACCACGTCTATTACATCACCATCTTCTAGAATTTGCATCCAATCATCTACCACCTTAATTAGCTGTAGTACCGTCGACCTCCCCGGCAAGAATCCGAACTGTCTCCCACTGAAAAGTTGGTTTGACTTCATATGATCCATTATTCCTTCTCTAATTACCGTTTCCATTAGTTTACACACACTTGTCAAACTGACTGGTCTATAATTCCCTGGGTCATTTCTCTTTCCCTTCTTAAATATAGCTGTTATGTTCGCCTCTCTCCAGTCCATCGGGATTTGTCCTGTATTAAACGATACCTCAAATAAAATTTTCAATGGCTCTACTAACATCTCCCCTCCTTTCTTTATGATTCTTGGGTGTATCCCATCCGGTCCCGGTGACTTACCTCTGTTCATTTTTTCTATAGCCCTTCTTATTCTAGCATGGGAAAACTCTATTAGTTCTAGTGCCGGTGCCTGTTTGATGGGAATAGTAGGCACTGCATCCTCCGACTCCACTGTTAGTACCCCCCCAAAGTATTTCCCCAGCACCCTAATATCTTATGTTATATAAATAGTCAACTTTGGGAAGACATTAGCCTAACCTAACAACCTTACCTAACCTATCCGGTTATACTGATGTTTTGGACCGACAGTTAGCCCATCGATATTTTTAGGCCTAATAGGTCCGGTAGAGCATATACATCATTGCTATATATGTCATTAACCCGGGAACTGCGGGGAGACTCTTAAGAGTTCCCCCGGCGGACTGCGGGGAGACTCTTAAGAGTGAGTGAAAACACAAATCAACTTTTGACATCGAAAAAAAAAAAAAAAAAAAAAAAAAAAAAAAAAATTGGCCCCTGGGCCATGCAAAATCTCAGTCCTCTACCTCCCCTCCTTCCCCACTTTCCTCCTCTCCTTCAGTTATCACCTATTTTCCCTGTTATTCCCTTATTCTGAGGTATATTTTCGTGCTAACATTAGCGAGTTGCAAGCAGGGTGTTGTCATCACTGATGGCAAGCGAGTGCAAGAGAGAGAGAGAGAGTATCGATCGACTGTGTCTCAGTGGCCTTGGGGGAAATTGGCGGGAAAGCAGCTTGCCTCACCCATACATTATACAACTCGTGGGCTATATCTCCGATTTTGACCATCCAAACGCTGTTTTCACTCGTTTTATTGTTGTTTCAGGTTAATACCTTTATAATCAACCCATAATAGGCACATATGGATAAGTATTAATGCTATTAATGGCACAATTAATATTTTAGTGATGGAAACACCTCAAATACGTCAGCACAGGGGGACGTTTCCAATTACCCCCATGCGCACTTGTTAGGTTAAGAGCTGAAATGTGTTATAATCTTTATTTATTCATTTCACCACAACACCCAACACCCCCAATGAAATTAATTAAAGTATAGGGATATATATAAGTATATATATAATTTTTAGTATAAGGGAGAAAAAAAGAAAAAAACGCTAAAATACAGTATAGGCCTACTGTAAAACAATAAGTTTTTCAGCCAGTACCCAACCAGCGGGGGTGTGGGGGCGGCAGCCTCCACCCATATACTAGGTTAGGTTAGGTAAGGTTGTTAGGTTAGGCGGGATGGATGTAGAGTTCGGGCGTATAGTCGTCATTGTTTACATAGGGCGATCGCCGCGGTCGCACTTACGTTCCCGTCTATTTCGACGCTATATTTTCTGCTATTTGCCCCCTGTCATTACTACATGAATACTAGGTTAGGTTAGGTTAAAATAGACGGGAACATGATGGGAAAGGTCCGACGCCACTACGCGTAATGTAAACAAAGATTGCGGTACGCCCGCTCACTACATCCTACCCGGTTAGGCTAATAGCCTAGAACATTAAAACAAAAATATAATAATAATAGCCTAAGCCAACCAGCGGGGGGGGGGGGGGGGGGCACAGCCCCCACCCATAATACTAGGATAGGTGGTAAACCTGACTTTTTGGACCGACAGCGATTTCAAAAAGTTTTATTTTGTTTTTTTGAATATTTCCTTCAGATATAGGCTAGTGTTATTTTATACTGAAGAGGAGCTGAAATTAGTATTTATCCATTATCCAACAATCTAAAAACACACCCTCCACCACTAGTGGGGAGGGCTATGAGGGGTTAAAAGCGTAAAAAAGGATATTAGCCTAACCTAACAACCTTACCTAACCTATCCTAGAATTATGGGTGGGGGCTGCCACCCCCACACCCCCGCTGGTTGGGTAGCAGTGCAAAAAACACAGTATTATGGGACATGTCTTACTTCGGCAACGAGTGGCAGTGAGAGGGCCGAGAGGTTCACAACAATAACACGAGTGCGGCGGCAGACGTATGTTATAATAAGAAATCATCGTATTTATTACCCATTAATTTCCGGAAGTTTAGCCTAGACCTAGGCTATGCGAAAAAATCTTAATCTTTATGTTACTTTTCCATCACCCATTAGGATTGCACTGCTAGCTGTGGTGCGTATTTTAGCACTTTATATTTGTTCTCCCTTATACTACATTTCAGCTCTTAACCTCTGAAGTGCGCATGGGGGTAATTGGAAACGTCCCCCTGTGCTGACGTATTTGAGGTGTTTCCGTCACTAAAATATTCATTGTGCCATTAATAGCATTAATACTTATCCATATGCGCCTATTATGGGTTGATTATAAAGGTATTAACCTGAAACAACAATAAAACGAGTGAAAACAGCGTTTGGATGGTCAAAATCGGAGATATAGCCCGCGAGTTGTATAATGTATGGGTGAGGCAATCTGCTTTCCCGCCAATTTCCCCCAAGGCCACTGAGACACAGTCGATCGATACTCTCTCTCTCTCTCTTGCACTCGCTTGCTATCAGTGATGACCACACCCTCCAATCGGATTTCTAATGTTAGCACGAAAATATACCTCAGAATAAGGGAATAACAGGGAAAATAGGTGATAACTGAAGGAGAGGAGGAAAGTGGGGAAGGAGGGGAGGTAGAGGACTGAGATTTTGCATGGCCCAGGGGCCAAAAAAAAAAAATAAAATAAAAAAAAAAAAATATAATTTTTTTTTTTTTTTTCGATGTCAAAAGTTGATTTTCTTTTTCTCTGACTCTTAAGAGTCTCCCCGCAGTGCGCCGGGGGAACTCTTAAGAGTCTCCCCGCAGCTCCCGGGTTAATGACATATATAGCAATGATGTATAATGCTCTACCGGACCTATTAGGCCTAAAAAGATCGATGGGTTAACTGTCGGTCCAAATCATCAGTATAACCCAAGATTGGACAGGTGGCTGGGTGGATTACCTGACCACCCACCAATACCAGGTTACCCCAGCCGTCATCACAACCAGAGATTGGTATTCTTACTCTTATCAGAGATTGTGCATAGGAGATAGGAGTCTTCCTATGTATTTTATTAATAAAAAGGTGCCTCTAAAATTGCCAGTTACCCTTTTTCGAAAAAAAAAATTCAGCGCCATCTATTGCAGGGTTCCAGAACTACTCAACGTGAATAAATCTACGGATGTACCCTCCATTCTGTTTTTGTTTTTATTATATGTAGGCCTACCGGTACACTACTTTTTCTCTCTCTCTCTCCATCTCTATGTATATATATATATATATATATATATATATATATATATATATATATATATATATATATATATACGATATATATATATATATATATATATATATATATATATATATATATATATATATATATATATATATATATATATATATATATATAGGCCTATTATTTATGTTTGACCAAAGTTTGAGTGTGGCTGTGTACTTCCAAATTAGTAACTTATATTACAATGTAAATACTTGTCTTCAATTGAGATTAGTTTTTCATATAGGCTACATTCATTGTTAATAAATTTAGTCAATATCAAATAATCATCAACAGCCTTCATGATCCATTGCAAACCATATCCTTATTCTCAAGGTCAACCACAGCCTCCTTACGTCATCACGGAGGCTTGGTTCAGCTTGGTAAGCTATGTAATTAACCCCTTCTATACCGACGACGTCTTTTGATTTTATTCTGGCTCCTACTAATCGATTGTATTCACTTTAGGAAGGATCTTTAGCAATTATAAGGCTTCGAACTATCTCAATCAACCCTTTTAACTACCACAGATCATTTCTAAGCTGTATACAATCGTCTACATATTGCTAGAATAAAATATAACATACGATGACGGTACAGAAGGGGTTAATGGAGTATTGCTCACATTTCAGTGTAGGCTCTACTTTGGAGTGCTTTTGCATATCAGTGTACTCTTAAATCATTGTATTCATAATGACTATGGCTGATATGGTGATAGCAAACAAGTTACATGAGTTTCTATAGACTCTACACGAGACACGTGTACTTCTTCTTCTTCTCCTTCTTCTTTTTGTGGAGTTGCTGTCCCTTTCCAAGCCAGCTCACCTATGCACCGGTGACTTCTCCAGAAACAGCTAGAGCTAGATTAAGAATTAGTTTAGAAAATTGTAGTCGTAGAAAAGATAGTTAAAGAAAAAGAATTGAAGTATATAGCTTAAGCAGAACTCTCCTCTCCCTATTTACCCCCTCCTCCACCCCCCAATATCTTGGTCTCTCCTTACCTTAATTTAACTTTTCCCCTCTCTCCTATTTAATCTCATTTTTCTTCCTCCCCCACTCTGGTCACCTTCTCCCCCCTCACCCTATTCTATTCTATTCCGTTTTCTCTTTTGCCACACCTGCTCCAGGAATCTTTTCACTACCTTCATTCTTTTCCCCATTTCCCCATCTACCCCCTCTTCTGTCCCGAGACCTAACACAAATTTTACACCCTCATCCTCCTCCTCTTTCTGTTCTTCCCATTCCCTCTCCCCTACCACCCGTTTCAACTCATTTTCCAACCCATCTCTCTCCTCTGCATACCCCTGGCACTCTGTCACTATATGTTCTATTGTCTCCTCCACTCTCCTCCCTCCCACCTCACACTGCAGACACTCTTTCACCCCCCCATTCCACCTCCATGTTCTCCTATTTGTCTCTAATGCTCCTGCCCTAGCCTTAAACAGTAGTTCTGCTCCCCAACTTCCGTCATAGAACTCCTCTTTTCTCGGTCTCCCCTTGCTTCTATATCTTATAAGTGTACTTTTCTTCTCCATATTTCTCTTCCATTCCTGTCTTCCTACTTCCTTCACTCTCGTTCCTATCTCTTTCTCTAGTCTCCTTCCCTGACCTAGTCCTGCATTACTCCCTACATCTCTCCACTCCTCTCCCACCCTTCTTTGTTTCACTCCTATTTTTTTCAGTTTTCTCTTACACTCTTTTGCCCATCTACTCTTCCCCTCCCCCCATTCATTCACTCTCCTTGGCCACCTATTATCCTCCATCTCCTCCAACCTGCTCTTGTACCTCAACTTTGCCTTCGCCACTCTTTCCTCAAACGTACTCCATCCCATCTCCCCTCTCACTGCTTCATTTGCTGTCCACCTTCTTGCTCCCAGCCCCATTCTTCACCATTGCAGCAAGGGAGAGGAACTGTCAATAAACAGACGTCAGAAATATTTTCCCGCGATAGGGAGGAGCTATGCGCTACCACCATCTAGTGCAGGGGTTCCAGCTAAATCTGTAAATAATGGCCAACTACTATTAACACGGCTGATTTTCCAAGACACCCCTCTAGGTATTCTTACTCTTATGATCACAACACCCTGCCCATAGACTACATATAACCTAGACACGAATGAAGACGCCACAAATCTGTAAATAGTGATCCGCGCGTTCCGAGAGATGGCAGCACGATCGCAAGGGACAATGGGAGGGGAGGGTCCCCACAAAGAAATTATATATTGACTATCCTTGTCCTTGGTCCTCACCTTGTACTAATAACGCTATTAATTAATAAGCAATTGAACATTATCCAGAGACTCTGCAGACATGATATAGTTAAATAGACATAAGTAGAGGCTACTGTAAAGGCCAGTCATCGTGTAATTGTCGTCATTATGAGGAGGTACACAAGCAAACCTCCTCCAACACCCGCCATTGTTGATGTGAGATTCGGGAGTTGCCAACGTCAATGGTGGGACAAAATATCCCTAGATGTCATAAGTATAAATGTCCAGTTTTAGTGTTACTTGACAAATTAACATGTACATAACATGTAACATACTAATATATATTCAAAATGACAATTTAATTCTTGTTGTGTTGCTTGAAGGTATACAGCTTGCATCATATATGAGTACCCTATGTTTTATAGTGTATATGTATACTTAATGTTTTCATCTTGCTTATATATATCTAATTTATACTAAATAATTTACAAGTGTTTTTACCAACATTAATTAACTCTTAAATACGTTCCCTCTTTAATCTATTGCTCCCTCGTTTTGCGGATATTCCCTTAACTTTGGAAACACTGCAGCAAGCTAGCTGGCAGGTGCGCGCGGCGCACAGACTATCTATAATAAGCAGGGGCGTCATTTGGGGGGGGGCAGCGAGGGCCCCCCCCCCCCCCCAAGCTTTCTAAGGGGGCCTCAAAATCAACTACAGTTAGTAATACTAAAAACAAATATGGGAAAAATTGCGAAATTACAAATAAATATATATATATTTAGCCTCAATATGTTCAGAGTTAAATATATCGTGTGTGTGTGTGACCTTGAGTTTAGCAAGGATATCATCATGATAACGACATATTGTAGGCCTATATCACAGCTGACCGCGGCCCGCGCCACCGCACGTGTTTACTGTTGAGTAATTTCAAATTTGAGTGTTTAGTATACTCAGGGCGGTGGAGTTGAGCAGTACGGCTGCAACATCTCTCGTCCCTCCAGGCCCAACCGCAGACAGACTGACCCGGGGACTGGACGACTCGGCTAATGGGACAACTCGGCTCGGACAGCTCGGCCCACTCTTGGACAACTCGGCCACGACGGCGAGACAGCTCGGCCCATTATTTGAGACAGCTCGGCCATGACGGCGAGACAGCTCGGCCTATTATTTGAGACAGCTCGGCCCCATGTTATGTTATGGGGCAATTTTTTTAATATAGCCGTGAAAAAACCTATAGCCTTGAAATTCGTGATTGTATCTAACCTTGTGATATAGTCGTGAAAAAGCCTGTAGCCATGAAATTCGTGATTGTATCTAACCTTGTGTGAGTATATATACCTTACTAATCTAAATAAAATTACCTTATAATAGACAAAATACACTGTAAAGTGTGTCATGATCCTCAAGGGGTTAACATGATGATGATAGAAGACAATCATAATATATTATATTTTCATTCCTGATCCTACCTACAGTATATGTCCCTTTTTTATATATTCGTTCTAGGAATCATTTATCCTCTAAGTCATCCATTAGTATTCTCATTAATATTATTGACCTACCGAATCATTTGTTGTTAGCCATTTCTAGACCGGTACTTTCTGGATTTGAATGATCAGTTGTAGGACTTGTGATCGTGTTCTTAAAATTGTGCAATGGGTTCATAATTACCTTTTGTAGTTTATAATTTATGGGGAAAGGGGTAGAAAGATCCTTCCCAATAACAATATACCATTTATAAAACCACAGCTAACAAATTACAACAATATAGATATATCCGTTCTCTCGCCCTAATTACCAGTTTATTACTTAATATGCTAAATTCTAAAATTGTTTTATTTATGTAAGTTGAAAATTATTCTAATTAAGATGTGCATCCAATTTTATTTTCTTATTTAGTAAGTTAGTCTAGTCGATATTTGGCCAAGACTACCATCAGTTAATGTTAACTAAACTGACTGAACAATGGGATCCAAAAGAAGTTGTTTGTTATAATTGTGTAGCCTATGTACTTTTGTTTAATATGTACATAATATATCCGTAGTGATACTACATATTAAATCACTCAATAATATAGATCCCCAGCGGTCGAGTGGGGTAATTTCCAATATTACTATTTTTTGTTCTATGTGAGTGAGGGAGACAAAAGGCAGAATTGCCTGTAGCGAGTGCCTCACCCATAGTTGAAAGAGTAACTGGGCCAAAATCAAGGGACGTTCGAGTCAAAATGCCTGGCCACACAGAGTTTGAAGTAATTTAAGCCATAGGAGAAGGGAAAGACTGATTCTGGGAGAGAGTTCCAGAGCTCAGCTGTTGAATAGAAGAAAGACAGAGTAACGTTTCATTCTTTGGTGGAGAGTTGCACAGAGTAGGGGTGGGTGAGATTGTGTTGCAAGACGGGTTACTCAGCTACTACTTCAATTTTGTACCAAAATGTATTAACTATGAAAACTTGGCGTTAATACAACGCAGATGCATTAAATTCATATTTGTCCATTAAATATCGAGAAATCAGTTGATAAGAGATTAATTTGATCACCAGCTGAAATAAAATCGACTATAATAACACACAACAAAGCCACTCGCCACTAGACAGCTTCCTCTCTCCAACACCCCTTCTCTCCTCTCAATACTCTTCGGTAAGTAGATGCGAGGTGCCTTTGCAAAGGCTTATCCCCCAATACCTTCACCTGACCTATAGATTTTGCGGGTGTACTATGATTGTAATATGAAAATGTAGCATTCTGGAAAAGACTGAATGTTCCACTTGTGGCAGAATAATGCGATACCTTTAAAAATAGGCCTATATTTATATGATTTTGAATTACTGAATTACTTCGATCTTATTACTCATACTAAACACAATACATTCTAATACTAATGTGTTATCTTTTTAACTATTTGTTTAGAATATATGTTTATGAAACCACGGTTAATAATAATCCTTGATATGTCAGTTCAGGTGAAGGTATTGAGGGATAAGCCTCAAATGAATAATAACAATATAAGTAGATAACCAATCTTTGAATACAGACAAACAGTAAGCAGAGATTATACGAGAAACGTAAAGTTAAAAATACTTTATTTTTATTTATATCTAATTTAAGAATAGTCACAATAATTGACCTTGATAAAACTAAATTATACAACAATACCTTGCATCATTATTAAGATATGATACATTTACTGACATATAAAACTATTTTGTATGTTTTAATACTTAATACTACTACTACTAATAATAATAATTGTTATGCCCTGTTTTTCTACAGGATTAACTTGGGTAATGTGAGTTCTAACTGACTGGGTATAGAAGGCTGCATGCACAAAACAAGGTATGAGGAATAGAGAACACAAAATAAACACACGGTAACAACACACACGATCACATTTATTGACGCACACGATTCTGTAGTTTTCTTGATAATGATTAATATGAAACACAAGAAGGTATGAATACTCGTACTAGACAAATGATAGAATTGAACAACTAGCATTAAGTGGATCTGGATGGAGCCTAGTCTCCCACTTCCAACGTTCAGGTATTAATCATCTGATCACTGGCTTTATTCACAAGTTGATATACTAGAGACCATCAATGTTACTTATAGATTCAAATTCACTGTTTGATTTATTACTGGTAGCTCTGGTGCACAAGTAGTAGTTCACAGACTAGATTAGACACGCGTATTTTAGAGCACGGGAATTCTAGTAACCTCAGGGGGTACTGATCTAAGTTTTATATTCTTATAGCAGAAACACATAGAACGCAAATCAGTGGGCGAACATTAGATATCACTAGGGTTTCACTTCTATGTAATAATATCTGGTTATATGGGTAATTACGAGAGTTAATATCGCCTGTTAATTAATAAACACTGATACGCTTAGCACTTCCTAATGGAATGGTTATATATGAATTATACTGGGGCAAAGATATAGCCACTTCATAGAAATATTAATAAGTGAGTCTCTAAATAGCACTGTAACACTGTAGTACTGATAGAGTGAATCTTGGGTAGTATTTGATTGGTCTGGTCCTGGTTATCTTGCGTCCGTGATGTTGGGGGCTAACGACTGGTTCCGCGGCCGTCCAGGTGGTCCATATGTAGGAAGTTCTCAAGACGGATCTCTTGGCGATCGTTGCTGGCTACACTCTTATATACCCACTGGTTTGTGAAGGTTATAAGGTGCACGTAGATTTCTTGTACGTGGACAGATCCTTCTATCTAACTCTGCCACAGAGTCTGCCGGCTCTGGAACTCAATTCTCAGCAACAAACAATGATAAAACTGGAGGTCAACTCTGGTGACCAACCACTGGTTGGTGTCTATCTTTCAACTGATTTTACTTGGGGCTGGAGCTTGGTTTATAGGTTCGGTTTTGGACCCTGTAGGCCATAGGGATCTCGATTTTTGATGGACTTATTTGAGCTCTCAATTGATACGGGAACTAGGTAAGGTGGTGATTACTGTTGTGGCACATGGCTGTATGGAGCCTTCATAATGTGATATAATTGAGCCTTAGTAAGAGGTACTATTTTGGCTATACTGGAAGTATTTAGGGGAGAGAGACTGGATCTACTTTGCGAGGCGGTTTGGGACAGCTGTGATAGGGGCGGCTCTCTTAGATTGCTCAGTCTTCATTCTATGGTATAGCTGAGGTGCTAATTTGGTTATCAGAGTATGCAAGAAAGGTTAATGGGTTATTGTGGGTTAATAGAGGTTAGTAAAGGTGTTAGTCATATATGGTTAGTTCATTGATAGGAAGAATTCCTGTGCTACCTGGCAATGACTCGGAAGTCAAAACAGGGGTCAGGTATACCTCCGCAGGGGTCGGGGTCTCCCTCCTCGGGTGGGTGAAAAGGGGGAGGTGTGCGTCCTCTCTCTGTGATGGTCGTCCGGGCGGCTGTGGCTGGGGGCTTGCCATATTACAAGTGTTTGTAATAACCCTCTGCTTATGAGACAGATGTGGGTGTTCGTAATACTAAAACCGAAGGTGCCTTGACCAGCTGGTTTAATTGGTTGGGTTGTTAATTGCATGGTTTGTTGGATGTGGGGGAGACTGGGTTGCTAACTCTGCCACATTTATCTGGAAGTATGGCAATAGAAGTTAGTCACTGGCGAGGCGGCTAGCCTCACACTGACGAGCATTTGGTACAGGGTTGTGAATGGGTTGTGAGGGAATAGATGGCATGCAAAGGGTTAGTAAAGTTCTAATGGTGTTCCTTCCTACTGGGGAAAGGTAGGCTGGATAGGAGTATATATACAAAAGGTTTGAGAATGTTAGTAACGGAAAAGTTAAGGATATTCAGGGGGTATGCTGGAGAGGCTAGGTCGGAAGGGAGTCGAGGAGCGTGGGGGGGGTAACCAGAGGGAGAGGGTTAAGGGGGGCTACGTGGAAGTTTGACCCTAAGGTCTCTGGGCGTAGGGGTGGCATTAGACTACAGTTGGTATCGTAGGCTGGGGGTTAATGACAGGGAAGGTATGTTAGCCAAACGCTACCGGGGGATGAGCAATATGTGGTGGTATATGAGTCTGGAAAGGATAGAATCATGTGGACTGTGGGGCTGTGGGGAAGAGGAGGTTAACTGTAGGTGTGTGCTTGACTGTGGATAAAAGTAGAGAAAAACATGGTGTATTATTACTCGTCAATACGAGGGGTTATGGACACTATTATTTGACACGATTTCTTGCTGATCTAGTTGTCCCTGGGAACTGCGTTTTCTATGAAATATAGACCAAAGAAAGCGGCAGTTCGTAGGGGTAGCTTCATTATTGTTTCGGGGTAGATATGCATCGAGACAATGGTAAAAGAGGGTTAGCTATACAATCTCTGGTTGGGGTAAGA
>CM064485.1:25847285-26118757 GCA_032716605.1 Paralithodes platypus | reverse complement strand
CCATTAATCTGAATGTTTTGAAGTAGTTAATAGGCTACAATGACAATGGTAAACTTTTGAAGTGATTTCAAGAACATATGATATGTGTGTGTGCACCATTGTGTCATTTGGGTGGCCCAATGTCTCAATGTTTTCGTCATACACAGGTTCATAGGGGTAAAGTCCGATAATCCGAAAAATCCACTAATCCGAACGAGAGCCGGTCCGCTGCCCTTCGGATTAACGGAAGTTTACTGTACTAAGTTTCACCGACTCTTCCCTCTTTTGTTCTCCTTTCCTTATTCTATTTACCTCCTTCCAGAACATCTTTCGTTCCTCAAAATTCAAAAAACATTTGACCCCACCTTTCATTTGCAATTTTCTTCGCTTCTCTAATATTCCATTTTGCCTCTCTCCGTTTCTCCTTGTACCTCTCCGATACCTCAACACTACCATCCTGTAAAACCCTCTCAAACCTCTGTCTCTCCTCCTCAACTGCCTTTCTCACCGTATCATTCCACCACTCGCTTCCCTTCCTGATACCTCTGCCTCCTACTTTCCTTTTACTACATACAGTAAAATTCCGTTAATCCGAAGGGCAGCGGACCGGCCCTCGTTCGGATTAGTGGATTTTTCGGATTATCTGACTTTACCCCTATGAACCTGTGTATTAATGGCCTGACGAAAACATTGAGGCATTAGGCCACCCAAATGACACAATGGTGCACACACACATATCATATGTTCATGAAATCACTTCAAAAGTTTACCATTGTCATTGTAGCCTATTACCTACTTCAAAACATTCAGATTAATGGTCAAAGGAATCTGCTGATATAAACGTAAACACCATATGTCCGCATCGTCTTCTTCCGTCTACTAGCGAGTTTGTATTGTGTGACGTTAACCACTCCGTTAGAACCGCATGGCTTGTCCTACAGTGACTCGCTAGGATCGCCAGGGCAGTGGATGTGGCTACAGTTGATGTATTGTTGTGTGCTTTATTTCATATGAAAGCTCGTGTCATGGGCAGTCCAGAAAGGCTCTTTGTTTTCACCCATGTCAAGGCTTTATATATTTAATTGCAAAGTATATGTTTTATCATTAAGTAGTAATGATAGGATTTGACCGAGAGAGAGAGAGAGAGAATAGAACAGAGTGTGGGGAGGCGCGCAGTGTTTTGCTATACTCGATGACGTCATAGCTGGCTGGCCTCGTGGGGATTCGTTGGAGGAGTTTTTTACCATGCTTGGTGATGTCATGTTTGGCTAGCTTCTTTAGCATTGGCTAGAGGACTTGTTACCGCTTTTCCTACGCAGTTCGAACTAGTGCTAGTATATATACAACTTTCTCGCCACTCTCTCCCTCAGATCTGGTTTCTAGAACGCATCCCTCTTATCCCTTTGATACCTGTCCTCCTCCTGCACCTGAGAACCTTTTCCTCTGCCTATCTCTCTCATTTTCCATATCTTTCACCACCTTTTATTAATATTATACCCCCTCTGGTTAACTCTGCATAATCAGCTTAATGCTGGCCAGTTGTATTGTGCGTTAAGGTCTTATATAACCCATGTATGTTAGTTGTTAAGATAAGTTGATCACGAAGCATTGGTTGGCATTCATATTGTTCAGTACCGCTTCCTATAATTATTAGTGTTCTGCTAGATTAGATAATGCTAGACTAGGAGTCTGATACTATAAGGTATTGTTTCCGATGAGTGCTGGCTTTAGTTAAAAGCTGCACGACATACCTGAGAACTGGAGTTGATTGGGTAAATTCTAGTCTGTGTGCCATTGAGAGTAGAGCATGCATGAATGAGGGCTTTTTGCCTATACCATTCTGCACTGTTCTAGGCTCGGTTGCTTGTCTTTGAGGTACGCCAGGAGAATGCTTAATACTTCGGTATTAAGGTTTCTCAAGAGAGCTACCCTTCCCTATAATGTAATATTTGACACACAGACTTGAGATTTGCTCTAGGCTATGCGGCATGCCATGCGCACCAGTATCTCGTATCATTGACTAGCTCTAGAGACTTTATCAGTCATAGTAGACATTAAGTATATTAAACCAATTACTCTTATTATGCATACCCGTTTATGATTACACAAGCATTTCGCAGCCTAGTTTGATGTATTGAGACACAAACGACGTAGGCTCTTTTTGTTGATAGGAATACTGCATTGTCGTGGCGATTATTATTATTGTTGTAGCGTTTAGGATATTCTTGGCTCCGACTGCATTATATATCCTGCCTTTTTGTGTGCATAGCCTGTACGAGCATTGTTCCGCTGCCTGCCTTTTTGGGTTCCATTTCCGATTCGAGCATCTTGATAGCATCTAACATTTAAAGAAGATTCCTTGTTGGTGTTGAAGGACTTTAGTGCACTTTCTTTCATGCAGGAGTGCCTGACATTTATTGATTAAAGTTAACGTAAGCTGTAACTTCCCTTACCACCTTACTTTGCATACCATAACCAAGCACCTTCGGTTATAGGTAGTAATAGGCTGTTTTCACATAACATTAAGCCTAGAGTAGACGCACATTTATTGAGAGTTTGATAACCTATTATTGCATATAGAACTCTGGAGAGTATTTGTGTTCTTTGTTCACTGGGAATATACATCAGAGGTTGGATCTAGCGCTTTCCGTTGTAGCATTTATGCCATTACTAGTCCAATGAATAAGAGCCCTGATATATTTAAACCTGTCGTAACAAATGGCGACCTTACCTAGGATTTGGTGAACCTACATTTATTAGCAGGGAACATTTGTTGTTTTGGGGAATATTTTGTGGGGATCAGCAAGAATTAAAAAAAATTGCAACATAGTATAGCCCTTGAGTATTTCCGAGAATTTTTGTGTGTATATTGAGGTATAAGAGTTTGGGGTGCTTCTTTTCTGAATATTAAGGTGGGAAATTTTTGTGAGCATCATGTCTTATACCGGATCAGAGGAGAATGGAGACACAGTACGTAATGTCGAAACTGAGGAACAGCAGTATGATGAAAGGGTTAATCAGGTGAACTGTGAGGAGGATGCTAGGTTATTTTTGCAATGGCCTGTTACTGCCGAGCGATTGGAGGGTATGGATCGGTACGGTCTTCAATGCCTGGCCACAGCTATCGGTCATGCGGGTACTAGCAGCAGACCAGGGATAACTTGATAACGTGTGTACTGGGCAGGGTGACTGGTGAGCGAGATGGGTTGAGTGCTCAGAGCCCTTCGGCCATGCTTCCCCTACACTCGACTCCCAGCCATCCCAGTGGTTTGCCGACCCCGGGTACGCTTCCACAGTTGGGTGGTGACTGGCAGGGTGGGTTGCCCCTGGGGGGACCACCGGTAATTTCAAACATTGTAGCACCTTCACCTCCTCAAGGGTTAACTCCAGAATTATTGCTTCAGCTCGAATTAGCTAAGCTTCAGCATCAGCAGCAAATAGAATTAGCTAAGATCGAAGAGAGAAAGGCTAGCAGGGCATCTGACCTTCAGCTTCAGCAGCAATTAGAATTAGCCAAGTTAGAAGAGAGAAAAAGTCACCAGCAAATAGAGCTAGCACAAATCCAAGCTGAATCGACTAGGTACTGTGCCGACATGGACGTAGAGAAGTCGCGAGTAGAGACGACGGGATAGCGACTTGGGGCTTGTAACCGTGCTCATGATCAATCTCTCTCGCACTTATTGAAACTGGTTCCGGTGTTTGATGAGAGTGGGGTAACAGAATTTTTCGCACGCTTTGAGAAGAAGTGCCAGGAACACCAGTGGCCAGAGAATAAATGGGCAGCACTTGTATCCTCTGGATTAATAGGCAAGGGTCTTAAAGCCTACGATGCGTTACCTTTGGAGTCATGTATTGTGTATGAGGATCTAAAGGAGGGCTGTCCTGAGGGCTTACGAACTGCAACCAGAAACGTACCGTTTGAAGTTCCGGGGTGTAACTAAGGGAAGAGATAGCACCTTTTTGGAACACGCCCGGGACTTGTCCGATGCTATGGGGAACTGGCTCCGATCTGAGAAGGTAACAACATTTGATGGAGTTAAGCAGTTAATGATGTTGGAGCAGTTCTTTAAGAGCACGGGCGGTGATCTAACTTTGAACTTAAAGGAGAAAAACCCAAGAACTCTAGTCGAAGCAGCAGAAATGGCTGATCGACGGCTGTCGTTGATTCGGGGTTGCGGGTCCTCACAGAAGTACGATGCAAGTGCTAGGGACCGTTATCCTCCCCCTCCCCGTAGCAATGACACATTTAAACAAAAGAGCAATGAAACTAAAACTGAATCCAAACCTAACACCACGCCGTATGAGAAAAGTCAGGGGCTTTTTACATCACAGTATAAGCCAAAACCGAAATTTATGTGTTTTAAGTGCCACCAGGAGGGTCATAAGGCAAATGAGTGCCCTAGTCGACCTCCTCCGGCAGCCGTGTCTTTTGCTCACGGAATTGGAGTGTTCAAGAGGACATCGGAGTTTGTTAGAGGCAATTCTTCCGAGGTAAATACACTGCCAGTGCAGAAGGATCCGGAAGGCTTATTCCCTGTCCGTGATGCCTTTAGTGACCACAGGGGACTCGGTTGTGTGGAGTGGGGGGGTAGAAGACATGAGGTGAGAATTTTGTGTGACACTGGGGCATCGCAAACATTGTTGAGGAATTTCACTGGTAAACCTGTAAATACGGCGCGGGTTCAGGGAGTTAATGCAACAAGGTCATACCCGCTTGTAAGAATGAAGATGGAAGTTGATGGTGTGACTCGTGACCTGGATGTAGGAATTGTGGAGAAGTTACCTGTTGGGGGCGTCGACCTCCTTCTCGGCAACGACTTTGCGGGGCCTACTTCCGAGGCTCCACCCTTAGTCGTTGCCGAGAAGCCGGCCGACGTGAGTAGGGAGGAGCAGGAGTGGGTTGAGAAGTGTCCGGTGCAACCTATGGCGTGTGTTGTCACCAGATCTCTTGCATCCAGGGAGTCACATTCTGGTCAACAGTCTTTAGACAAGCGGAGGAAAGGTACCGAGAAGGGGTTGGAAGTTGATGCGGTTGAGAGTTTAGTATCAACGGACATTCTCGGGGACTCATTATTAGGACCGATTTCCGAGTCTGGAGAAGACCCATTAACTGTTACTGAGAAGGCAGAGGATGGGCTTAAAAAGACGAAAAGACAGCAACGATACACAGAGAGAGAGCAACGGGAGGCTAAATTCAATGTAGGAGGGGGGCATGAGTTGTTTCGCAAACACTTAGATAAGCTTGCTCCTTCGGACATTCGTAAATTGCAATTAGAAGACCCGGAGGTTCTTGAATGTGGTACCGGTGCTGTCGAGTTGGAGGAGGACAGTGATGCACAGTCGGGAGAGGTAGCAACAAGGTATTCTGACGCGTACCCTATGAGAAATGGGTCAGCGAAGACGGTGGTCCGAAGCTTGCTAATGTATTTTTCCCGGTATGGTTACCCGCAGGGGATTCAGTCAGACCAAGGATCCAACTTCACTTCTGGCCTCTTTGTTCAAGCAGTGCCGCAGCATGGGATTGGTACGGTTGTGTCATCTGCGTATCATCCGGAGAGCCAGGGTGTGTTAGAGCGGTGGCACTCAGCCTTGGAATCTGTGCTTCGTTGTTGTTGCTTTGAGAGTGGGAATGGTTGGGATCTTGGCCTGCCATGTGTTTTATTTGCTGCACGGGAGGTACCTGGGGAAAGTTTGGGATTCAGCCCTAATGAGCTCGTCTTTGGACACCGTGTCAGAGGGCCTCTCCATATGGTTGAAGAAATATGGGAGGGTGCAGAAAAACCTTGTGCTAGGCTCAAGTATGTCCTCGACAGTCGAGAACGGATGTTGCGCAGTCTGGAGTTGGCTGGCCGTAATTCGACTAGCTCTCAGGCCCTCATGAAGGACAGGTACGACCTCAAGGTTAAACTCAGGGAGTTTTGCGTGGGTCAGGAGGTGTTGATTCTACTGCCCCTTGTAGGTCACCCCTTATCCGCGAAGTACACTGGTCCTTATAGGGTGGTAGAGAAGCTATCGGACCTGGATTGCTTGGTGGCCGCTCCAGACAGAAGTAAGCGCAATCAGTTATGTCACGTTAATCTCATGAAGGAGTATGTGAGGCACCCCCCTGAGCCTCTAACTGTGCCTGTGATGACGTTTAGCAGTCAAGGTGGAGAAGGAGAACGGGACAGTCAACCTCAGGTGGAGGATAACTGGAAGGATAAGAAAGTCAAATAGGCACCTGAGTGTGAGAAGGCGTTTAGAATAGTAAAACACCTGTTGTGCACTCACCCGATCCTCAGGGCCCCTGACTTTAGCCTACCTTTCCAACTAGCAACGGATGCTAGTGGTGTGGGGGCTGGTGCCGTCCTTATGCAAGAGGACGATGATGGGCTGGAGCATCCTGTTAGTTTCTGCTCGGAGAACTTCAATTCAGCCCAGGGAAGCTGCTCTGTTGTCGAGAGGGAGCTGCTGGCAGTTGTGCTTGCACTGAGGCATTTCGAGGTCTATGTTCCAGCCTATGGTCCGGTCGTTGTAGTTTACACAGATCATCACCCTCTCAAGTTCTTGGACCAGTTTCACAATCGGAATATGAGGCTGACCAGGTGGTCACTAAGGTTACTGGTATATAACCTGGACATACGCCATATTGCCGGTTGTGACAACGTGGTTGCAGATTGTCTTTCAAGGGTATATGATCCTGGGTAGATTGACACACGGGTAGCCTCCTGCTTTAGTTTGAATAGTATTTTGCGCTTGGTGCTTGTTGGCTCGCGGTTGTAGCCCAGCGAATTGGGTCGTAAAGCAGGAGTTGAGCGTTTGGTATAGAAGAAAAAACTAGGCTTGCCCCTATAGTGCAGCCGAAATAAACAAATTAAAAACATAAAAATCAAATAAAAACTCTTTCTTTGATAGTTGAATTTTATCAGTATGTTATAGCAGTAATTCTGAGTTGCACTCCTCTCAGAATGCTGGGCTAGAGAAGCTCGCTCTTGAGGAGCATAACTACATATGATTTAACCTATTGTGTTGGGGAGGGTTATAATTTTGTAAAATGTTTTGTTGAGAACTGTGCCAGATATTTTACTGCCGCTGGGTGATGGGAAGTAGAGATATAGCATGGGTTCTAACAATCAGATTTTTGTGAGCCTTGGGCCTCTGAGAAAAATCTTGGGGGGGGTGTGACGTTAACTACTCCGTTAGAACCGCATGGCTTGTCCTACAGTGACTCGCTAGGATCGCCAGGGCAGTGGATGTGGCTACAGTTGATGTATTGTTGTGTGCTTTATTTCATATGAAAGCTCGTGTCATGGGCAGTCCAGAAAGGCTCTTTGTTTTCACCCATGTCAAGGCTTTATATATTTAATTGCAAAGTATATGTTTTATCATTAAGTAGTAATGATAGGATTTGAGCGAGAGAGAGAGAGTAGAACAGAGTGTGGGGAGGCGCGCAGTGTTTTGCTATACTCGATGACGTCATAGCTGGCTGGCCTCGTGGGGATTCGTTGGAGGAGTTTTTTACCATGCTTGGTGACGTCATGTTTGGCTAGCTTCTTTAGCATTGGCTAGAGGACTTGTTACCGCTTTTCCTACGCGGTTCGAACTAGTGCTAGTATATATACAACTTTCTCGCCACTCTCTCCCTCAGATCTGGTTTCTAGAACGCATCCCTCTTATCCCTTTGATACCTGTCCTCCTCCTGCACCTGAGAACCTTTTCCTCTGCCTATTTCTCTCATTTTCCATATCTTTCACCACCTTTTATTAATATTATACCCCCTCTGGTTAACTCTGCATAATCAGCTTCATGCTGGCCAGTTGTATTGTGCGTTAAGGTCTTATATAACCCATGTATGTTAGTTGTTAAGATAAGTTGATCACGAAGCATTGGTTGGCATTCATATTGTTCAGTACCGCTTCCTATAATTATTAGTGTTCTGCTAGATTAGATAATGCTAGACTAGGAGTCTGATACTATAAGGTATTGTTTCCGATGAGTGCTGGCTTTAGTTAAAAGCTGCACGACATACCTGAGAACTGGAGTTGATTGGGTAAATTCTAGTCTGTGTGCCATTGAGAGTAGAGCATGCACGAATGAGGGCTTTTTGCCTATACCATTCTGCACTGTTCTAGGCTCGGTTGCTTGTCTTTGAGGTACGCAGGGAGAACGCTTAATACTTCGGTATTAAGGTTTCTCAAGAGAGCTACCCTTCCCTATAACGTAATATTTGACGCACAGACTTGAGATTTGCACTAGGCTATGCGGCATGCCATGCGCACCAGTATCTCGTATCATTGACTCTAGCTAGACTTTATCAGTCATAGTAGACATTAAGTATATTAAACCAATTACTCTTATTATGCATACCCGTTTATGATTACACAAGCATTTCGCAGCCTAGTTTGATGTATTGAGACACAAACGACGTAGGCTCTTTTTGTTGATAGGAATACTGCATTGTCGTGGCGATTATTATTGTTGTAGCGTTTAGGATATTCTTGGCTCCGACTGCATTATATATCCTGCCTTTTTGTGTGCATAGCCTGTACGAGCATTGTTCCGCTGCCTGCCTTTTTGGGTTCCATTTCCGATTCGAGCATCTTGATAGCATCTAACATTTAAAGAAGATTCCTTGTTGGTGTTGAAGGACTTTAGTGCACTTTCTTTCATGCAGGAGTGCCTGACATTTATTGATTAAAGTAACGTAAGCTGTAACTTCCCTTACCACCTTACTTTGCATACCATAACCAAGCACCTTCGGTTATAGGTAGTAATAGGCTGTTTTCACATAACATTAAGCCTAGAGTAGACGCACATTTATTGAGAGTTTGATAACCTATTATTGCATATAGAACTCTGGAGAGTATTTGTGTTCTTTGTTCACTGGGAATATACATCAGAGGTTGGATCTAGCGCTTTCCGTTGTAGCATTTATGCCATTACTAGTCCAATGAATAAGAGCCCTGATATATTTAAACCTCAGTCGTAACACTTCCTCTTGAAGATCAGATCAGATGTGGTTCGGGAAGTAATGCCTTAACAACGGCACTTCCCTGAGAGGTTCTTGTAATTTTCCTTTTGTGATTTTCCTTTTGTGACGTGCTCTGTTATATTATATTGTATTGAAAGCACCCTTGTCTTGTTGTCTTGAAAGCACCCTTGGGACGCTCCGATCACTGAACTACAGTAAAAGTCCGTTAATCCGACGACCGATGATTCGAATCTCCCAATAGTCCGAATTTTTCAATTTGAGGCCAAATCCGAATTCACCCGATGGTCCGAATTTCAAGAAGGCCCAAAGTCCCCTTTTTGAGGCATTAGGCCACTCAAATGACACATAATGGAGCACACACATATCATATGTTCATGAATTCACTTTAAAAGTTTACCATTGTCATTGTAGCCTATTATCTACTTCAAAACATTCAGATTAATGGTCAAAGGAAGCTACTGATATAATCGTAAACACCTTCGTCTTCTTCTTCTTCCACATCGTCTGCTAGAGAGTTTGTTTTGCTCTTGAACGCATCCTTGGGACGCTCCGATGCGCTACTGGCTTGCACCGCATTTTCTGCAAGCGCATTCAGTCTTGAGCTTGACAACGCACCTTTGGACGTATTAGTCTTGAGCTTGAAAACGCACCTTTGGATGTTCCGATACGCTACTATTTATAGTTCAGTGATCGGAGCATCCCAAGGGTGCTTTCAAGACAACAAGACAAGGGTGCTTTCAATACAATATAATATAACAGAGCACGTCACAAAAGGAAAATCACAAAAGGAAAATTACAAGAACCTCTCAGGGAAGTGCCGTTGTTAAGGCATTACTTCCCGAACCACATCTGATCTTCAAGAGCAAGACAAACTCGCTAGTAGACGGAAGAAGAAGAAGACGTTTATATCAGCATATTCCTTTGACCATTAATCTGAATGTTTTGAAGTAGGTAATAGGCTACAATGACAATGGTAAACTTTTGAAGTGATTTCATGAACATATGATATGTGTGTGTGCACCATTGTGTCATTTGGGTGGCCTAATGTCTCAATGTTTTCGTCATACACAGGTTCATAGGGGTAAAGTCCGATAATCCGAAAAATCCACTAATCCGAACGAGAGCCGGTCCGCTGCCCTTCGGATTAACGGAAGTTTACTGTATAAATAGTAGCGTATCGGAACGTCCAAAGGTGCGTTTTCAAGCTCAAGACTGAATGCGCTTGCAGAAAATGCGGTGCAAGCCAGTAGCGCATCGGAGCGTCCCAAGGATGCGTTCAAGAGCAAAACAAACTCTCTAGCAGACGATGTGGTGTTTACGTTTATATCAGTAGCTTCCTTTGACCATTAATCTGAATGTTTTGAAGTAGGTTGTTGTTGTTGTTGTTCCCTAAGCTGCCTGGCCGAACAGCCCCGAGTCCCTGAGAAAGGCCATGGCCACGATCGGGCTTTCCCACAGAGCTCTCATTGAGTGTAGATTGTGTTGTTGGCGTAAGTGGTTGTGTGAAATGCAGTCTTCTTTGAAGTAGGTAATAGGCTACAATGACAATGGTAAACTTTTAAAGTGAATTCATGAACATATGATATGTGTGTGCTCCATTATGTGTCATTTGAGTGGACTAATGCCTCAAAAAGGGGACTTTGGGACTTCTTGAAATTCGGACCATCGGGTGAATTCGGATTTGGCCTCAAATTGAAAAATTCGGACTATTGGGAGATTCGAATCATCGGTCGTCGGATTAACTCCTTGCGACATATATGAAGCGATCGCGTCATATGAATAAGTCCACCAAAAACTCATATGACGCGATCGCGTCATATGGACTTATCTCTATACCTCTCCAATAAGTTTATGACGCAATTTTGCGTCATATGAGCTCAGTAAGTCCGATAAGTTACCATACGATAAAACCGTTGGTGGCAACCTCAGCCTCCTGCGATAATTCTAACGGCCGCAGTGTTGT
The DNA here is from genome assembly GCA_032716605.1 of Paralithodes platypus. Lineage (NCBI taxonomy): Eukaryota > Metazoa > Arthropoda > Malacostraca > Decapoda > Lithodidae > Paralithodes > Paralithodes platypus. Next base: position 26,107,844 of record CM064485.1, on the reverse strand, counting down.
TGTGAGTGTAGTGCGAGGCAGTGGCAATGATCCTGGGGCTCCCGCCTCCTCGGACATACTGGAACATAATATGTCTGGGGGAGTTAAAGGACTTTTACTGTACTTCCTCTGCGCTTGCTCTCACTCCTTCCATAAACTGTTTCCATTTATCCTCTACTTCTCTCTTTTCTATCTCTCTCACTTCCATCCATTTTTCATTTAGTCTTTCCTTGTACTGTACTCTCTTTTCTACTGTTCTCTAACTCACTAACTTTTATTACCTCTCTCACTTCACATTTGTGTTGCGTTCTCCTGTAACTCCTTACTCTCAGCTTTCCCTCCATAATAATAAGTCAGTCAGTCAGTCAGTAGCCAAATCCTTTTTCCCTTAAAGGGGTAGGGAGAATCAGCCAGAACTGGCTCCTTTGCAGGCAAATGGCCCAGCTTACTGATCCATCAGTGGGAATTCATTCTGGAGGTAGAACTCCCAGGCCCAACCTCCAGAGTATATCTGCGCCACACAAATGACGGGCGATGAGGTCGCCAGTTCGCCACATCCCTACGCCATAAATAATAATAATAATGGTTGTTTTTCTCTACCAAAAGAGCCAGCGCTTCAAGAAACTCACTAGCGCTCTATTTCAGAATTGAAATTTACATTAGGTTCCTATATTTCATTATAGTGGCGCTACTGAACGCATTGGCATCTACTAAACCATATAATTACCCATCACCACACTATTTACACAATCAAAAGCTTTTAAAAAAAGATAGGTCTTCAATTGTTTCATAAAAACGTCTACAGAAGTTGACTGCCTTATTAGAGTTGGCAGCTGATTGAACAGCCTAGGAACTTTACAGGAAAAGGATTTCTCTCTCAGCGAAAGCACACTCGCGAACAACCCTGGGCTCCTGGAGGCGTAGAAAATATATACAGTAATTGAAGCTTGAAGGAAAAATTACAACAAATAATACTGTATACCGGTAATGGTACAGCACAAGAAATTAAGAAAACATGGAAGCACATAGTAAAAAAAATATAAACACTGTACAACAGTAAAAAATAATAACCCAGTAAATAAAAGGCACAAGTATAATCAGAAAAAATAGTAAAAGTACAAACAAACAAAAATACAGTGGATAACATTATACTATTCAATCAGAAGCTAACCTCCCCCCCCAAAAAAAAAACAAGAAGCACAAAAATAAAGATCCCAGTAAAAAGCAAAATGTATGCAGATAAAAAATTATGTACTGTACCAGTAAACTGAAAAATACAAATACTGTACACATATAATAAAACACCATCACCGATAAACTGCAGAACATATAAAATATTGTAAACACATAGCAGTGTCGCAAAAAAAAATATATGTACAGTGGTGCACCAACTTTCACTACATCTCGATTCGCGGATCGCACTTTCACGGCAGCCTTTAAATATTCCACCAATTTGACTTACGCGGTAAAAACTCGCATTTTCGCGCCCGAGTTTCGAAATTGGAGACCTATTCAACCACAAGCAAGAGGATTCGGTAGAAGAAGAATTAATTTTTGTGTCGAAACACGACCCTATACCAGTATATAGTCACCCAATGACTATAACTAATCAATACACATACTGTACAGTAAACCCTCGCTATCTCGGACCTCTAGAAGTCGGAAACCCGCACTACTCGGACTGGCATCGGCCTCTCGGAAAGTTTGCCGTATATCTCGGAAAATTCCGAGATGTAAGGGGAAAACTCCGAGGGCCCACATGGTCTGTCGGATAGGTGTCATATATCTCGGAAAATTCCGAGATCTAAGGCTACAGTGAGGTGGAGAAGGACAGTGAAATGGAGAAGGAAAGTGATATTTATAATATATGTCTGCTGGACACTGTACAGGTATATACTGTAATTTATCTTGAATCAACGTTGTTAGTGATAGGGAAGTCTCCGTTTTCTCTGGTGGCTCGGACTCCCTCTTCCAATTCGGACATTTTCCTCTCTTAAGTCGGACATAAATCGGACTTCGGACATCTCGGATTTTCGGTCATCTCGGACTGGGTCTCCCCCCAATTAGTCCGAGATAGCGAGGGTTTACTGTACTTACAAATACAGTACTCAATAAAATTATTTGTACTGTACAGTACAGTACTTATAAATACTCATGTTAAAACCTAGCCTAGTCACCCAATGACCCAGAATTGCTAAACCAACTAAAACTGGGATTGGTACACTTACTTACAAATATTCAATACTTTAATAAGTCTATAATGCTGATTAGAAAAGCACTATAATGGGTTACAATGCTTAGACATAAGGTTATAAGGTTAACCTGTGGCACCGCCATAGGCGCCATTTGCATTTGCACTGTTTTGGGTTAAAGTGGCGCCATGATGCCATCTAGTGGCCATAACTGAAACTGATGTCTTGGTCCAAATCACAGGCGCATTTTTGCTTGAGTTTTGGCTTGAGCAAAAATGCGCCTTATGGTATCATATACGGTTGGAGCGTCAGTATCGTACCGTAACGCTAACTGAACTCTACCAAAACATTGCATAGGCCTATGGCGGTGGTTCAGTTTCTGTATAAGAACTGTAATTCATTATTATGCCTTGTAATCAGCACTATAGACCCATTAAAATATTGAGTACCTGTAAGTATGTGTACCAATTCCAGTTTTAGTTGGTGTAGCAATTCTGGGTCATTGGGTGACTAGGTTTGTTCAACTTGGAGGGTGAGTTTTCTTACAGGCCCGGTCCTTATTACTGTGGTATAATATCAGTGGAAGTTAATTATATATCTAAGCTATAATCCAAACAAATCAATCTAAATCAAATTATTCTAAGTCTAAATTGAAATTAATCTGAATTTAAGCTAAATTACATCCAAAGGTCACTCACATATGTTTATATTCAAATAAGGTTCAAAGGGTTAAATATACACCAGGATTTAACTCGCCAATATCTCCACGTGACAATAAGACAAAGGAAAAATGCCGGCCCAATATGGCGGACGGTGGGGATGACGAGCCGGCCCAATAGCACAGCTCAACGAAAGGATAAATCATCATGATATGGTGATGGACATGAGTTGTTGTTGTTGTTGTTGTTGTTCCCCAAGCTGCCTGGCCAAACAGCCCCAAGGCCCCGAGCAAGGCCAAGGCCATAACCGAGCGCCCCCACAGAACCCTCCCTGCCGACCACAATAAAGCCTGGGTGACCGAAGCCACTCCATGGCGGGGAGCTGAGGAGGGTGCGGAAACGCCCGGGAAACCAAAGCCCCACCCAGGGCCCTGTGCCCCTCAGCAATTATGAAGAGAAAGTTGAGGGGCAAAGGAAAAATGTGATGCTTTGGCTTCCAATCTTGGTAGATTGGGAGGTCAATCCACATAAGAGACGCCGTCACTTGAGATCTAGAAAATATATAAGTAAAAGGAACAGTCAGAGTAAGCTATGGGTATGGCAGAGATGGCTCAGTTCTCACTCTGATAGACCAGTCCATCACCACATGACTAGAACCCAATCCTCTCAGCATCAGCTAGGAAAGGCCCTAGAAAGCCACCTTTGGCGGGGGGATAGCTCCCTTATTTCAACCCCTTTCGGGGTTGGGCACCCGCCCATGGACATGAGTAGAAATACTTAGCTGTCAGTCATTTCGTCGATGAGAGCGTCATCGAAGTGTATGTGTGGTTATTGCTGGCTGTATACTGGGAATATAGGCACAATAGCACAATTAAATGAGACGGAAATTACATGTTGACAGGGTAATGTCTGTGAAAGCTCTGAGGTCCCTCAGACCTGGCCTTGCTGCCTTGGCAAACGCCAGGTGGGAAAACTATCGTACCGCGTCTAGGTTGCTTAATACGATAAATTAATATATACGATAATTTCATATATACTACATAAGACCGTGTCAATATTGCTTAATAGCATATTAGGCCTTTTATAATCTTAACTTACAACTTGCCATCTTACTATTCACGATCTAATCTTCCTACGCCGTACCGCGGGAATGACCGTTAAACTATCGTATCTATCTAGGCACGTCACAGAGACGTACGTTAGCACATAAATTGCCTATCTCTATCGCATTACACGATACACTCCCCCCACAAGAAAACCTGAACCCCACCTTAAATTAAAGTTGCCCAGAGGCTATCTTCTGACGCACATTTCAACGGCGCCAGCAGCAGCGCGTCTGGGACGCGTCCCGGTCCGAGGGTGATCACCATCAGTAAGAAGTGAACCGTCACGTTGAGAATCCTCGGACCCAGCAATATCAGGTGGAGCCTCAGATTGTAAAGCAGAATCGAGCTCCAAAGCATATAACCGTGCGATTGGACGAACAGTAGTTCCAGTGGCTGTCTTCAATAGCACCACCCGCTCTACAGAGTCTTCCCTCTTGTACACCTCCAACACGCGGCCTAATTTCCAGTATAAACGAGGACTATCTTCTCTTATTAAAACCACTTCACCAACAGTAGGTGCCGATGGTCTACCAGAGGGTTTGATACTCCTTTCCCTCAAGATATTCGTTAATCCACCTTTTTCTAAAGTCCTCGATTACCTTCGATATATACTGGTATCGCTTAGACACCGCTGCTTCAGAGTACAACAAAGGATCCTCTAGTTCTATAATTGACTAGAAATCGGACGGAAATGCAGTCAATGGTTTACCGTAGAGTAAGTGAGCTGGCATTAATGGTATTGGTTCTTGCAGGTCGGTGTACACATACGTGAGCGGACGATCATTCACGACTGCTTCTATTTCAGTGAGGACTGTCATCAACTCACTCTTCTTCAATAGAGCACGTCCTACTACCGCTCTTAGCCCTGATTTAACTATGCCGACACACCATTCCCACATTCCACCAAACCAAGGTGCCTTAACTGGGATAAACCTCCATTCGCACTTCTTTTCTCCCATAAAAGTGATGATTGTAGGATCACTGCTCATATCCTTGAGGTATCTAGATGCCTGGATAAAAGTAGGAGCATTGTCGCTAAGTACTAGTTGAGGGAATGAACGACGTGCGCAAAACCGTCTAAATGCCAGCATATATTCCTCACTAGACATATTGTCACATAATTTTAAGTGTACCGCGCGAGACGTTGAACAGGTAAACAATAATATATAGACCTTATCTTGCTCTCTCGTCTTCAATGCACCTGTGTAATCTAACCCTACAGCTTCGAAGGGCTCGATATGTTTTACACGGCATTCAGGTAAAGGCAGAGCTGGTCCAGTCGCATAAGGTTTACCCTTTAGTCTCTGGCATATCACACACTTCCTTACTACGCGTCGAGCTACTTGTCGAACTCTGGGTATCCACCATCTATCTATCTATCTATTGCCTGACGCCGTGATCCCCGAAGGGGTGGCCACGAACGAACCGCCCCCATGCACCTCTGTCCCCAGTCAGTCGACGCCCCTCCCCCCAACCAGCACCGCCTTCGTTCATGTAGTTCCTCACTCCATCCACCATGTGAGACGCAAATTCGATATGATGTGATAGACCCCGTAGTGTTTTACTTCCTTATGTGCACGTATGACCAATAGGTCAGTAACGTGATGTCTTGCTGGCATAAGTATAGGACGATTTGTGCCGTCCGTTAAACCCGACCACTTCAGGCGACCCTCACACCTGATGAGGTCATTATCTAGGTGCAACCTCAGTTGACACACTAAGTTAGGCATTATTAACTTATTAGAGCTTTGCAAAGATTCTAATTCATTGGAAAAGGTTTCTGCTTGAACCCATTTAATCAAAGTTACTTCAACTGCTTTATATTCACGAGCATTAATGATGTGACCCTTATTGCAGAGTTGGCCCGTTACTTTAACCTTGATGGTGGATACAGATCTAAACACCCAAGCTACAACTCTGACTAATTTATTATAGTCACCGAATCTTGCCCACTCTATTAATGGATCCGGTGGCTCATTTGGTTGGGCTGTAACTGTCACTGTTTCCAGTGGCAGAAGTCCCTCACCAACAGCTTTCCATAACGTCCATTCATTCTCATGGAGTAGCCAATTTGGACCATGCCACCACAATTCGGACTTTATTAACTGGTTAGCCGTTATACCCCTAGTTATGAGATCACTACTGTTGTCTTTTGTATTGACATAGTGATATGCAACATCTGGCAATAGGGCCCTAATCTCATCTACCCTATTTCGCACATAAACTGGCAGAGACTTTTTGCTATGTACCCAGTTGAGTGCTACTTGACTATCGCACCATACGTGAACGGCTTCAATATTCAACTCGCTCTCGTATGCTGCGCGTACATGTTGCACCAGGCGTGCTAATAGCAGCATGGCAGTCAATTCCATTTAGGGATAGTTACTTTCTTGACTGGTGCTACCTTGGCCCGGGCTGTAACTAAATGCGCCCCAAATGAAGTAACGACATAAATGGCTACCCCATATGCCGTGGTGCTAGCATCGCAAAACTTATGTAATGTAACGTCACCAAATGCCGCCACCTTACGAGGTAGCTGTTTAGTACATAGGATGTCATACTCTTTTAAAAATAATGTCCCTTGATCATTGAAGTCCTCGGGCAAACTGTCATCCCATCCTACGTTTCGTCTCCAAACTTCCTGCATCAGAATCCTAGCTCTTATGGTAACGGGTAATGCTAGACCCAAAGGATCAAAATATTGCGAAACTTTGCTCAACAGACTTCTCTTCGAGTGCGTTCCTGTCTGCTGAACAAAAGACTTTGTTTGAAAGGTTAGAATGTCTTGTTTTGGTTGCCAGATCATCCCCAAATTTCTGGTCTTTTCCTGGTTATGAGATGCCGTACCGTCCACCTGAATTGAACTCTGAAGATTTTCACTGTTAGTAACCCACTCACGGAGAAATAAATGAGCTTCTGTGAACAATCTACGTGCTTGCCAGTAGGTATGTAATAATTCATCCTGACTATCGCTAGAACCCTGCAAATTGTCTATATACAACCCGCGAGATAGTTTATTAGTGTTCTCATGAGTATCTGACAGATGTTTTTTAATTGTGGCATTTAACAAAAACTGCGAGCATGTAGCACCAAAGAGTACGACCCGAAAACGGTAGATCACGACCGGACTTCCAGAGTCGCTAATGTCTTCGAACCAAAGAAAGCGAGTGACATCTCTATCTTCCTCCTGCAATTTGACCATCAAGAAGGCTTTCTCAATATCACTGGTAAAAGCATATTGCCCCAGTCTAAATCACAATAGGTGTTGAGACAAATCCGACACCATGGACGGACCAGTCAGTGAGCAATCATTTAGACTGGGCTGTTGACTTTGGTGGGCCGAGCAGTCATACACCACACGTATTGGTGTGGTGGCACTGTCTTTTCTCACCCCATGATGGGCTAGGTAATGAACCCTACCCTTCCTAATTGGTTCTTTCACATCGACTCGTTCTATGAAGCCTCGGTCTAAGTAGTTCCGAAATACATCATCATACGCCTGGTGCGTGCTCGGTTCATGTGTTAATTTACGCTGCAATGCGCGCAATCGACCCAATGCCCAATCCATAATTTGTTGGCAGGCTCATCTCACTATCTTTCCAGGGTAGACTAACCTCGTATTGTTTTTCTGCGGCACAATAGCTCACAGACTCCTCAAACTTCTTTAACGCAATTTCCGAGTCATAATCAGTCTCCACAGGATTAATGCCTATGTGATCTAATTTCCACAGTCTTTCCAGGTCGAACTCGGCAGTCATTTTAGGGTCACTAGGTTGGGAATCTTCCCTTCCCAACTCCTCTGCCGCGGTTACATTCACCCTTAGTATAGAGACCGTATCGACCAGGATGTTTGACTGTGTGGTATGTACATTTCCACTCATGCAATAGCCAAATTTAGTGGGGATTAGAATTACACCACACATTCTTTTAAATCCAGGGTATACTACATCATAATAGTGATCAACACCAAGTAGAACATGCACCTCACTTTGATCTCCCATGGGATCTGACAGATTAACCCCTTTGCTACGTAATGCGTGTTCCACCTTCTTCACTCCTACAGATACATATTCTGGTAGGGTGTCTACTACGATACATGTCATAAAGTACCTTTGTTTACGGTAAAAATAGGAAATCTTCGCTATTTCGTAGTCTTGTTTGTCAGTAACCCCCGTAAGCTGCAGACCCAGTAGTGCTAGGGGGGGGAGTAGGGTATGGGCAGGAGAAGCGGGATGATGTAGCTGCTGAAGGAATGGTGGAAAGATTAAGGATTATGTTTAGTAATGCTGATGTGTTTACCCAGGACAAGAAAAGAGAACTGATATGTAGGTTGCAGGATGAAGAGGAAAAACCTGATGTCATAGCCTTACAGGAAGTAAGACCAAAAAATGCTAGAATTGAAAGGGAACTGGTGAAGTATAGTTTGGAGGGTTTTGAGTTGTATGAGAGGAATGCTATTAGAGCAGAGGTTGGAAGAGGACCGTTTATTTATATAAAAAAAGAGCTCAAGGTAAATGAGGTGGATTTGAGATAGCAGTATTGTGAGTATTTGTGTATTGAAGTAAAATGTGCAAGAGGGTCAATTCTAATTGCCTCTATATATAGAAGCCCAAATAATAATAGGGAAGAGGATAATAACCTACTGAAAGCAATGGAGGAAATAGATAATAGAGAGAACAAATATAAGATATTGATAGGAGATTTCAATTTGCCAAGGATCAACTGGGCAAATTATACTACTCCAGTGGGACAGAGTAGCCTAGAATACAAGTTCATAGAGAAAGTGAGAGATTGTTTTTTAACGCAACATATTACAGAGATGACAAGCTACAGAGATGGGATGCAGGGGAGTGTACTAGATTTGATATTTAGTAATGAGGAGGGTATAGTGGTAGATGTCAATGTGGATAGCCCTATAGGTCGTAGTGACCATGCCTATTTGTTAGTAGTCTTGGCAAATCCAACGTCAAGGCTATTAACCTAATTGCAATGACGACTTGTCTATTTTGACTGCTATGTCGTCATTCCAACCGCGGTTAAAAAAGAAAACGTCTAGAGTCTACTCCTTATCTTGCTCTAGGAGACGTTGTACATTAACCAAAACTACCACCGAAGGTGAAAAAAGCATAGAAGAGAAGAAAAAGGGGTTTACCTTAGTTACCGCTTAAGGCCCATCCCGTGTTCCGTCATGTGCAGATCCCTGTCGAACGTGCGCATGAGCGACCCTCTCTTGTTATCATTTTTTCACGCGCATCCATTGATTGAGTCCGCTTTTGTTGTGCTCCTTCAATTCACCCTGTTTAGGTTCGTTTCAGCTTATCTGGCCTTCTTTTTTTGTTAGACAGATGTTACGTGATCTAGGGCACACGTAAATGGGCTCCTAAGTGTGTCAATTGGAGACGCGTGTGGAAATAGCCTACCGAAGGTACGGGGGCGCCTGGCGTTCCTCGTGTATGTTTTTCATTCTTTCTCTTTTCATATTCTTTTTCCTGTTAGTCTGGGCATAGTTTAGCTTTTAGCTTATTTTAGCCGAGCTCGTTTTCTCATTCAGGAATTGCTATACCCCTATGAGTTTTCATTTTTTCATAGCCTAAGGTACCGTTGGTAAACAATCTGAGATTTCGATGGTGGCGGTGCTGTTTGTAGAGTTTGTGTCGGCCGCATTATAGCGTTATTCCCGAGTCCCCCCTTTCGAGCCTTCACTGTGTCTCAAGGGCCTGGGCGACAGGTGGTTCGTGATATTCCAGGGGTACCCCAGGGGGGCCCCTTCTTCACACCACAGGGTTTTTTCGCCCCTGACACATTCTTTGCTCACGGCTGGGCCACCCTTTTTCTCACCAGTTTCGTTTACTGGTTTTTGTTTTCCCTTCCTGTTTCACCTCCATCCTTTCATAGTCTTTTTGCCCAATCCAGGGGTACCCCAGGGGGGCCCCTGTTTGTGCGAAACCACCCTCCCTGCCACTTCTCCTCATGGGCTTTGCTCTATCTCTGTGGGTTGGGTGGTTCCTGGGGGATGTGCCTCCTCTCCCCTGGTGTGTCTTCCTTGCCTCTCCCTTTACCGGTTGAGTTAGGATCATATATCAAGGAAGACACTGCTCAGCTTGATGGCCATCCACGCTTGGAGTTCATAAGGAGATGACGCATTTTTGTGGCCTTTTTTGGTATTCCCTAGACGCTCCTCTCGCTTTTTCGGCGCCGGACCATCTCGGCCGGTCCCGCAAATTTGCGGGAGCTCGATTCGGTCCTCTGGGACGTTTCGGCTCCCCGCAAATTTGCGGAGATCGCTGGGGGGTCCCGCAAAGATGCGGGAGGGTTGTGTCGGTACGGTTATGCCTCCATAGGCCCGCAAATTTGCGGTAATGGGTTGGCTTTCACTGTTGACCTTTTTTATGTCATCTTGTTGCCTGAAACTATATTGGTGTGTGCACTTTACTGGTGTTATAGACCCTGCATGTAAGGTGTTGAGTGGTGGTTAACACTTTCTCCATCTTTGCAGGTTCTGCTTGTGCTCTTCCACCTCGCCCGCCCTCCTCACCTACCTCTGTGCTCCCGGTTTAGGGTGAGTACGGATACCGGTTTGCATGTATTTACCTAATTGTATTTACCTAATTGTAGTTTACAGGAGTTGAGCTAAGCTCGTGTTGTCCCGTCTCTCAGTCTACTTTTTATCCAATTTTTTCTTGAAAATATGGATATTCCTTGCCCATACCACCTCCTCCTCCAGCCCATTCCATTTGTCAATACATCTATAGGGGAAGCTAAACTTCCTGATATCGTTCTTGCAGGTAGGTCTTTTTACTTTGTAGCTGTGGCCTCTAGTTATTCCTGTATCCATAATTAATATATCCTCCCTATCCAGCCTCTCCAGCCCCCGGGTGCATTTGTACATCATTATCATGTCTCCCCTCTCTCTCCTCTCTTTTAGACTCGGTAGATTTAATTTGTCTAGCCTCCCTTCATATGGCAGCTCTCTGAGACTTGGAACCAATCTAGTAACTGCTCTCTGGATTCTTTCTAACTTGTGAATATGCTTCTTTAGCTGCGGGGACCACACCACTGCTGCATACTCCAATCTTGGTCTAATCATACTCTTCATAATTTTCGCTACCATGGTCTCATCCAAGTAGTTCAGAGCAACTTTCATATTCCCGGCCATTGCATACATTCCGCTAAAGAGCTTGTTAATATGTTTCTCTGGCGACAAATTATCTTGTATAATCAACCCTAAATCCTTTTCTTTTTCGGCCTTGCTAATTATATTATCTCCCATCCTGTACTCCCAATTTGGTCTATTCACACTTCTTCCCATATTTAACACATGGCATTTACTTATATTAAATTTCATTTTCCACTTGGTGCTCCATTCGTATATTTTATCTAAATCCCCTTGCAGCTCCTCACAACTACTTTTATTTGTTATTTGTCTCATAATTTTTACGTCATCTGCAAACATTGACATGTAGGAGTTTATGCCTATCGGCAGGTCATTCACGTACATAAGGAACATGAGAGGTGCCAACACAGATCCCTGCGGCACACCACTCTCAACTTTCCGCCACGATGAGTAAGTTCCTCTAATGTTGGTCCTCATTTCCCTATCTGTTAAATAGCTCTCCATCCATTTCAGCAAACTCCCCCTGACACATCCTAGCGTCTCAAGCTTAGATAACAATCTCTTATGTGGTACCTTATCGAATGCTTTGGAAAGGTCTAAGTAGACGCAGTCCACCCATCCGCCTCTTTCTTGGAGTACATCTATCACCCTACTGTAATAACATAGCAAACTGGTAACACAAGATGTCCCCTCTCTGAATCCAAATTGCTTTGGGGTTATTATCTTCTTTCTCTCCAACATTTTCATCCATCTCTTCCAAATTAGCTTTTCACAAATCTTGCATACAATACTAGTAAGTGAAACTGGTCTATAGTTTAGAGGGTCCTCAGGGTTTCCATTCTTGTATATCGGAATGATATTAGCTCTTTTCCATTCAACAGGAACCTGTCCTTTATCTAAGGAAGCTTGAATTATGTCCCTCACTGGCTCCACTAATTGCTCTGCACACTCCTTTAAAACCCAGGCAGACACTTCATCCGGTCCCATAGCTTTCCTTACTTCAAGTCCTCTCATCGCAGATAACAGCTCATCTCTAGTTATTTCAATCTTACTAAGACCACTCTCCAGTACTCCCGCCTGTGGTTCGTCAAAACCTTCCTCTCTAGTAAAAACTGACCCCAATTTGTTATTCATTACCTCGCACATGTCCGATACATTTTCATACGTCCTAGCATCAACTCTTAATTTAGTAATTTGTTTCTTTACCTTCAACTTACTGTTTATATATTTATAAAATAATCTAGGATCACTTTCACTTACTATGTTCTTCTCATAGTTCATTTTAACTTGCCTAATTATGTTAACATATCTATTCCTCTCCTGTTTATATTTATTCCGATTACTCTCAGTGTTCCTTCTTCTTAATCTAGCCCAAGCTGCATCACGCCTACCCAAAGCTCTTTTGCATTTCAAATTAAACCAATCTTTCTGCTTAGTAAAATTTCCAGTTTTATATCTTGGGACAAACAGATTGGTTCCTACTCTATAAATTTCGAGGAATCTACTATATTTACCTTGTACGTCCTGTTCCTTCAAAATAAGATCCCAATCTACTCCCTCTAAATATCTTTTCAAGGATACATAATCAGCTTTACTATAATTTAATCTGTCATTTATGTAGCTATTGTCTAATCTATTGGCATTACTCGAGGTCAACTTCCATTTTAGTAATAGGTGATCACTTTTACCTACAGGACATAGATAGTTTATATCACTAATTTCGTGAGGATCCTTTGTAAAAATCAGATCGAGTTTAGAAGGTTCGTTATTACCCCTCATTCTTGTATTTTCCTTCACATGTTGTGCAAGTACATTTTCCGTAACCAACTCCACTAGCCGACTTCCCCAAGATCTCTGATTTGGCCCTGCATCTCCCGATTCCCAATCAACCTCACTACAGTTGAAATCTCCTACCAAGATCAATCGATTCTTCCTTAAAAGCAATCTTCTCAACGACTGAATCATATCCTCGACCATCTCCTCAAACTCCAACTCCCTCCATGCTCTGGTCTTTGGTGGCATGTAAGCTACTGCTATGTCTAGCTTTTTTCCTTCTATATCATTGAGTTCAACTGCCATTATTTCTGCCTTGTCATTATTTAACTCCACTTGCTTTGCTGTCATAGGGTTCTTAACTAATACTGCCACTCCACCTCCCCTTTTTCCCTTTCTATCATATCTCCATATATTATATCCTTCACTAAACACTATATTGCTGTCAAAGTCCTGGTTCAGCTTTGTCTCCGTCAAACAGACTATCTGTGGTTGATCCTTTCTTAATATATCATCCAATTCTACCTTTTTACTGTTTATTCCATCTATATTAGTGTAGTAGCACAGTATATTGGAATCCTCCTCCTTGTTTCTCTTCCCTCCCTGCCTCCCATCAGGTTCACCTCCTCTTGTGTTACTGTTTCCCCATGCTCATTCCCTGGTTCTTATTGGACATTCTCTACACTTACTCCGTCGACGTGCTGCTTATGGTGTGTGTTCTTCCGTTGCAGGTGGGATGCCTTGCTTTCGCCAGGGTTGTGGCTCCCCGTGCTTGGAACGCCACAGGTCCTGCTTACGCCACTCGCAATGTGTGTCCTCTACGGCCTACCTCCCTGCTCTGTGTGGCCCGTGTATGGACCTGGTGGATGTGGTGGACCATAGCCCTGGTTCCTCAGCGGCGGCAGTGGCCTCTGCTTCCCTTCAATCGGTGTGGGCGGTAGTCTCCCACCACATTAGGACTGTGGGCCACCGTTCCCCGGCCTTTGTTGACGACCGGATCCGCGTCGCCCTGGGTATCCCTGACCCGTCTGAAGGCCGTTCACCTGGCCCTCTCCCTGCTCGGGCCCTCTTCCCTGGGTCCCGCGGCCGGTCGTCACATCGTCGGGAGGATCCCCAGCTCCGTCCACGCTCTCGCTCGCCTCGTCGCCCGTCCTCTACTGCCCCTCGTCGTCCTCCTGATCGCCTTGACGACGCCCATCGCCCTCGTCATGGTTCTCGCCCTGAGGCCGGGGTTAGCGGCTCTGCCCCTGTGCGCCCTCCCCTGGCCTCTCCGGATAGGGGCTCTACTACCTTCCACCCGCTTCCCCTGCACAAACGACGTCCTCTTCCTTTGTCCTCTATGCGCGCGGAGGTTCATGCTGTAGCTGGCCCTCTGCTCCCTCCTCCTACACTGTCCAGGAGGGTCCGCCAGGATGTAGTTGCTTCTCCTCCTACTTCACCTGCTTCGGTGCCTATTCTTCCTTCACGGTCTCGTCCCAAGGTGGAGGTCCCTCCCTCCTCCGCCTCGGTGTCGGGCCGCCCTGTTCTCTCAGCCCCGGGGATCCTTGCTCTGTTTCCCCCCGCGGCTCCTTCAGACCTCCTTTCACCCGGCCAGCCTTCCCACTCCCGTCATTCTGCTCCTCCTCAATCTTCTATCCCTGACCTTCACTTACCATCTCGCCAGGGGGGTACCCCGCCTCTTGACTCGATGGAGTATAGCGAGGTTTCGGGGTCCCCTTTCTCGGGAGCTGACGTGTCGCTGGAAGAGGGGGATGGTGATGTTTCCCCCTCGGGCGTTAGTGATCGGGGACGAGACCCTCAGAGGCACCACGGCCGTCGTCGCTCGCCTTCTTTGGGCTGCGACGCTGCTGTTTCGTGTCGTGGGTCTCGCTCCCGCTCACGCTCGCCCCTGCGGGCCAAAAAATCTTCGGGGGGGTCGCCTCTCTCGGATCGATTTTCGGCTATGCAGGGGTGGGTTGTGTCACGCATCGACGAGCGCTTGGAGGCGATGCAAGACTCCCTCTTATCGCGCTTCTTGGCGGTGACACAACCTCAGCGCCTCACCCAACCTACCCCTGCTACGGTCCCCCTCCCTTCTGCAGTGGACCACATTCCTTATCGCCCAGCTTCTCCGCCTGCCCGGTCGTCGGCTAGTACTGCTCCTGCCCTAGCTCAGGAGGTTGCCCCTGCTGTCTCCCATGCGGGGGTTCTCCGTCTGCTAGGGCAGGGTCCACGCTTGCCCCCCATCCAGAAGGCCAAGGTCCCGTCGCGGACCATGCCGCTCCTCTATGGCTCTTTGGCTGTTTGGAAAGGGGTGCAGGCCACCCACCCGGAGCGTGCTACCGGCTTCCCGTCAGGTGAGAGGGCCCTCCCATCTGGCTGGTCGGTGCAAATTAATGATAAGATGCAGTTCAGGGCGATCAGGGTGGATGGTCAGGTGGCCGACGTGGAGGTGCGGGCTTACCCGACGAGGACTGACCTTCAGTACTTTTCGGTGAAGCCCAAGCCCCCGTCTGCTCCTCGGACTAAGCTCTGGTCAGACTTCAGCCGCCAGGACATCCTTCAGGATGTTCAGTCCCTGGCTGTGTTGGCGGGACTGTCCTCCTATGGGACGGGTTTGTGCGACGACGGTAAGCCTGGCTTAGCCGTCGTGCTCGATAACCCTCTCCCATTGGAGGCCTGGTTTGCTGAGGCCTTAGAATTCGCCAACCGTTCCGTCGACAGATCTACTTCAGTCCCTCCCCCGGAGTCATCACTGCTTTTGCCTCCTCTTGTATCTGTCGGCGGATTGGACGGCAAGTTCTGGTCCTGGATAAGCGCGCCCAAACTTGAAATTTGTTCTATTGCTAACCCGTTCTTCTCTCACCCAGATAAGTCCTCTGTCGACAAGGATTTTACCTTGCGACAGAGGGTGGCGAACTTATTATCTTGTCTTTTAGGTTCCCTCCAGACGTCTGTTCACTACCTGCGGCTTATCGAGGCGACTGCACCGGGCGATCTTCGCGAGGGTTTGGACCACGTTCGGCGGATCCACCTTCAGCTCGCGGTGTCTTTGGTTCCCGAGCTGAAGGCGGTTTTGTGCGAGGCAACTCGGCAACGCCAGACGGTAAGGTCCTCGTTCTGCCGGAAAGCCCCCTTGGATATTCGTCAGGGTTTGTTGTACTCTGAGCTCTATACATCGGGGCTTTTTGCGCAGGATGCTTGGGAACGCTACGCTTCTCTGTCGGTGGACCCTGTTTACGACACGCAACGACGCGCCGTGTCGCGAGCAGGGTCTTCTCAGTCCTGTCCTTCTGACGGTCCTCTTCGGGGTGCTGCCGCCAGTGCTGCCGCCAAGAAAGGGCGCAGGAAAGGGAAGTTGCCGGCCAGAGCGTCGTTTCCGCCTCGCACTTCTGTTCTTGCTTCCTTTCATCCCCGCCGAGAAGGGGCTGGCCAGCCTTCCACTTCCGGCCGCACTTTCGGCGAGGTGGGGGGGGTAGAGGAGGTCAACGTGGCGCTCATGACCGCAAGGACCGTACCGGGGGACCCTCCACGTCAAAAAATGTGTAGGTTCTCCGGGTCGGTCTCCTCCTTGTTCTCCTTCTCGCCTAGCCGAAGGGGTCGCTCACCTCATCTCGGGAGCTACCACAGGTAGTTTTCGCCCTTGCGTCCCTCGCTGGCCGCGAGGGACGTGGGGGCGGAAGATTGCACGGAGGGGTCTAACCTGGAGATGGAAGTCCAGACCCCCACTCAGCTCTTGTCAACGAAGCCGGCCCATCTCTTCGGAGGTGGCCAACGTGATAACGTCCATGCACGAGCAGGGAATCGTCAAGGAGGTGAAAGCCGGTCACCCGGTTTTCCTCTCCCGTGTATTTCTGGTACCGAAGAAGGACTGCGACGCGATGCGACCGGTGGTGGATCTGTCGGCCCTCAACGGGCACATCGTGAACACACGGTTTCGGATGCTGACGGTACACCAGGTACGACTGGTCCTGCGACCTCTGTCGTGGGTAGTGTCGCTGGACCTCAAGGATGCGTATTGGCACGTTCCTATCCATCCTCGTTTCCAGCGATTCTTGGCCGTTCAGACTTCCGATCGTGTGTTCATGTTCGACAGACTTCCCTTCGGTCTCAACATCGCGCCGCGGATCTTCTCAAAACTGGTGAAGCAGGCTCTGGATCCTCTCCTCAGGAGCGGGCTCCAGATCCTGTTTTACTTGGACGATTGGTTGATAGTTTCAGACACCCTAGAACAGTGCGTCCGCGACACCCTCACAGTAGTTCACCACATCTCACAGTTATGGTTCAAAATCAATATTCCCAAGTCACGCCTGACCCCGTCGCGTGTCGTGACGTCGGTAGGTCTCGAATGGGATTTGACCAGCGCTACAGTGACCCAGAGTCAGCCAAACGCAGTGAAACTTCGCAGGAAGGTCTTCGCCGTGTTGCACTCGGTCTCCCTCACGAGGAGGATCTGGGACTCGTTAGTGGGTTCGCTGAATTGGGCCGCTCTGACCATTCCCTTAGGGAGGCTCAGGCTACGCCGCCTAATACTCATGGGCAACAAGGTGTTTCCGTTGACCCCTATGGATCGGCTCATGCCGATCCCGGGTACCATTCACAGACACTTAGGACACTGGGTTGCTCGGGGCACGCTCTCTGCGGCTGTGCCCTGGACAGCCCCCCCGCCGACGATCTGGGTAGACACAGATGCGTCGAGCGAGGTAGGGTGGGGTTACCAATCCAACCTGGGACATCAACATCACGGCAGATGGGTGGGACACACACACCTACACATCAATGCCCTCGAACTGTTGGTTCCTTTGTTCTTCCTGAGGGACCACGCGCTGGCCCTTCGGGGAAAGTCGGTGGCCTTCAGGATGGACAATCAGACAGCTGTCCACTGTATCCAAAAGCAGGGGTCCTCCAGGTCATTGACTCTGTTGGGGATCTCAGAGAAGTTGTTCTTCCTCGCGAACCGACACAACATCTCCCTGCACGCCTCCTACCTGCCCGGGACTGCCAACCTGTGGGCGGACGCCCTGTCGAGAGGACAGGGCGTTCTTGTAGAATGGGCAATGAAACAGACTGTGTTCGACGGCCTCGCAGCTTCCTGGGGTGTTCCGGAGGTCGACTTGTTCGCATCGAAGGAGACGCGCAAGTTGCCTCAGTACCTATCCCTCCGGACTCGCACTCCGGAGGGGGGTCCGGACGCTTTCATGGAAGACTGGAACAGGTGGCAGTCGATATACATATTTCCGCC
Organism: Paralithodes platypus; assembly: GCA_032716605.1. Classification (NCBI taxonomy): domain Eukaryota; kingdom Metazoa; phylum Arthropoda; class Malacostraca; order Decapoda; family Lithodidae; genus Paralithodes; species Paralithodes platypus. The sequence goes on along the minus strand of CM064485.1, from coordinate 26,089,800 downwards.
ACCAGACGCACTGTTGATGTGCAAAGTCCTCGCGAGGCTGCGGCTGTACCGCGGCAGAGTCTGGCTAATAGCGCCTCTGTGGCCGGCCCAGGCTTGGTACGCCCAGTTGAAGCGGTGGTGCCCGAGTCCGGTCCCTCTCCCTGTCTCAAACTTCCACTTGAGCCAGGTTGGAGACCTGCGGACCTCGTTGGTCTTCGCATCGTGGATGTTCGTGAGGCACGGTGGCTCCCAGTCCACAGCCGGACCTGACTGACTTCCTGAAGCGTTCATGGACGTCTTCGACTTGGGGGACTTACGAGTCCCACTGGAGGTCTTTTACTAGGTGGATACAGTACACTCGCGAGACAGTTAGCTCTCCTTCCCTCATACTACACTACTTGTTTCACCTCTTCCGTACACGTCAATTTCAAGTCAACACTATACGTAACCACTAGTCTGCCATCCGGGAGGTTTTTGAGTCCGTCACTGGGCTGGTCGTTCCGCCGAAGGAGCTGGATTCCTTCATGAAGGCTGCCTTCAGGGAACGACCGCCTCCGTGCCAGAACCCTCCTCAGTGGGATCTGGGGCGAGCTCTGGACCTTCTGGCTTCACACGCATATACACGGGACACTACACCGGTTCAGTTGCTCGAGCGTACACTCTTCCTTGTCGCTCTGGCCACTGGGGATAGGGTGTCTGCACTGGCAGCCATGTCACGGTCCCAGGAATGCATGTGATTCTCCCCGTCCTTGAATGTCGTCACGTTAGCCCCCTCCCCTCATTTTGTTGCCAAGAATGAGAGAGACCCACGTTTTCAAGCCTTTCACCATCCAGGCTTTAAAGCGTGGGCATACTCACTATGTGTTGTGCCCGGTGCAAGCCTTGCACTCCTATGTTGAGTCTGTGGCGCCGACTTCGGGTACTGCTGTGTGGGTGTCTCCTCGGACTGGTGGGAGGCTCTCGAAGGTGCAGATAGAACGCCACATTTGTCGGGTCATTCGTGCCAGTAACCCTGATTGTAGGGGTTCTGCGCACGATGTGCGATCCTTTGCTGCCTCCTTACGGTTCCTGCAAAGTCGATCCTTACCTGACATCGCCTCGGCGGGTTTGTGGTCTTCTGTCAATACCTTCGTCTCCTCCTACCTCTCCATGTCCATTGTTAGACCCCCTCGGCCGGTGATAGCTCTCGGGAGTCGTGTTTCCTAGAGCTCTGGCGAAGATACCTGGTCTTCCCCCCTTGTCACTCTTTCTTTTACTTTGTTTTATTTGGAAAAGGGGGGGGAGTACGGGTTTGCAACACTTGATTGCAAGTTTGGGATTATGTATTATGTATACAGTACAGTAAACCCTCGCCATCTCGGACCTCTAGAAGTCGAAAACCCGTACTAGTCGGACTGGCTACGGCCTCTTGGACATGCACTTCGGTATTTCGGACATTTCCGTCATCGTTCCGACAGTCTCTGACGTTGTCTGACTTTATATAAGTATTCGGAAAATGTCCGATATTATATTTTTCAATTCCATTGCATTAGAAATGATTCAAAGATTACAAGAAGTCCAAATAAGACATAGTTATGTTAATGTATAAGGGAGTTACGTAGATGCATTAGAGAGATAGATAGAAAGAGAGAGTTACAGAGGGGGAGTGAGCGATAAACAGGAACTATTATGAGACGGACTTAATTGGTTCTGAAAAGACAAAGGAGACTTTTATATTGACTCTTTTTCATGTTATTATTTGTGTGCTAGAAGGATAATATTGTTTTCAATTCCATTGCATTAGAAATGATTCAAAGATTACAAAAAGTTCAAATAAGACATAGTTATGTTAATGTATAAGGGAGTTACGTAGATGCATTAGAGAGATAGATAGATAGAAAGAGAGTTACAGAGGGGGAGTGAGCGATAAACACGAACTATTATGAGACGGACTTAATTGGTTCTGAAAAGACAAAGGAGACTTTTATATTGACTCTTTTTCATGTTATTATTTGTGTGCTAGAAGGATAATATTGTTTTCAATTCCATTGCATTAGAAATGATTCAAAGATTACAAAAAGTCCAAATAAGACATAGTTATGTTAATGTATAAGGGAGTTACGTAGATGCATTAGAGAGATAGATAGATAGAAAGAGAGTTACAGAGGGGGAGTGAGCGATAAACACGAACTATTATGAGACGGACTTAATTGGTTCTGAAAAGACAAGATAGATAGAAAGAGTTGCAGAAGGGGAAGTGAGCGATAAACACAACTATTATGAGACGGACTTAATTGGTTCTGAAAAGACAAAGGAGACATTTTTATTGACTCTTTTTCATGTTATTATTTGTGCTAGAAGGATAATATTGTTTTCAATTCCATCGCATTAGAAATTATTTATAGATTACAAAAAGTCCAAATAAGACATAGTTATGTTAATGTATAAGGGAGTTAGTTAGATGCATTAGAGAGATAAATAGATAGAGAGAGAGTGGCTAGGGGCGAGCGAGCGATAAAATACTAACATATACGAGACGGACTTATGTTTCTGAAAGACAAAGGAGACATTTTTATTTACTCTTTTTCATCTTATTATTTATGTGTTAGAAGGGTAATATTGTTTTCAATTCCATCGTATTAGAATTGATTCATAGATTAAAAAAATACCAAAATAAGACATAGTTATATATATGTATAAGGGAGATAGATGCATTAACCCTTAATTAGCGGCGAGCAACATAAGTCGAGTTAAAAAAAGCTGGACTATGTGGCGGCGCTCGACATAACTCGAGTGGCAATTTCAGCACGTAATGTGGCTGAGAGAGAGAGACAAGTGGTGGCAGGAGACTAGCGAGCGTATGACTGCTCCAGACCACCGCGGCGAACCTACTGACACAAATCTCAGCTCCCTCCTCCCTCTCTCACTCGCTACATACTCAATTATGTACTGAAAGTACCGAATTACCTGCTTTTTGCACTCGCGTTGCACGGTTATTGCAAGAAAACTATCCATCATACAAGGATCGTTATGGTGTCATTCGAAAGCTCTGTTTATGCCCTTTCAGGGATAGGTACTTGTTTTACGTTCTGGGTCTTATTTAGGCATGAAAATTATCACGTAAACAGCCCTATTTTGGCTAAAAACACCCCGCTGTGCGGTACACATAAATAAACCGCATAGGCCGCTCGTAAGGTGTTAAATAGATATATAAAAAAAAAAAAAAAAAAAAAAAATCTCTGGTGACGCGGACTTTCCTCTTCTAATTCGGAATTTTCCCTCTCTTAAGTCGGACATAAGTCGGACTTCGGACATCTCGGATTTTCGGTCATCTCGGACTGGGTCTCCCCCCAATTAGTCCGAGATAGCGAGGGTTTACTGTACATAAGTGTTTTTGCCAAATTGAAAATTGTGTTTTGTTATTGTGTTCAATGTTTTTGTTGGTTTTGGAAGAAAAGGGATTTTGGGTACAGTACTTTGTTTTTGCAATACTATGAATGACGGGCACGTGTTAAAACTGTTCTTTTTAGCTACTCCTCAGTTTTTCACTCTTTTATTAAACTCTCTTGTTTAAATTGTGTTTCTTTGTCATTCATAATTTTGTTTTATGCATTGTTTTTTTTGGTATGTTGGGCTTGGATGTCCTCCTCCTATTTGTTACGCAGCCTTGACGTTGGATTTGCCAAGACTACTAACAAATTGGGAGGTTTGACGTACCTCCCAACCTACCAAATAGGAAAACCTACTACAGTAAACTTCCGTTAATCCGAAGGGCAGCGGACCGGCCCTCGTTCGGATTAGTGGATTTTTCGGATTATCGGACGTTACCCCCCCCCCCCCCGACTTTTTTTTGAAGACCCAAACCAAGACACAAACACAGGATAATAATGATAATAATGATAATAATGACTAATCATGACTTTAACTCACCTTATATGAAGAGAAGAGATGTGTAGCATTGAAGATAAGCCCCCAGCACCAGCCCCAACCCAGCCACTAGCCCCCTAGCCCCATATTAGTAACTTATAATCACTGCTCTGTACTGTAAGTGTACTTTAATGTAAAATTAACTTAAAAAGACATTTTTTTTTTTGTATTTTGCTGGTTTTATATTTTTTTTGGGGTCCTTAAATCTACTACACTTCACTGATTATTACTCCACAGCCATATCCTCCAAGCCTTCAATATCTGAAGGGGGAGCTAGGGCTAGGGCTACCTCAGGAGTGGCTAGGCTGGCAGGAGCTACCACAGGGGCGGCTGGGGCTACCACAGGGGCGGCCGGGGGTACCTCAGGAGTGGCTAGGCTGGCAGGAGCTACCACAGGGGCGGCTGGGGCTACCTCAGGAGTGGCCTTCACAGGGGATGCTAGGTCCTCCCAGCCTTCAAAATCAGCAGGAGGCATAGGTTCTGGTGTGGTAAGAGGTTCAGGTGAGCTGGTACGCGAGTCGTCTGTGAGAGGCATTGTTGCAGGTCTAGGGTTATCTGGTTCATCTGATCGGCGGCCCCGTTGGTGCATGTTTTTCATCAGGTCCCTGATGTCTGCCTGCTTGACTGCCCTGCCCCTTTTCTCATAGAACTCATTACGGAGGATGTGGAAATCGATTGTTTCACTTGCATTATATTGGCTAGACTGTTCCACAAATTTGACCATACCATCGAAATAGGTAGCAGCTTCCTTCCAGGTTACTTTGCCATCGTCATCTGCCTCTTCCTCTTCCTCAGACGAGTGCTCCTCAACATATTCTGGCTCCACAACACTCCGGATAATTTCTGTATCTGTCACCTCTTCCTCGCCCTGCAGGTCACCATCCACATCAACCCACTCCTCAATATCCTCTTCAGTCATCCTCTTGGGGTCGTTGACCGGCACGGTATCCATCAGGCCTCGGATTTCGTTGATTGCCTCCCTGCGACGCCCAAGAAAGCCTTCGAAATCGTGCTCATCTTCTTCAACCTCTTCAGGGTCATCAACCTGGGCATACAGCTTGTTCCAACATTTCTTGAGGGTTACCTCTGAAACATCCTTCCAGGCTAGGGCAGCATCATATATGGCATCCTTGATGGAAAAACTTGACTGGAAAGTTTTTACTGATGCATCAGAGTTAATCAGCTTTTTTTTTTTTTTTTTTTTTTAGAGACAATGAACGGAGGAAGGAAAAACACAGATAAAACAAAAAGGTCCATGTGCCTAAAGGCATCCTCCATTCATAAAATGTTTGTAACAACTGGATTTAAACATTTGTTGATTGTAAGTTTGTGGAAAGCAATTCGAGGGAAGTGAATTCCAAAGAGTAGTAGCTCTGGGGATAAATGAATTCTGATAAGCAGAAGTTCTGCATTGTGGAGGAGAAAGTGTAAATTCATGGGCGCTCTCAGCTGCCCTAGTTCTACGGGGAAAGATGTGGAGAGGCGGCACAATTGAAGCAAGTTCCTCGGAACAATTGCTGTGAAAATATCTGTAGAATAATGCAAGGGATGCAACGTTTCTTCGTATGGCTAATGTAGGAAGGTCCTGTGTGATTGCAGGGTTATTGATTAATCTAATAGCTTTATTTTGAATTTTGTCCAACTGCCTCAATGCAACCACTCCACTTCCACCCCACAGAGGTGAACAGTAATCCATCTGAGAGCGCACATGACTTTTATATATTACGGCCAACTGCTCGTCAGTGAAGAATTCTCGAACTCTGTACAGGAGTCCCAGTTTTTTAGAGGCATTCTTAGCAATGCTTCTAACATAATGTGTCCAGCTCAAGTTAGTAGTTAATGTTACACCGAGAATGTCAATACTAGGGGAAGTGGGAATATTTACATCATTAAAAAATATATGGGAGTCAGTGAGATTCTGTCGGTTAGAAAATTGAATGTACTTGGTTTTCTGTGCATTAAAGGAAACTAGATTCTCTTGTCCCCATTCATTAATTCTAGAAAGCTTGCGGGCAAATGAGGACTTGTAGCTCTGCTTAAACTTTTGGCACACACCCTGGTCCATTGGTTGTATCAGACTAGTCACATTAGGGGGCAAGTAGGTGACAAAGATGTTTCCAGACACTAGTTCGTGGGCAGGGGGATGTGCTCTGCAGTTATCCAGGAATAGGACAGCCTTGGTGTCCTCAGAAAGGCCAATCGACTTGAAGTAGGCCTTGACTTCGGGAACAAAGTGTTTAAAGAACCAATCATGGAATACTTGGGCAGTCATCCATGCATTGCTCTGTGCATCATAGATCACTGGCAACTTCCCTCGCATGTTCTTGAAAGCACGGGGATTCTTAGCCTTGCCGATAACAAACAAACGATTGCGACATTTACCGGAAGCATTCCCACTCAGCAGGATTGTGAGACGTTCTTTATTCATTTTGAATCCGGGTGCAGCCTTCTCTCCTCTACCAGCTAATGTCCTTGTTGGCAAACAGCGCCAATATAGCCCTGTCTCGTCGGCGTTAAAGATTTGGTCTGGGGTCAGCTGGTGATCATGAACAATGGTAGCAAAAATGTGTGCAAAACCGATCGGCGGCCTCTTTGTCGGCAGAATTCTTTTCTCCGGCGACATCTAGGACCCTAATCCCATGCCTAATTTTAAAGTTTCTCAACCAGCCGTCGGAGAATTTTATATCGTCTTCCATATTCATATCACCCAGGAATTGCTTGGCCTTTTCAATTATCATAAGCCCTGAGATAGGCTTGCCCTCAGCCCGCTTGGCCGTAAACCACTTATGCACTGCCTCGTCAAGTTTTTCATGTTTTGGTTTTTTCATTGTCTTTCTCACATCACCCGTGTAACTTGACTTTCCAAAGGCAACAAACTTCGATAAGTTAGCCTTTGCCTTCACTATGTTTGAAACTGTGGAGGCACCGATATTAAAAGTTTCCATAACTTTACGCCGATCACTGCCTTTCTCTACCATCGCTATCACTCGCAATTTATCAGCTATGGACAGAGTTACGTGCTTCCTCTTATGTTTGTTCTTGTCATTCCTCCCTCGTGCACCTGAACTTGCTGTGGGACCCATCACTAAGTCACTAAGTCACTATATCACAGGATAAACACGGGATAAACAACGTTTCAGGTAGACCGACAACGGCAGACAGTTTAGTCCGGCCTGGCCCGCTAGAGGGCCGATATTTGGAAATATCGCGCGCCCGGGAAATTCAAAAATTCAGAATATTGGGTGAATTCGGATTTGGCCTCAAATTGAAAAATTCGGACTATTGGGTGAATTCGGATTTGGCCTCAAATTGAAAAATTCGGACTATTGGAAGATTCGAATTATCGGTCGTCGGATTAACGGAAGTTTACTGTATTTGGTAGTAGTCTTGGAAAATCCAACGTACATAATACCCTCCCTTACGCCGGACCCCTGCCCATCCGCGTTCTTCTGCTGACGTGAGATGTGATAACAAGAGAGGGTCGCACGTTCGACAGGGATCTGCACATGACGGAAAACGGGATGGGCCTTAAGCGGTAACTAAGGTAAACCCCTTTTTCTTCTCTTCTATGCGTTTTTCACCTTCGGTGGTAGTTTTGGTTAATGTACAACGTCTCCTAGAGCAAGATAAGGAGTAGACTCTAGACGTTTTCTTTTTTAACCGCGGTTGGAATGACGACATAGCAGTCAAAATAGACAAGTCGTCATTGCAATTAGGTTAATAGCCTTGACGTTGGATTTTCCAAGACTACTACCAAATGGTAGGTTTTCCTATTTGGTAGGTTGGGAGGTACGTCAAACCTCCCAGTATAAGTTTTAGTTGCAATATTAAAACAGAGAGGGATAATAGAAGCAAAAAAAAATATATACATGTATGATAGAGCAGATTATGAGCTGCTGAGAAGGTGTTTGGACATTGACTGGGGGGAGTACTTGAATGGGGAAGATGCTGAAGGAATGTGGAGGAAGATTAGAGTCAAACTGGAGAATGCTATATCCAAATGTGTACCAGTAAGAGAATATAAGGATAAAACAAAATTAAGGAAAAGAACAAACCCAGAATGGCCAATGAAAAGAAAGCTTTGGAAATTGATAAGAAGAAAGAAATATTTGTGGGAAAGACTAAAATTGTTAAAAAAGAACAATGGGTCTAGTATAGAAACTAAAGAAGTGGATTTGGAATGCAGACAAATAAACAATAAAATAAGGCGGGAGACAAGGAGGGGGGTGAAGGAGAGGGAGAGAGATAGCAAGAAATGTGAAGGATAATCCAAAAATATTCTGGAAGTATATTCAGGAAAAGTTAACAAGAAGAGTAGGTATCCCAGAACTGATAGGAGACTTGGATGATAAGAATAGAGCAGAAACTGATAAGGAGAAAGCAGAGGTGCTGGGGAAATACTTTGGGGAGGTACTTACAGTGGAGTCGGATGATGTAGTGCCTACTATTCCCATCAAACAGGCACCAGCACTAGAACTAATAGAGTTTTCCCATGCTAGAATTAGGAGCGCTATAGGAAAAACGAACAGAAGTAAGTCCCCGGGACCGGATGGGATACATCCAAGAATCATAAAGGAAGGAGGTGAGATGTTAGTAGAACCATTAAATTTTTTATTTGAGGTATCTTTTAATACAGGACAAATCCCGACGGACTGGAGAGAGGCAAACATAACAACAATTTTTAAGAAGGGAAAGAGAAATGACCCAGGAAACTATAGACCAGTCAGTTTGACAAGTGTTGTGTGTAAACTAATGGAAACTGTAATTAGAGAAGGAATAATGGAACATATGAAATCAAACCAACTTTTCAGTGAGAGACAGTTCGGATTCTTGCCAGGGAGGTCGACGGTATTACAGCTAATCAAGGTGGTAGATGATTGGATGCAAATTCTGGAGGATGGGGATGTTATAGACGTGGTATATTGCGATTTTATGAAGGCCCTCGATAAGGTCCCACATAAAAGGCTAATAGAGAAAATTAGAAGCTATAGTATAGGAGAGAAATGTGAGAAATGGATAGATGCCTTCCTGAAAGATCGAAGACAGAGGGTACTGGTGAATGGAATAGGCTCGGGGTGGAGGGAAGTTACAAGTGGAGTACCTCAGGGATCTGTGTTGGGACCACTACTGTTCGTTATGTTTATCAACGACTTACCTGAAGTTATAACTAATGGAAGTGAGATATATCTTTATGCGGATGACACCAAGCTGTATAGAAGAGTGAGGAGTAAGGAAGATGTGGATTTGCTTCAAGGAGATGTGGAGGGCATGAAGGGATGGTCTGAACATTGGTTAATGCCTTTTCATCCAAAAAAATGCAAGTACAGTAGTGTACATGCAGATTGGGACAAGCAAGACAGACAAGGTGGGATACAGTATGTATGAAGCGATGGAGGAAGTGAATGCAGAAAAGGAGTATATATAGGAGATATAGGAGTAGTGATAGACAATAAGTTAAATTTCTCAGAACATTTAGCGGAAAAGATATATAAAGCCAATAGAATTGTAGGGCTGATAAGGAGGACATTCGTGTCAATGGATGAAGAAATCTTCAGGAATCTCTATACAGCGCTGGTTAGGCCGCACCTGGAATATGCGAACCAGGTGTGCGCTCCATATATGGTAAAGGATATAGAAGCAGTGGAGAAAGTGCAGAGGAGAGCTAGCAAGCTGGTACCAACGTTGAAGAACGCGGACTATGAGCAGAGGTTGAGGACACTGGGACTTCCGACACTGGCATATAGGAGAAAGAGAGGGGATATGATAGAGACTTTCAAGATAGAGTCAGGAAAGTATGATGAGGATGTGTGTGAAGGTATCTTCTTGATGCGAGAGGGAACAAGAACGAGAGGACACTCTAAGAAAATTTACAAGGAAAGAAATAGGCTTGAAAAGGCAAAAAACTCATTTTGTGATAGAGTGGTCAATGAGTGGAACGCACTGCCCCAGTATGTAGTCGATTCCGAATCAGTAAGGAAGTTTGAAAGTAATCTTAATAAAGCATGGGGAATAGTAAAATGTTGCGTCTGCTACCGCCGCCGCCAACACCGTGAACGACCGCAGCAGTGCAAGTTTTGGCACTGAGCTGGATACACAGGCCTAGTTTGCCTATATCCAGAGGATCTACTGTAAGAAACTGTAAGTAAAGCCCTGCAGTCGAAGAGTCCCAGCCCCTACGATTCGGTGCTTAAGTCCCATTAATATGGACCTTTTTATAAAGGACCGTTGAGACCCCTGATCGAGAAGCACCCGACAAACTTTGTTACTGTCATTACCTTCTATGGGAATCCTTATAATGGGCAATATAGTGGTGTCTTTTGTACTACCTAATGTCAAAGTTGTATTACCCTCTGGTTTGTCATTTTTGCCTTTGTCAACTGTAGGACATAACTTGTCGAAGTGATGTCCTTTACAAAGGAGTACAAAGGAAATCAAGTAACAACAGATCTAGTGACCCTTCTAGGCTGCTTGTCCTCCAAAACACTGAGGATCAAGTGTCCAAACAGTGGTTTAGAGTGGGTAAGGGAACATTGGAAAGGGAACTATTACCCTGGAACTAATGTCCGTGGCAGGACTAGGAAGTTAGTAGGGGACATATGGGTTAGTAACTGAGGGGATGAGGGGAAGATAAAATAAAGTTATTCATTTACAAACGCAGTCAGTCGCGGGTTTGATGCGAGATATTTGTCTAGGCGGAGTTTAAATGAATCAACGGTGCTGCAGTCTATAACGTCTCGGGGAAGCCCATTCCACAAGTTGACAACTCGATTGAAGAAGAAATTCTTAGATTCGTGTGAGTTAAAAGATTTACCAATAATTTTGCAACCGTTTCCCCGCGTGTAATTAGATTGGTCGAGAGTGAAGTACTTACTACAGTTCATATTGTCGATGCCTTTGATGATTTTGAACACTTGAATTAAGTCACCTCTTAATCTGCACTGGGTTAAAGGAAATAGATTTAATTCTCTAAGACGCTCTTCGTATGGTTTGTTCTTTAGGCTAGGTATCATTTTGGTAACTCTACGTTGAACTCGTTCTAGCTTGTTTATGTCTTTTTGGTAATAAGGGCACCAGCATTACAGTGACGACAGGGCCTTAACCCCTCCACCCCGGAAGGGCTCTTGAACGCCCATAACAACCTCGGCCCGCGCAACCCGGAAGGGCTCTTGAACGCCCATTGCTTGCGTGCGTGCTTTCGAATGCCGCGCGTAAATTTTTGGTATCGTGGGACGGTAGGTGGCGCCACCAGGCGTAAACGACGCCACAGCAACAGTATCTACCCAGACGCCATCATGGACAGTACGCCAAATAGTGATTCCGCTGTGTCCGATACCGTGCTTCCTACGACGCCCGTGCTAGTTCGTCGCGCCTTACCCCGACGCCATCGCCTAAATGTGTTATCTCCCGGAGGTATTGAGACGACATTGAGACTATATGAGCGTGCTGATGCCAAGTATATTGTTGATGATTTAGTCAGTGACGACTCCAGTAATTATAAGTCGAGTGATTATGGCCATGAGAGTGACAAAGAAGAGCAATTCCTGGGATTTGCAAGAGAACATGACAGTGATGAGAGTGATGAAGGTGATGTACCAGTTGTTGAGGAAGCTGGTTTACCTAAAGACAGTGAACTTGAGAGAGTGAGCGAGTGGGAGAGTTCAAGGTCACTCACCAAATTTCGCATAAGTGACACGACGCCCAGCCCTTCCCCAGGTAAATCGCCTTTCAAGCTACACTTATATAAGCAGAAAATACTTGAGAAGGCGGCCGCGGCAGCTAGGGAACAAGCCAAAATACTTGGTGAGGATGAGGCTGTGAGTGAGGGTGAGCTTGGTGACCCTTCTCGCCCGCCATTGTCTCCCTTATCTACCCACGCCACCCAAGATGACCCGGATGCCCCGCATTCTTCCCCACCACCCCCACCACTGCCAAGGGTTGAGGACCCCCCACTTTCGGCCTATTTGCCTCCTAGGTCCCCCGACAGGAGACATACTGCTGCCGAAAAGGGGAAAGGCAGGAAATATACCAAAAAAATTAAGAAAAGTAAGAGAGTTTTGTTCGAGGCTCCCGCGGCGTCCACCCCTGCCGGCCCCAGCCATACACCCCCGCAACTTTCCCCACGGTCCTCCCCACCTCTCCCGCCTTCAACATGTCTTCCTGAAGAAGTCTTTGAGCTCGCATCACCAATACCTGGGCCTAGTGACAGTGAAGAATTAATTTCTGTCACTCGTCGCCGGCCAAGGAGCCCAGGACCTCGGGGTGACATAGCCTCACCTGCCACTCCTTCCCCACCTCGCCCACCCGCACGCCGCCCACGCATCACTCGTTCCCCGCCAGATTATGTGGGGGCCACTGATGATGAAGGGCACCTCTCTGAAGACTCTGGCCATGATTACATAGGTCCACCGTCAGGGCAAGATGACCACTCTGACGATGACTATATGGACATCGATGACCCTCGACCCATCCGCTTGGCCCGGCGTCGTGCTGCCCGTCGTGCTGGCCAACGCCCTGACCGCCGCCCTCGCCGCCCTAGGGCGCGGGCCTCCCGAGTTGGCCGTGGGCGTGCTGGGCCACCAGCTGGAGCTCCTCGTCAGCGTAGACAAGACCCATTCTACGTTTTTCAGTGGCAAGACGTAGTTGATGGGGATGGATACAACCCTGATGTGCCAGCTTTTGATGAGGTACTGGAGGGTTCAGGCATTACCCCCAATTTTCCTGCAGGCCCCAATGCTCCACCACACAAACTATTTGAGGCCTTCTTTGATGAGGAGGTGGTAGGCTATGTTGTCAAAGAGACAAATAAGCAGCACCAATTCCAGGTCCACCTTTTGGGCAAGGTGACCAAGGGCCACATGAGGCAGTGGACCCCAGTGACTCATAAAGAGTTCATGGTGTTCCTGGCACTCACCATGCTAATGCCTCATGTCAAGAAGCATAGGTTGCCTGACTATTGGATCACCAATGATCTGATATCCACCCCTGCCTTCGGGAAATATATGTCTCGCGACCGGTACCTTGATATCCTCGCAGCGCTCCATCTTGTCACCATCGTCCACCTCGGTGACAAGCTGTGGAAGATTAGGACGTTGTACGAGATGATGCGAGAACGCTTCACCTCCTACTTCAAGCCCTTCCGCAAGGTCGTCATTGACGAGTCTCTTGTGCTGTTCCGGGGAAAACTCAGCTTCCGGCAGTACATCCCCTCAAAAAGACATCGCTTTGGCATAAAATTCTTTGTGCTGTGCGACTGCCAAACTGGCTATGTCCTGGACTTCCTGGACTACAGCGGGAAGGAAGGGGACTTGCTTGTGGACCCCCTCATTGGCTTTGGCGGAGCAGTGGTGCAAGCCATGATGGACCGCTACTTTCATAAGAATCACGTCCTCTACACGGACAATTATTACACGTCCCCCACTCTCTCACAGTACCTGCATGAGCGCAAGACGGGGACTGTAGGCACAGTACGAGGGAAAAGGAAGGGCATGCCACCTTTCCCTCCAAAGACCAAAAAAGGTGATGTGTTCAAGAAGAAGTCGGGGCCCATTCTGGCTATCCACTGGCACGACCAGCGGAAGGTCAACCTCCTGAGCACCATCCACAAGGGGGAAATGGTGGAGACTGGCAAGGTGGATCGCCGCACCCAGGCCAGGGTGACCAAGCCCGATGCTGTCCTGGACTACAACATCAACATGAGGCTGGTGGACAAGTCCGACATGCAGATAGGCTTCATTGACTGCCTGCGTACCTCGTGCAGATGGTACAAAAAGTTCTTTCTGCATATGGTGGACATGTCAGTTCTGAATGCCTACAATATACAAGCTTCGGAATGTGAACACACCCATGAAGTTCAATAGCCTGCGGAGGTTCCAAAAGCAGGTGTTGACGGAGCTCCTGGAGAAGTATGCTACGCCACAGAGGGCAGTGGCACATCCTGGGCCCGCCGTTATTGACCGCTTGCAGTGTGCTCAATACTTGATTAGGCACAGGCTTGGTTCCCTGCCTCAGAATGAATCAGGAAGAACGCAGCAGAAGCGGTGCCATGTCTGTTACAACAGCAGGGTGAGGCCGAGGTCAGGTAAAAAGTCAACCATGGAGTGTGTGGAGTGCAAGGTGGCACTCTGTGCTTTAGAGTGCTTCTTTGATTACCACTCCAAGCTGGAGTTCTAATAATCATACTGAAAGTGCCAAATAAAATTACAATATGTACACTATATATATAGGCAAAAAGTGGAAGAAAACCAATTTATTGTTATACAAAAGTCATGTATTATGAGAAAATTGATACAAATACAATTACACCATAATAATATGTGAAAGTGACACATATGTATATACCAAGTGACATTCATATGATTAGAACCTATAGAAATATATAAATCAGTGAAAAAAAAGACACAATAAATTGTATATAAAACGTTTACAAATCATATAACTAAGTGAAAGTGACACAAGACCTAATATTTGATGGCCAAAGTATAATAAACACCTGTGATAACGAATAATCAGTGCCTAATACAACAATAACCTACCTCAATTACTAATAAAATGTACGGTATCGAGTGAAAATTAGCATTATCAGTCACAGTGACACTCTCTAAAGCATATTTGTCAAAGTGAAAGTGACACAAGACCTAATATTTGATGGCCAAAGTATAATAAACACCTGTGATAACGAATAATCAGTGCCTAATACAACAATAACCTACCTCAATTACTAATAAAATGTACGGTATCGAGTGAAAATTAGCATTATCAGTGACAGTGACACTCTCTAAAGCATATTTGTCAAAGTGAAAGTGACACAAGACCTAATATTTGATGGCCAAAGTATAATAAACACCTGTGATAACGAATAATCAGTGCCTAATACAACAATAACCTACCTCAATTACTAATAAAATGTACGGTATCGAGTGAAAATTAGCATTATCAGTGACAGTGACACTCTCTAAAGCATATTTGTCAAAGTGAAAGTGACACAAGACCTAATATTTGATGGCCAAAGTATAATAAACACCTGTGATAACGAATAATCAGTGCCTAATACAACAATAACCTACCTCAATTACTAATAAAATGTAGGGTATCGAGTGAAAATTAGCATTATCAGTGACAGTGACACTCTCTAAAGCATATTTATCAAAGTGAAAGTGACACAAGACACAATACTTGATGGCCAAAGTATAATAAAGCTGTAATAACGAATAATCAGTGCCTAATATAACAATAACCTACCTCAATTACTAATAAAATGTACGGTATCGAGTGAAAATTAGCAATATCAGTGACAGTGATACCCTAATAAACATACTTTATATAATTGGCCTCAAATAAACTATAAAAATATCAAATAAACATCACATTCTCAATATCAAACACTAAAATCGTCTAAGGGAGATAAATACTTTGGCGCGACGAGCGGCTAGGTGCGTCGTAGCCATGGCCGGGGCGACGCGTCCGAACGCGGGAAGAATTTTCCGCCGAAAAGCACTCGTCTTGCCACGCTCACCATTATGCAACCAGAGGGGCTAGAGACCTCTACTCAACGCCATTCGACAGAGCAAGGTTTGTGGAACATTATTCTTTTTTATTCATAACATTACATGCCATATTCATTGAATTACAGAGGAGTTAACATAGACCAAAGATCGTCAAAACACCCGGTACCACAGCACAGTCGCAAGCTATAGCCCCCGGGGCTGGAGGGTTCTATCTATCTATCTATTGCCTGACGCCGTGATCCCCGAAGGGGTGGCCACGAACGAACCGCCCCCATGCACCTCTGTCCCCAGTCAGTCGACGCCCCTCCCCCCAACCAGCACCGCCCTCGTTCATGTACTTCCTCACTCCATCCTTCCACCTCATATTCGGTCTACCTCTCCCTCTGTCCCTCCACCTCGCTCTTGTACACCCTCTTAGTCATTCTCTCGCTTTCCATACGTTCCATATGGCCGAACCATCTCAAGTTGTTCCTTTTCACACTTTCCAGCACATCTACCTCTGGAGGGTTAACTTGCCTTAAGTACATAGCAGTACATTGCCCTTGCTTACCATGTTCTCTACTCAGGCAACCTGCACATAGCTTCAACCTTTTCGCTTGTGCTAATTTTAACTCATTTGTTGGATATTTTACACAGAAACTCCATTTATCTATCTATCTATCTATTGCCTGACGCCGTGATCCCCGAAGGGGTGGCCACAAACGAACCGCCCCCATGCACCTCTGTTCCCAGTCAGTCGACGCCCCTCCCCCCAACCAGCACCGCCCTCGTTCATGTACTTCCTCACTCCATCCTTCCACCTCATATTCGGTCTACCTCTCCCTCTCTGTCCCTCCACCTCGCTCTCGTACACCCTCTTAGTCATTCTCTCGCTTTCCATACGTTCCATATTTTATGAATGGAGGATGCCTTTAGGCACATGGACCTTTTTGTTTTATCTGTGTTTTTCCTTCCTCCGTTCATTGTCTCTTTAAAAAAAAATAAAAAAAATAAAAAAATAAAAAATGGCCGAACCATCTCAAGTTGTTCCTTTTCACACTTTCCAGCACATCTACCTCCACACCACACCTCCTTCTTACTTCCTCATTAGTCTGTCTATCCCTCCATGTAACTCCGCACGCACTCCTTAAGTAATTCATTTCCACTGCTCTCACTCTTGGTCTGAGTCTCTCAACCAACGTCCATGCTTCGCTTCCGTAAGTCAGTGTCGGGATTACCACACTGTCATGCAAGGACTTCTTCACTTCCATACTGACCACCCTATTTCTCGTTACTGCTTTTAGCGTTCCTACAACCCTCTTCCCCTGTTGTACCCTCTCCCGCACTTCTTCATCCATAGTCCCATCTTTACTCAACACACTGCCCAGATACTTAAAAGAGTTGACGATCTCCATAGCCTGACCGTTCAGCTTCACCTAACACTCTGTGACTTCACCCCTTTCGAAGACCATAACCTTGCTCTTCCCCGTATTTACCGTCAAATTCCGTTTTTCGCACACTGTTCCAAACTCATTTACCAGACCCTGCAACTCCCATTCATTATCACTCATCAGAACTGTATCATCCACAAACAGCAGTATAGGTAGCTTCCACTCAATTCCCTCCCTTTTCAGCGATACACCAACATCCACTGCTCTTGATAGTATTTCTTTCATGACTCCATCCATATATACAGTAAACAACCACGGGGACATCACACACCCCTGTTTCAAACCAACATTCAGGTCAAAGAACTCGCTCTGCTCACTCTCCACATGTACTGCCGCCTTTGCACCCTCATACATGCTCTTCACTGCTTTCAGCAACTTGCCCTCTACTCCGTATATTCTTAGTACTTTCCACAAACCTTCTCTATCCACTCTGTCATAGGCCTTCTCCAAGTCCATAAAGGCAACATACACCTTTTGTTTCTTCTCCAGATACTTCTCCACAACACAATTCAGGGTAAAAATCTGATCTACACATCCTCTTCCCTTCCTAAAACCTCCCTGCTCGTCGCCTATCCATTTCTCCGTTCTCACTCTCACTCTCTCAATCACTACCCTACTGTATACCTTCCTACTACGCTTAGAAGACATATTCCTCGTGGTTACCACACACTCCTCTTTCCCCTTTGCCCTTATATAGGGGGACTATTATGCCAGTCTTCCAGTCATCGGGTGCACTCCCCTTCTCCCATGCTAGTTTGCACATTTTCCATACCCATTCTATCACTATCTCACCACCATACCTCAACATTTCCCCACACACTCCATCTGTTCCTGGTGCTTTCCCCAACTTCACTCTTTTCATGGCTCCCCACACTTCTGACCTCCTGATCCCCACCTCCTCCTCCACTACTTCTCTTCTTCTCCCTCCCATACCATATCCAGCTATGTTTGCTGGCTCTTCATTCCTTACATTTAGCAACTCACTGAAGTACTCCCTCCATCTTTCGACTCTCTCTTGCTTCTCGGCTAGCATTCTCCCATTCTTATCTTTCACACCCTTACTGTTTCCCTTGCTACCTTCCCTAACTTTCTTGACTTCTTTCCAGAACAGTTTCTTACTCTCCCTCCACTTTACACTCAGATTCCTTCCAAATTCCTCATCTACTCTTCTCTTACTTTCCTTCACTACTCTCTTCACCACCCTCTTACTCTCCACGTACCTCGCTCGTTTCTGTCTCTCGGAATCTTCATTCCCTCTACTACCCAACCACTCTCTATATGCTTTCTTCTTTTCTTCCACAGCTATTCTTACCTCTTCTGTCCACCATGCTGTACCTTTCACTCCCCTCCCTCTTCTCCTCACTCCACACACCTCCTCACATGCTGCACAGATCTCATCCTTAAACACCTAGCTCATCTCCTCCACTTCCTCCATAACTTCCAGGTCGAACCCACCTAGTCGTCTTTCCAATGCTCTCCTGTACTCTTCCCTGACTTCCTCCTCCTGCAACCTCTCCACCCTCCTCACCATTCCACCCTCCTCTCGCCTCCCTCCAGCTCTCCTCACCCACTTCTTTTGTATCCTAACCTTAGCTACCACTACATAATGATCAGACAGACCCCCTCCAATACCCCTATACACCCTAGCATCCATCACAGGTTTCTTCATTCGTTCATCCACACATACATAATCACACTACTGATCCACCTGGTGAACAAGCCTACGTCTTTTCTATCCTAAATGACCTAGAGCAGTTAGTTCAGCAACCCACCCGTATCCCGGATCGCATCGGAGATCGGCCCAACATTCTTGACCTGTTTCTAACTTCTAACCCTTCTTCTTATACTGTCGATCTTTTCTCTCCTTTGGGCTCCTCCGACCATAAACTTATCTCCGTCACCTGTCCTATCTCTCCAGTACAGCCACCCGATCCTCCTAGCCGGCGGCGCTTGTGGCACTTTGGCGCTGCCGACTGGGAGGCTCTTCGGCAGTACTTCTTTGATTTCCCATGGAATGATTTCTGCTTCCATGGCCGAGGACCCTCGGAGAGTGCTGAACGCATTACCGAGGTAATCCTATCGGGCATGGAAGCATACATTCCATTCTCTTTCTCTCAGACTAATGCTAAAAAATCTTGGTTTACTCACGCCTGTTCTACTGCTGTCCGCAATAAGGAGGAAGCATTCAAACGGTACCGACGCCTTAAAACTCAAGACTCTCATTCTTCATATGTTTCTGCCCGGAATCAAGCCAAATCTGTTCTTCGACTTGCCAAACACTCTTTCATCAATAATAAATGCACTGAACTATCCAACTCTAGCTCTTCCCAAGCTTTCTGGCATCTAGCCAAAAACCTCTCCAACAATTTCTCTTCCTCGTCTTTCCCTCCCCTTTCCCACTCTGATGGCACAACCATCACTTCTTCCTCTGACAAAGCTAAACTCTTCGCTCAAACTTTTGCTAGAAACTCCACCTTGGATGATTCCGGTGCTATTCCTCCCTCTCCGCCCTCCTCTCTCTTACTTATGCCTAATATCCTAATCTCTTCTAAAGATGTACTTTCTACCCTCTCTGGGCTTAACACTAATAAGGCGTACGGTCCGGACGGTGTTCCTCCTGTTGTTCTCAAAAACTGTGCTTCCGTGCTGACTCCCTGCCTAGGCAAACTCTTTCGTCTCTGTCTATCCTCTAACGTCTTCCCTTCATGCTGGAAGTTTGCTCACATTCAACCTGTCCCAAAGAAGGGTGACCGCTCTCAACCCTCCAACTATCGTCCAATTGCTCTTATCTCTTGTCTTTCTAAAGTTTTTGAAACTATTCTTGCTTCCAAATTTCTTAAGCATTTCTCTTCTCATAATCTGCTCTCAGATCGCCAGTATGGCTTCCTTAAGGGTCGCTCTACTGGTGATCTTCTTTCATATCTTACTAACTCTTGGTCATCCTCCTTTCGGGACTTCGGTGAGACTTTTTCTATTGCACTAGACATATCGAAAGCCTTCGATAGAGTCTGGCATAAATCTTTAATTTCTAAACTACCCTCCTTCGGTTTCTATCCCTCCATCTGTGCCTTTGTCTCTAATTTCCTTTCCGGCCGTTCCATAGCCGCGGTTGTGGACGGCCATTGTTCACTTCCTCACTCTATAAACTCCGGTGTTCCTCAGGGCTCTGTCCTATCTCCTATTCTCTTTCTAATTTTTATAAATGATCTCCTTAACTGTACCTTAATTCCCATCCATTCATACGCAGACGACTCAACCTTGCACTACTCCATTAGTTTTTCAGAACGCCCCAGCCAGCAATCCCTCAACGACAAACGTAATGAAGCCATAGAACTCTTAAATTCTGATCTAAATACTATTTCCAATTGGGGCAGAGAAAACCTTGTTAACTTTAATGCTTCCAAAACCCAATTTCTCCATCTATCTACCCGTCAGGATCTCCCAGCGGACTATCCCTTATTCTTCAACAATACAAAAATCAACCCTTCATCTTCTCTCAATATTCTTGGTGTCTCTTTTTCTTCTGCTCTCATTTGGAAGGACCATATTACCAGTCTTGCTAAGGCAGCCTCCCAGAAGCTGGGTGTGCTCAACCGCCTTAGGGGGTTCTTTTCCCCTGTACAGCTTCTTGCTCTGTACAGGGGCATAGTGCGCCCTTGTATTGAGTATTGTTCACATGTGTGGGGAGGTTCCTCTCACACTGCTCTCCTAGACAAAGTTGAAAGGAAGGCCTTTCGTATCATTAACTCCCGTCCACTCACCAACTCTCTGCAATCTCTCTCTCTCCGCCGCAATGTTGCATCTCTCTCGCTATTCTATCGCTACTATAATAATCAGTGTTCCTCAGAGCTATCCCAGTGCATACCACCTCCTTTACGTAGGGCACGTGGTACCCGTCTTGCAACTCAATCCCACCCCTACTCTGTGCAACTCTCCAACCCAAGAGTGAAACGTTACTCTCAAACTTTCTTCTACTCAACAGCTGAGCTCTGGAACTCTCTCCCAGAATCAGTCTTTCCCTCTTCCTATGACTTAAATTGCTTCAAACTCCGTGTGTCCAGGCATTTTGGCTCGAACGTCCCTTGATTTTGGCCCTGTCACTCTTTCAACTATGGGGGAGGCACTCGCTATAGGCAGTTATGCCTTTTGCCTCCCTCAATCACATAGAAAAAAAAAAAAAAAAAAAAAAATCAATCAATGACTTTCGTTCCACCACTGTCTTATCCTTCATCGTCAACATCCGTTTCCACGTGTACCTGTAGATCATTCTGTGTCGGAAGAAGGTGTTGGCTATCCACAGCCTCCGTCATTATTGTCATTATTACAAAGTTTACATAAAGTCTGTGTGGGTTTCTTGTATGTACCCTCTTTCTTTCCCTTGGTCCCCACCGTCATACTTACAGTCCCCCTCATTTCGACATTCTCATCCCCTCCCGACACATTCATTCTCACATTGTTCAACTGTAAATTACTAATTTCTTTACTAAACTGAGTTTTAAACTCACCCAGATCAAATGACTGACCTTGTCGAGTATTGCCGTAGAAAGCTTCCGTCTTAGTATAATAACTATCATTTCCTGTGAGGTCAGCCCTCAGGTGTCTAGTGATCGAGTATGGCATTCCATGTCTGCTCTAAATTTTGCTAATTCATCAGCCTTGTATTTTGGTTCTGTCAGATTTAACAAGGCGACGACATGGGCCATTTTCAATTGTTCCCGATCCCCGTATGTTGACTGTAATAATTGTACTGCCTCAAGATAACTATCACCTACTAACACGAAACCCTCTATTAGATGTAAGGCCTCTCCTTCCATTTGTCCTTTCAGGTAATGAAATTTCCGGACATTATCCAGAGTGGATTCATGTACGGTAGATCTAAATACGTCCCAAAAGGCTAACCACTCTGTCAAATTACCCCCAAATGTAGGTAGATTGAGCTTTGGGAGGTGCACAGTATGTTTTGGATCAGCCCTTCTTTGGGCATCGTTATCGCCTCCCTTCTTGTTCACGACAGCGCGCTGTAACAAGTGCTTCGCTTTGAAGACCGTTTCATCATATAGGGCAAAATTTTCACACTCTGCTACTATCTCATCATCCTCCGTCATGCTTGCCACAATCACCTCACTTAGAGCAACAAAATTACTATGTGTAACCTGGACATTATCTAGTCTAGCCTCCAATTCCTCGAGGTCAGCAGTAGTGATAAAAGTATTGACATCGACTATTAATCTATTATTATGTTCTCTCCACCAACCAACTTTACTCCTAAACTCGATTAATGAAATTAACAAACACATGTGGCAGTCCGGGGACTCGAACCTAGGATGCTCACATCGAAAATCAACACACTTATGTATTGCACCACGAAGACAGTTTAACACTCCCCTAAGTTCTGCCCTCTGATTTTTCGGAGCTTCACTTTGCACCCCTCCAGACGGTATTTCATTCGATTTACTCATCTTTATGTAAACCTGTAGGCTATCTACATCTTACAATGCTACAATGTAATATCACCACGGCAAATTAGTAGCCTAATCAAGAGATGCCGAACGGCAGACTTCTTTGTTAAGGAGAAAAAATAGTACAATAAATTGGCAATACCTACACTAAAAGGCCATAATGAACAAAGAAAATGTTATGTCAGGTCAGGTGTCATAGAAATTTTGAAAAATGAAATGAAAAATTATTATTGGGGAAAATTATAGGCGGGATGCAAGATTTCGGGAGGCGCAACGACACTACCCCACATTCCGGTTCTAACCATCGCTTGGCTAGTCCTACCAGTTTATCATAGAGTTGTTCCTGCATCCTGTTGTATGTCCCCTTGCTCATTGCCTTAAAAAATCCCTTGGCAGTAGCTAAATCCAGGGTCTGGGCACCAATGTGGTATAATATCAGTGGAAGTTAACCCTCTCCGACATAGGACGCGATTTTGAGCCTATTGGGGATACTTTAAAGCCTTTGTTACCATCAGGGGTATTTAGAAACCTTTACTTTAGTTTAGTTACTTCAACCTCTGCAGTTGTCTTTGAGTTAGCTGTGGGCAGAAAACTAATTTTGGAGAGGTAATTATAAGAGTGAGAGAACTCTATTTCTTATTGCTAATCTGGCAACCTCTGCGTCATAAATGCGTGAAAGGGTTAATTATATATCTAAGCTATAATCCAAACAAATCAATCTAAGTCAAATTACTCTAAGTCTAAATTGAAATTACATAAAAAGGTCACTCACATATGTTTATATTCAAATAAGGTTCAAAGGGTTAAATATACACCAGGATTTAACTCGCCAATATCTCCACGTGACAATAAGACAAAGGAAAAATGCCGGCCCAATATGGCGGACGGCGGGGAGGATGAGCCGGCCCAATAGCACAGCTCAAGGAAGGAATAAATCATCATGATATGGTGATGGACATGAGTAGAAATACTTAGCTGTCAAGTCATTTCGTTGATGAGAGCGTCGTCAAAGTGTATGTGTGGTTATTGCTGACTGTATACTGGGAATACTGTATAGGCACAATAGCACAATTAAATGAGACGGAAATTATATATTGAGAGGGTGATGTCTGCAAAAGCTCTGAGGTCCCTCAGACCTGGCCCTGCTGCCTTGGCAAACGCCAGGCGGGAAAACTATCGTACCGCGTCTAGGTTGCTTAATACGCTAAATTAATATATACTGTACTACATAAGACTGTGTCAATATTGCTTAATACTGTAGCATATTAGGCCTTTTATAATCTTAACTTGCAACTTACAATCTTACTACAGCATTCACGATCTAATCTTCCTACGCCGTACCGCGGGAATGACCGTTAAACTATCGTATCTATCTAGGCATGTCACAGAGACATACGTTAGCACATACATTGCCTATCTCTATCGTATTACACGATATTACCTTTATTCCCAGTATGTCAATGCCCCAACTTTCGCTAATTTAACTTTCGCACCACTTTCGGCGGTCCCTATTAGGAGCGAAAGTTGGTGCACCACTGTACTGTATATATACACACATACACACACAAATGGCCAACTTCTCGACTCCAATCCCACCTCCACAGCCATTGTATAAACATGGAAAGTTCAACATACATTAGTCAACCAAACAAAATGTTCGACCAGGCAGCCTAGGGAAGACTACTACTGTACTAGTACTGTACAGTACTACAAAATGGACACATACCAGAGAGTGCAGCAGGTGTGAGGGTGGTTGACGTTGCCCTTAGTAAGAGTCTGACTGTCTTAACATATCTCTGGGCAGACATGTGACCACTCAAAGATATATAGATAAGAGATAGATAGACAGAGAGACAAGAAAAAGAGGGAATAATGGTTAGAAAAAACAAAAAGAGGGAATAAGAGACAGTTAGATAGAAACAGAGCAACAAAGAAAATAAGACAGGTATAAATAGATAAATTAAACATACAGTAGACAACCCAGCAAAGTGGACACGTACCTGAAGGAGCGGCAGGTGTGGGGGTGGTTGATGCAGCCTTTAGTGAAAGTCTGGCTGTCTTAAGGTGTCTCTGTCCGGACATGTGACCGTCCAACTGGTCCTGAGATGTGGTCGACACCTGGCACAACTCACAAAAGAACCTAGCAGACAGAAAAATAAAGGAATGTGGTTAGCAATAAGATCTAGAAATAAGATCAAGTAAGCAGGTTGGCAAATGAGAAATTATTCAAAACTAGTCATAATACCACATGCTATCTTTTAAATTAGGTTTCTATTTTTTCTCTCTCTCTAAATTTGCTCCATAGAACTCCATCAAGCTAAACCCTTTCGCTCACAACAATACGAATTGCGCACTTTCTGGGATACTTAACCCTTTCGTGCACTGCAAGACGCAATTGCGTCCTTACTTTAAACCTTTGTGACCATCAGGGGTGTTTAGAACCTTTAGTTTAATTACTTCAACCTCTGCAGTTGTCTTTGAGTGAGCTGTGGGCAGAAAACTAATTTTGGAGAGGTAATTCTGAGATAAAGGGAATTCTACTTATGAATACTAAACGGCAACCCCCGGACCTGAAAGGGTTAAAGGCCTTTGTGACTATCAGGGGTGTTACAACCTCTGCAGTTGTCTTTGAGAGAGCCTGTGGTCAGAAAACTAATTTTGGAAAAGTACAGTAGTTATGAGATTCAGATAATTCTATTTCTGATTACTAAACAGCAACCCCCGGGGCATGAAAGGGTTAACAAAACGCTCCCAAGAGACCCCCCCCCCCCCTTGAGATAATTTTGTGTGTTTTTCGAGAGAAAAATGGCCGGTTCCTCCTGAATCGTAAGCTCACCATCACAGATGATTTCAACTGTAAGAAAGTCAATTGGGAAGGGTTAAATGCGGGAAATAATAATGAATCTTGGGGCAGTAAATTACTGAATCTACTAACAGAAAACATGTTAACACAACATGTTAGAGAAAACACATGAATCAGAGGGATGGATGAACCATCCAGGCTAGACCTAGTCTTCACCAGTGATCCGCATGATGTTAAAAAGATAAATTATCGTTGTCCCTTGGGAAAAAGTGATCACAAGATTTTAGAAATGGAGATGGATTTGGGGGAAAATGAGGAGAAATGAAGGACATAAAATAAATAGATACAACTATGCTAAAACTGATTTTAAATCATTGATACATCATTTCCAAAGTATAAATTGGAAGGAACTAGAAAGCCTGGAAATGGTTCAAGACAAATATAGACTTTTCTTGAAAGTATATGAAGAAGGGATACATAAATATGTCCTAAGGTTCTCACCAGGGGTAAAGAAGGAAAAAGAATGGTTCAATATAAGATGTAGTAAGGCACAGGATAGAAGAAACCGAGCCTGGAATATAGCACGGAAGAGACATAGTGAAAATAACTGAAATAAGTACAAGGAGAAAAGAAATGAATACGTAAAGATACGACGCGAGGAACAATATAAATATGAAAGGAATATTGTAGAGAAGTGCAAAAACGAGCCAAAGCTATTTTATAGATTTGTAAATGGAAAAATAAAAACAAAAGAAGGTATTGTCAGACTAAGAGTTGTTGTTGTTGTTCCCCAAGCTGCCTGGCCGAACAGCCCCAAGGCCCCGAGCAAGGCCAAGGCCATAACCGTGCGCCCCCACAGAACCCTCACTGCCAACCACAATAAAGCCTGGGTGACCGAAGCCACTCCATGGCGGGGAGCTGAGGAGGGTGCGGTAACGCCCGGGAAACCAAAGCCCCACCCAGGGCCCTGTGCCCCTCAGCAATTATGAAGAGAAAGTTGAGGGGCAAAGGAAAAAATGTGACGCTTTGGCTTCCAATCTAGGTAGACTGGGAAGTCAATCCACGGAAGAGACGCCGTCACTTGAGATCTAGAAAATATAAAAGTAAAAGGAACAGTCAGAGTAAGCTATGGGTATGGCAGAGATTGCTCAGTTCTCACTCTGATAGACCAGCCCATCACCAAGAGTTGGAACGAACAGCTATGAGAAAGATAAAGACTTGTGTGAAGTTATGAATGAAAAGCTTCAGTCAGTGTTTGTAAAAGAGGAGTAGTTTATAGAACCTGATAGAGAAATGAGAACACCACAGATGCCTGAAATGAAAGTGACAAAAAGTGAAGTGCTGAAATTGAAGCAGGATTTGGACGTGAGGGAATCAATGGGACCAGATGGAGTGGCTGGATGGATCCTCAAAGAATGTGCGGAAGAGCTAGTGGAACCAATCTATGACATCATCAAATCTTCACTGAATGAAGGAGACCTGCCAGTGGAATTGAAGAAAGCTAACATAGTACCTATTTACAAAGGAGGAGACAGAGAAAATCCGCTTAACTACAGACCGATGTCCCTCACCAGCATTGTTTGCAAAATTTGTGAGAAAATTATAAGAAAAAAGTGGACACACTTCATAGAGGGACAGGGGGTGCTTAGTGAGAAACAGTTTGGATTCAGGGAAGGGAGATCTTGTGTATCCAATTTATTAAGCTTATATAGCAGAGTAGTAGATGTTACACAGGAGAGAGAGGGATGGGTTGACTGTGTTTACCTGGACCTGAAAAAGGCCTTAGACAGGGTGCCTCACAAAAGGTTATTGTGGAAATTGCAGGTTGTTGGAGGTGTACATGGTAGGATGTTAAAATGGATGGAAAACCTTTTAATAGGAAGAGAAATGAGGACCACAATACGAGACGAATATTCCCAGTGGAGGAGTGTGACGAGCGGAGTACCACAGGGATCAGTGTTGGGTCCGATAATGTTCCTACTTTATGTAAACGACATGCCAGAAAATTTGAAGTCATATGAATATGTTCGCGGATGACGCTAAGATCATGAAGAATATCACCTGTATAGAAAGTTGTCAGAATCTTCAAAAGGACCTAGATAAGTTGCACAGATGGAGCCAAACCTGGAAAACGAGTTTCAATGCAGAAAAGTGTCATGTTTTGGAAGTGGGAACAAGTGAGATAAGGCCAAGCTGGGAGTACAAATTAGGAATTGAAATAATCGGCAAAACACGGCATGAGGAGGACCTTGGAGAGATAATACAAGATGATCTATCGCCGGAGAAGCATATTAACATATGCATTAGAGGAGCATATGGAATAATAACCAATATGAGAGTGGCATTTAACTATTTGGACGAAGAAATTTTAAGAAAACTGATAATGACTATGATAAGACCAAGATTAGAATATGCAGCAGTGATATGGTCATCACATTTGAAAAAACACATAAACAAATTAGAGAAACTCCAAAGGATAGCAACAAAGATGATCCCAAGATTGAAGGCGTTGACATATGAGGAAAGACTTAAGACACTACAACTGCCTACCTTGAAAGAGAGAAGGGAACGAGGCGACTTAATAACGATGTTCAAGGGAGTAAAGAGTTTGGAACGAGTAGATAGGGAAGATCTATTCGTGAGGGATGATGGACGGACAAGAGGACTCAAGTTTAAACTGAGGAAGGGCAGATGTCGTAAGGACACAAAGAAATTCAGCTTCCCATATAGAAGTATAGAGACTTGGAACAACTTGGAGGAGGAGGTGGTGCGAGCGAAGAACATTAACATGTTCTAATCTAGGTTGGATAAAAGTAAATATGGAAATAGGACAACATAAGCTATGATATGTTAGTCCAAAATACTGGGAATTGGGAATATCCATTACGATACTTGTCCAAGTAAAATGGATTGATTATAAAGTAACTAAGACAGGAAAACACGAGCGCTGCTCAATTCCTGTAAACTATCTATCTATCTATTGCCTGACGCCGTGATCCCCGAAGGGGTGGCCACGAACGAACCTCCCCCATGCACCTCTGTCCCAGTCAGTCGACGTCCTTCCCCCCAACCAGCACCGCCTTCATTCATATACTTCCTCACTCCATCCTTCCACCTCTCCTTCGGTCTACCTTTCCCTCTCTGTCCCTCCACCTCGCTCTCGTACATCCTCTTAGTCATTCTCTCGCTTTCCATACGTTGGCCGAACCATCTCAAGTTGTTCCTTTTCACACTTTCCAGCACATCTACCTCCACACCACACCTCCTTCTTACTTCTTCATTAGTCTGTCTATCCCTCCATGTAACTCCACACGCACTTCTTAAGTAATTCATTTCCACTGCTCTCACTCTTGGTCTGAGTCTCTCAACCAACGTCCATGCTTCGATTCCGTAAGTCAGTGTCGGGATTACCACACTGTCATGCAAGGACTTCTTCACTTCCATACTGACCACCCTATTTCTTGTTACTGCTTTCAGCGTTCCTACAACCCTCTTCCCCTGTTGTACCCTCTCCCGCACTTCTTCATCCATAGTCCCATCTTTACTCAACACACTGCCCAGATACTTAAAAGAGTTGACGATCTCCATAGCCTGACCGTTCAGCTTCACCTAACACTCTGTGACTTCACCCCTTTCGAAGACCATAACCTTGCTCTTCCCCGCATTTACCTTCAACTCCGTTTTTCGCACACTGTTCCAAACTCATTTACCAGACCCTGCAACTCCCATTCATTATCACTCATCAGAACTGTATCATCCGCAAACAGCAGTATAGGTAGCTTCCACTCATTTCCCTCCCTTTTCAGCGATACACCAACATCCTGTAAACTCCAAATAGGTAAAAATACAAATAGGTAAATATAGATAAAATGGACACCTAAATGGCACGAAGTCTTAAAATTGACAAAAAATGGGGCGAATGTCTAAAATTCCATAACTATCTATCTATCTATCTATTGCCTGATGCCGTGATCCCCGAAGGGGTGGCCACGAACGAACCGCCCCCATGCACCTCTGTCCCCAGTCAGTCGACGCCCCTCCCCCCAACCAGCACCGCCTTCGTTCATGTACTTCCTCACTCCATCCTTCCACCTTTCATTCGGTCTACATCTCCCTCTCTGTCCCTCCACCTCGCTCTCGTACACCCTCTTAGTCATTCTCTCGCTTTCCATACGTTCCATATGGCCGAACCATCTCAAGTTGTTCCTTTTCACACTTTCCAGCACATCTACCTCCACACCACACCTCCTTCTTACTTCCTCATTAGTCTGTCTATCCCTCCATGTAACTCCGCACGCACTCCTTAAGTAATTCATTTCCACTGCTCTCACTCTTGGTCTGAGTCTCTCAACCAACGTCCATGCTACGCTTCCGTAAGTCAGTGTCGGGATTATCACACTGTCATGCAAGGACTTCTTCACTTCCATACTGACCACCCTATTTCTTGTTACTGCTTTTAGCGTTCCTACAACCCTCTTCCCCTGTTGTACCCTCTCCCGCACTTCTTCATCCATAGTCCCATCTTTACTCAACACACTGCCCAGATACTTAAAAGAGTTGACGATCTCCATAGCCTGACCGTTCAGCTTCACCTCACACTCTGTGACTTCACCCCTTTCGAAGACCATAACCTTGCTCTTCCCCGCATTTACCTTCAAATTCCGTTTTTCGCACACTGTTCCAAACTCATTTACCAGACCCTGCAACTCCCATTCATTACCACTCATCAGAACTGTATCATCCGCAAACAGCAGTATAGGTAGCTTCCACTCAATTCCCTCCCTTTTCAGCGATACACCAACATCCACTGCTCTTGATACTATTTCTTTCATTACTCCATCCATATATACAGTAAACAACCACAGGGACATCACACACCCCTGTTTCAAACCAACATTCAGGTCAAAGAACTCGCTCTGCTCACTCTCCACACGTACTGCCGTCTTTGCCGCCTTTGCACCCTCATACATGCTCTTCACTGCTTTCAGCAACTTGCCCTCTACTCCGTATATTCTAAGTACTTTCCACAAACCTTCTCTATCCACTCTGTCATAGGCCTTCTCCAAGTCCATAAAGGCAACATACACCTTTTGTTTCTTCTCCAGATACTTCTCCACAACACAATTCAGGGTAAAAATCTGATCTACACATCCTCTTCCCTTCCTAAAACCTCCCTGCTCGTCGCCTATCCATTTCTCCGTTCTCACTCTCACTCTCTCAATCACTACCCTACTGTATACCTTCCCTACTACGCTTAGAAGACATATTCCTCGGTGGTTACCACACACTCCTCTTTCCCCTTTGCCCTTATATAGGGGGAGTATTATGCCAGTCTTCCAGTCATTGGGTGCATTCCCCTTCTCCCATGCTAGTTTGCACATTTTCCATACCCATTCTATCACTATCTCACCACCATACCTCAACATTTCCCCACACACTCCATCTGTTCCTGGTGCTTTCCCCAACTTCACTCTTTTCATGGCTTCCCACACTTCTGACCTCCTGATCCCCACCTCCTCCTCCACTACTTCTCTTCTTCTCCCTCCCATACCATATCCAGCTATGTTTGCTGGCTCTTCATTCCTTACATTTAGCAACTCACTGAAGTACTGTACTCCCTCCATCTTTCGACTCTCTCTTGCTTCTCGGCTAGCATTCTCCCATTCTTATCTTTCACACCCTTACTGTTTCCCTTGCTACCTTCCCTAACTTTCTTGACTTATTTCCAGAACAGTTTCTTACTCTCCCTCCATTTTACACTCAGATTCCTTCCAAATTCCTCATCACCTCTTCTCTTACTTTCCTTCACTACTCTCTTCACCACCCTCTTACTCTCCACGTACCTCGCTCGTTTCTGTCTCTCGAAATCTTCATTCCCTCTACTACCCAACCACTCTCTATATGCTTTCTTCTTTTCTTCCACAGCTATTCTTACCTCTTCTGTCCACCATGCTGTACCTTTCACTCCTCTCCCTCTTCTCCTCACTCCCACACACCTCCTCACATGCTGCACAGATCTCATCCTTAAACACCTTGCTCATCTCCTCCACTTCCTCCATAACTTCCAGGTCGAACCCACCTAGTCGTCTTTCCACTGCTCTCCTGTACTCCTCCCTGACTTCCTCCTCCTGCAACCTCTCCACCCTCCTCTCGCCTCCCTCCAGCTCTCCTCACCCACTTCTTTTGTATCCTAACCTTAGCTACCACTACATAATGATCAGACAGACCCCCTCCAATACCCCTATACACCCTAGCATCCATCACAGATTTCTTCATTCGTTTATCCACACATACATAATCAATCAATGACTTTCGTTCCACCACTGTATTATCCTTCATCGTCAACATCCGTTTCCATGTGTACCTGTGGATCATTCTGTGTCGGAAGAAGGTGTTGGCTATCCACAGCCTCCTCCCCACACATACGTCCACAAGTGCACAACCATTCCCATTCACCTCTGATGGTACCCCCCACCCTCCCACCACTCCCTCAACTTTCCTATCACCCACCTTACCATTCATATCCCCAACAGAAATATTCTTTCGTTCTTGTCAAACCTTCAGGCACGCCTCCACATTCATCCAGAACTCCTCTTTCTTTCTTTCAAGTATATCCTCTGTCGGGGCATACACGCATACAATCACCCACGTTTGTATTCCTACTTTCATTCCACCAAAGTGGGTTCAATCCTTGAACCCACAGACTCATACTCTCTTACACATTCCTTCCATTTTCTACTTACAAACAAACATGCACCTTCTCTCGCTGTTCCTTCACTCACTCCAGCACACACACCCATTCCACACTCCCACTCTCTCACATCTGAACCTTTCCATTTGGTCTCTGTCATTCCACATACATCCAGCCTGGCATTCACTAACACTTCCAGAACCTCTCTCTCTTTTGTGCCATCATTCATGCCACTAACATTCCACGTAGCCATTCTCAGAATGTCCGAAGGTATGTCCTTAGTCGGTCGTGGTTCGTCAACGTAGGTTCCGTCCGCATCCGAGGCTGTTCGTTCGTTTTTCTTTGCTTAGATATTTTTTCCGGGTGGGGGTCGCAAGCCCACCGACCCAACCTCTTTAGTCGCCTCTTACGACACGCAGAAGGCACGTGGGGCATATTCTATTCCCTAACCCCCAGGGGTTAACTAATGGGACTAAACATGATGGAGATGGGGATCCAGACCCCCCACCCCCTTTAAGTCATTATTATAAACTATGCAAAGTTAAAATCTTGCTTTCCAGTTTTGCTTATGTCTTTGAAAGTGAGAATATAGCTAAAGCTATGTAATATCAGGTTAATATTCCTGTATCCTAGTTTCATATTTAATCTACCATTAGTTATAACTATAAAAAACTTAACAACATAACTGAATACATGCCAAACACAGCAAACAAAACAATAACAATAATTGTCACTGTTTGACATCCTACTGGTCATCATTTGGAGTGAGCTATATGGAAAAAATGGTACAGGTATGATTTCCTATACAAGGATCTTAACCTTAGTATAGGGAGAGACATTACAAGTTCTGGGTTACTAATAGGACAAAGCACGGTATAAGAAACAGTGAAACATCAAATCAAAAATAATAATAATTCTTTAGAATGGAATACCAAGCTCTGGGTATTGAATATTGAGTGATACAATGGGCTAAAGGGTGTACACTACTTTGCAGTGGAACATACAGTTCTAGACAGATGAAGTTGAAACAAGTGTTGGGGCAGTTTACCTTAATTTAGCCACCATCAAAAGTTAGTTTATAGTCTATCTATCTATCTATCTATCTACTCAGGCCCAATCCAGTTTTATAGTATAATGGTAAATGAATGTTTGATACAGCTTCTAATAACACTACAGCAAAATGTTTGATACAACTTGGTTTGGTTTGGTTTGGTTTGGTTTGTTTATTTTGCAAATTTTAGATTATAACACTACAGCAAATTGTTTGATGCAGTTTTTAATGCTGTGCACTCCCTTGATTGACAGGGCTAGGGCGTGCCCTTGTTACATGGACTTAACTGGACATTTACCACAAATCGCTAGACTAAGCTGCCTAAACTCTTGCCGCTTACCAATGGCACGGCGTGGGATCCAACTGCCAACCATATAATCAACAGTCAGACACGCTACCATCCATGCCACGGCCCATGGCAAATACATAAACTTTTTCATATACAAGTTCATATAAAGTTTTAAACAAATCCGTGAGAACATCATACCCAGTCATATTTCCAACGCTATGTCTTTACTTCATCTGTCTACAACTGTACAAGTGCAGAGAATAGATGAGGACAGACTGCCATAAAATAAATAAAGAATTCAAGTGAGAGAAACAGCTGGTATCAGAAGACCATGAAAGATTTTTGAAAAGAAATTGGAGCTATATACATATAGAGGAAAAAAACTTAAAACAAAAATTAGAACTCATCTTGAACAATATCAAGTTTAGCTCAAAAAATTTAGTTATTAATTGTATCATGCTTTATAGGTCTGCCATACCCTATAATATATCATTGCTATAAGTCATTACCGTCACAAATTAAATTATTTCTCAGTTGACTCATGTGGTAACGACCAGAGGAGGTTGGCTTCAATTGTAAACAGTTTACTTGGAAAAACAAGTCAGCTTAAGACCTTCTGTACCCGATGCCGAGTTGGCTGCCAACTTTGTGGCATTTTTTGCTGGCAAGATAACTCGCATAAGACAGGAACTGGATGATGCTTCTGTTGGTGAAGAACTTTCAGTTGTACTCCAACCCCGACACATTCCTAATAATGTCCTCTCATCCTTTCACTCAGTAGAGGTGGACATGATCTCGTCCTACATAAGAAACCTCAATTGGGAGGTTTGACACTCTCCCAATACCAAAGAAGGAAAACCTTCTATTTGGTAGGTAGCCTCGGAGTATCCAACGTAGAGCTATATACTTATCGTATACAGGTAATTCCGTTCCGCTCTGGAGCGGGCAATTATCGTAATCACTAGTGCGATTAAATCGATAACATCTAGAGTAGCACCTTACTCTCTCTAGAGAATAGAATTAGTGGGGGAGGTGGAACTGGGTCAGGGAAGGGATGGAGGAGGAGGAGGTGAACCTGGTAGGAGGCAGAGAGGGAAGAGAAACAAGGAGGTGGATTCAAATATACTGTGCTACTACACTAATATAGATGGAATAAACAGTAAAAAGGTAGAGTTAGATAATATATTAAGAAAAGATCAACCACAGATAGTCTGTTTGACAGAGACAAAGCTGAACCAGGACTTTGACAGCAACATAGTGTTTAGTGAAGGATATAATATATGGAGAAATGATAGAAAGGGTAAAAGGGGAGGTGGAGTGGCAGTATTAGTTAAGAACCCTATGACAGCAAAGCACGTGGAGTTAAATAATGACAAGGCAGAAATAATGGCAGTTGAACTCAATGATATAGAAGGAAAAAAGCTAGACATAGCAGTAGCTTACATGCCACCAAAGACCAGAGCATGGAGGGAGTTGGAGTTTGAGGAGATGGTAGAGGATATGATTCAGTCGTTGAGAAGATTGCTTTTAAGGAAGAATCGATTGATCTTGGTAGGAGATTTCAACTGTAGTGAGGTTGATTGGGAATCGGGAGATGCAGGGCCAAATCAGAGATCTTGGGGAAGTCGGCTAGTGGAGTTGGTTACGGAAAATGTACTTACACAACATGTGAAGGAAAATACAAGAATGAGGGGTAATAACGAACCTTCTAAACTCGATCTGATTTTTACAAAAGATCCTCACGAAATTAGTGATATAAACTATCTATGTCCTGTAGGTAAAAGTGATCACCTATTACTAAAATGGAAGTTGACCTCGAGTAATGCCAATAGATTAGACAATAGCTACATAAATGACAGATTAAATTATAGTAAAGCTGATTATGTATCCTTGAAAAGATATTTAGAGGGAGTAGATTGGGATCTTATTTTGAAGGAACGGGACGTACAAGGTAAATATAGTAGATTCCTCGAAATTTATGGAGTAGGAACCAATATGTTTGTCCCAAGATATAAAACTGGAAATTTTACTAAGCAGAAAGATTGGTTTAATTTGAAATGCAAAAGAGCTTTGGGTAGGCGTGATGCAGCTTGGGCTAGATTAAGAAGAAGGAACACTGAGAGTAATCGGAATAAATATAAACAGGAGAGGAATAGATATGTTAACATAATTAGGCAAGTTAAAATGAACTATGAGAAGAACATAGTAAATAAATGTGAAAGTGACCCTAGATTATTTTATAAATATATAAACAGTAAGTTGAAGGTAAAGAACCAAATTACTAAATTAAGAGTTGATGCTAGGACGTATGAAAATGTATCGGACATGTGTGAGGTAATGAATAACAAATTGGGGTCAGTTTTTACTAGAGAGGAAGGTTTTGACGAACCACAGGCGGGAGTACTGGAGAGTGGTCTTAGTAAGATTGAAATAACTAGAGATGAGCTGTTATCTGCGATGAGAGGACTTGAAGTAAGGAAAGCTATGGGACCGGATGAAGTGTCTGCCTGGGTTTTAAAGGAGTGTGCAGAGCAATTAGTGGAGCCAGTGAGGGACATAATTCAAGCTTCCTTAGATAAAGGACAGGTTCCTGTTGAATGGAAAAGAGCTAATATCATTCCGATATACAAGAATGGAAACCCTGAGGACCCTCTAAACTATAGACCAGCTTCACTTACTAGTATTGTATGCAAGATTTGTGAAAAGCTAATTAGGAAGAGATGGATGAAAATGTTGGAGAGAAAGAAAATAATAACCCCAAAGCAATTTGGATTCAGAGAAGGGACATCTTGTGTTACCAGTTTGCTATGTTATTACAGTAGGGTGATAGATGTACTCCAAGAAAGAGGCGGATGGGTGGACTGCGTCTACTTAGACCTTTCCAAAGCATTCGATAAGGTACCACATAAGAGATTGTTATCTAAGCTTGAGACGCTAGGATGTGTCAGGGGGAGTTTGCTGAAATGGATGGAGAGCTATTTAACAGATAGGGAAATGAGGACCAACATTAGAGGAACTTACTCATCGTGGCGGAAAGTTGAGAGTGGTGTGCCGCAGGGATCTGTGTTGGCACCTCTCATGTTCCTTATGTACGTGAATGACCTGCCGATAGGCATAAACTCTTACATGTCAATGTTTGCAGATGACGTAAAAATTATGAGACAAATAACAAATAAAAGTAGTTGTGAGGAGCTGCAAGGGGATTTAGATAAAATATACGAATGGAGCACCAAGTGGAAAATGAAATTTAATATAAGTAAATGTCATGTGTTAAATATGGGAAGAAGTGTGAATAGACCAAATTGGGAGTACAGGATGGGAGATAATAAATTAGCAAGGCCGAAAAAGAAAAAGATTTAGGGTTGATTATACAAGATAATTTGTCGCCAGAGAAACATATTAACAAGCTCTTTAGCGGAATGTATGCAATGGCCGGGAATATGAAAGTTGCTCTGAACTATTTGGATGAGACCATGGTAGCGAAAATTATGAAGAGTATGATTAGACCAAGATTGGAGTATGCAGCAGTGGTGTGGTCCCCGCATCTAAAGAAGCATATTCACAAGTTAGAAAGAATCCAGAGAGCAGTCACTAGATTGGTTCCAAGTCTCAGAGAACTGCCATATGAAGGGAGGCTAGACAAATTAAATCTACCGAGTCTAAAAGAGAGGAGAGAGAGGGGAGACATGATAATGATGTACAAATGTACCCGGGGGCTGGAGAGGCTGGATAGGGAGGATATATTAATTATGGATACAGGAATAACTAGAGGCCACAGCTACAAAGTAAAAAGACCTACCTGCAAGAACGATATCAGGAAGTTTAGCTTCCCCTATAGATGTATTGACAAATGGAATGGGCTGGAGGAGGAGGTGGTAGGGGCAAGGAACATCCATATTTTCAAGAAAAAATTGGATAAAAAGTAGACTGAGAGACGGGACAACACGAGCTTAGCTCAACTCCTGTAAACTACAATTAGGTAAATACAATTAGGTAAATACTAAGTACGTTGTACACACTCTTGAGGCTACTATTTTAAAGGAAATGAAAATATTGATGAGAAAGAAAAGAGAAAATTGCAGAACATTGTCCATCCTATCTGGCTCCTTAACCCTTCCAGCCCAGGCAGCATGTTAAAAGGACACCGCGGCAGATGGGCAGGAGCGCGGGCAGCATGTTAAAATCCGTAAGCTTGAAAGCCTATTCAGCTTGGTCTGAACGCCGTGCGTCCGACGAATGTAAACAAAGCCGATTGTTGCGTCACCGCACCTCCGAAAACAATAAGGAGACGTCGGATCAATGTTATTGTTGTGACGTCAGACGAAATTAGTGTCTGAAAAGCTCCGATATTGTCAACATCGCGGAAAAATTCGCTCCACGGAAATTGTCATCACAACTGAACCAGTTGACTTAGAGAGCTCTACTCAACGCCAGTCTACAGATTGGAAACCGCACTACATTTATAGATGCGTGGCAAATTTCTAGCAGTTAAACTAAACAAAAATACGGTAGCCTAGGCCTAGACGTTTTTTGGCCAGATCGCCCGGGTAGCCCACACTGACATTGTGAGAGCTAGCCCGGGCCAGGAGGGTATTAAGCCATTGTCGCGGGTCCACCGCACAACCCGACCGGGTTCATTAGATCATCCAGGTATCAAGTTAATTAGACAAGATTGGATGGGCAGGGGTACGGCGTGAGGGCGGGATACTATGACGTTGGATACTCCGAGGCTACCTACCAAATAGAAGGTTTTCCTTCTTTGGTATTGGGAGAGTGTCAAACCTCCCAATTTAGTAGTAGCCTCTACGTCTCCAACGTAGAGCTAGAGTAACAAATTGGAGGCGGACATCCAAGCGAAAAACCACAAACTTAGCCCTTAGGAAATATCAGGACCATGGAAAGACCGACTTAACCCTCCAGACCCGGTTGGGCTCTGAGGCTTCCATAAAAAACACACCCCGCGCTACCCGGTAGGGCTCTGAGGCTCCGGCAGCTTGAAAGCCTGTAAGCTTGGTGTGCGAGGCGTCCGTCCGACGCATGTAAACAACAGCCGGCTGGACCGACGCCGCGCATCTCCGACCACAAGAAGGAGTGCGTCGCTTGTTCGTGTGTGCCTGTATGTTATTGTTAAGTATCGAAAAGTAGTGTAAAGTGGCTGTTTTTGCCACAAAGTTATCTCCAATGAAATCATCATCACAACTGAACCAGTTGACTTACAGAGCTCTACTTAACGCCATTCTACAGGTACGAAATACATCTACGCTTGAGGATGCGCGGGAATGCGGAAGCAGTCAAAATAACAAACATACGGTAACCTAGGCGTAGACGTTTTTCGGCCAAAACCCCCAGGTTTTTGGCAAATTATAGAATACAATAGCCGGGGCTGGAGGGTTAAACAAGAGTGTTTATATAAAGAGTGTACAGACAGGTGCATATCAAGAGAGGTCAAGTACAGTCAAGTCTTATTCCATGAGATAACTTCGCCTAAGACAAAGAATGATGCATTTCATAATGATGAATATAAATTCCAGGATGCCCCCCCCACCCCCCCCTCCTTCCGGAAGAAAGCAGGACGACCCATACTGTAACGAGTAAATACCGGCATACGCCGAATATGAGTACCGTACAGGATGTGACGAGAAACTACATGAGCAGTGTCAGTGACGAGCACTAAAAGCCATATGAGAAAAGTTCAGTGGTATGAGGACAAGACATACCGAAAGAATGTAGTATACTTAAGACTAGAAAGTATATCAAAAGCTTAGCCCAGTCATTAATCTTTAACATAGGTGCAAGTATGGGTATAGTGCAATACCCTTCCCTTCCCTTCCCTTCCCTTCCCTCCCTCCCCCCCCCCCCCAACCCCCAATAAGGAAGGACTGGACAGGAGAAGGACAAGAGACAGAAGGAACCCCGCAGGTAGACCCCGAGGGAACCTGCAGGCCCAACGCACTACAAGGACGCCCCGGTCTGTCGGTGGACAACGACAGAGAGGAGGAGACAAACGTGGTGGGGGAAGACCAAAGCCCTGTGTCGGCAAAGTCCGGGCGAGAAAAATCAAGTAAAACCTAAATGGAGCAGCGTACAAACGGACGGCATGAGCCGTGCCCTGAACGTACGGGTTACTGGCCCGAAGAACCCGACACAGGCGAAGTCCCACAGCACGGCGATCAAGCCTCCCATCGGACGTAGGCGCCACCCGTAATGTCAACCCCGACACTGGCCTGGCTGAGTACACATACGTATGCAGGGTTTGAACCGGGCATAACGGACGATGAACCCTACCACGTGTGGAAGCCGGTACAGGAAAGGCCTAAAAACGGGAGTGTCGCGTATTGTTGTAGCTACAAAACAAACAGACGGAGCCAAAGTAACTGACCCAAGGACGGGAGAAAACGGAAGCAATGCCGGGTCCTAGACATGGCAGCCATCTCCGAGACGCCGTCACCCGCCGCCAAAGCCAGAAGGAACAGTGTCATGGCATGGAAGTGTTCAGGCGCGGGGTAAATAGTGTAAGAGGCAGACGACAGCAGTGGGAGAGCCTCCACCGGAGACCACTGAGGAGGAATCTGACGCGGGGTAGGCCTAAGTCCAAAGCAGGCCCGCATGAGGAAATCCAATGCCCTGTGAGGAACGACCAACCCCGTGAATGACTCAAACGGTACCCAAATGGCCAACAGGCGGGACCTAAGCGTGGTGCATATGTTGGGACGCATCTCAAAAATAACCAAATGAGGTAGGGAAACACGAACGCCACCGACAGGCGTGTCCGTGATGTGTTGGTGATCCCAGAAGGAAAACAGTGCCAGTGAGAGACGGGAGTATGCCACTGAGAATGTGTCCAGTGGAGAGGATTTGACAGTCAAAGATCGACTAAACGTCGGCAGCCACCCTGCCTCACAAACATCCACGATGTGAAGGCCAACGAGGTCCCGAGGCCACCAATCGATCCCAAGTGGAAATCGGGGAACGATATGGGAACAGGACTCGGGCGCCACCGCCACAGCTGAGCGGACCAGGCGTGTGCCGGCCAGATGGAAGTGAACAACCAAACAAAGTCCATGTACCCACTCAGCCTGCGGAGGACTTTGCACATCAAAAAGGGCGTCGGGTGGCAGAAACACATCGAATACGGTGTGTTGGAAAGACCAAACTACCCGGGTGCTCTGTCCCATCAACAGAGCAACCGCCCATAGGTCGGCAGTCCCGGGTAGGCAGGGTACACGCAGTGCGACGGTGGAAAGGAGTGCGTGGCAAAACAGGTACCCCGCCAGGTCCTGAAGAACGAAAAGACTACACAGTCACCTGACTCAGGGTGACAGGCGTGCTCGACCTGTCCCAGTCGAGGCCCGCCCACGGCACATCGTGCGACGGTGGAAGGCAGGACTCGGGAACGGCGACTAGGAAACCGAACCGAGGAACGAGGAGGAACAAGGAGAGAGGCGTGTACATAGTGTGCGGGAGAGTTCGCGGAGAAGATCCCACCCACCAAGGAAAAGAGGAGCGGAAGACCCCGAGTGAACAGGGGAGGCAAGGCCAGTCCGACGAGGGTCGTAAAGACACGAGGGGCGACATGGAGACCGAAGGGTAAACCGCCGAACGTGACATAATGAGAGTCATCAATACCCGTGTTAATTTTTCTACTACACAGTTTTCACGGTGTTTTGTGCCGGCCATGGTTGACTTGTGGAATAAGTTGCCAAATGAGCTAGTCAATTCAGCTAATATCTCCATGTTTAAGTCTAGAGTTAATGATTTTTTGCAGCATTAATTCTAATTTTTAAACTTATTTTATTCTATTTTATTGTATTATATTTATACTTGATATCCTCCACTGCATAATATGTTATCTGTGTTTAATATGTGTATATGTACAGTACAGTATACAGTACAGTATATGTTTTTATTTTTTCCTAAGTTGCCGTAGTCTCTCTCCAGTGCCTCCGGGTGTTTTGTGTGGATTGATCTTGATGGTGTTTCTGCACCCTGGTTGGAGACTTCGGCATCTCATATAATAATAATAATAATAATACGAGGCACGACAGGTCGACCACCGGTCACAACACCTCGCTGTCCGTCACGGAGACCAGAAAGACATACGACAGGAAGCCCCGCTGGTGAGGCGAGACTTCCCGAATAATCCCATCCACGTGCATGGACAGAATAACAGAGGCGACGTCTGGGGAGACAGGCCGATGTCACGCAGGTCGCCGGAGTGGAAACGTGGACCGGCACCTCGAGGACAGACCCCGCCGTATTACCCGGAGTGCCCACGAACGGCGAAGCTAAACCGAGAGTGGGGACGCAAGAGCCGGTAGGGGCCCGGAGTCTGGCGGCCTCGTTACGAGCCGGTCTGCCGACCCCAACGAAGAGGAAGCGGTTGAGGAGGGTCGGGACATCCCAGGCGGACGGGGAGCGAAGAGCCCCACAGCAGCAAAGAGGGAATACCCCTGCCATGCAGGTGCAGAGAAGAGCCCCTCCGGAGGGAGCACAGAAAGCAACAACGACGTGCGGACCTCAGCCGGCACCAGTGTACAGAAGGAAAACCACAGAGACTAGCGACAACGTGCAGCCTCATGGAAGGGACACTGAATGAAGCCGACGGAGGCGATGGCGAGCTGCAGTCGACACGCCCGAATTGGGCCCCACCCTTGCCGAGCACCCTAGACGGTGGGGCTACAATAAGCCTGAGGGGAAGCCGAGCTAGGTGCAGTCGCTCGAAGAGGGTGGAGAGCATGCGAGCAGTGCGCCGCAGGGCTTGTGAACACGTCCCAGGGCACCCTTCTCTGGTGGCATGAAGGAACGTAGCATACGTTCAGAAAGATAACGTAGGGGCAAAGAACCAGGCCCAAATTGGAGGTGAAACCCAGGATGAAGGCATGACGAGGCTCGACACGGAGGAGCAGCCGACAGGAGGGAGTGGTGAAGAACCATCTCCGACCGAACCCCGAAGTCGATGCCCTCCGTCAGCCACAAGGAACAGTAAAAGATAAACTATGGAATGACACTACTGAAACTCATACGAGGCCCACAGAGTGGGCGCGTCGAGCAAAGGCTTCGAGCTGTACCTGCCAACTCGCAGGCACCGGGCACACCCCTTGTGCATGTGTAAGAGCTCGTTCCGGGCGGGATGCCGCCACGTTCCCCCACGATGACGGCTTCCCGTAAAGGGAAGGGAAGCGACGTCCGTTAGGGACCTGAAACGTCCCGAGGGACGGAACGTGGACAGGCCGACCAACCGGCCCCAGGCTACATGCAGGGAGCATGACTAAAGAAGTCGATGCCGCCTGGGAGCGAGTGGGAGGATGGACAACCGGAGCAGGAACCACAGGTAGAGCAGGTTACGTAGGCAAGAACACCGCCCAGTACGGAAGCACGCCCGAAGATCGTACAGGGGAAGAGACAGGGCGGAGTGGAGCCGTAGACCGTCGGCGACGTGGTGAAGTAGAGCGGCGTCTCCCCTACGACCCGGCGTCCTCGGAAACAGTAGGGACGTCCGAACGAGGCACCGAGGGAAAAGCGTTCAGGCGCCAGAGAGACAGCAGAGGAAAGGGGAAGCATGGCACGCACCCCTTCGTCTAGGAAGCGCGGAAACCGTCGGAGGTGGTCCTTGACAGAGAGATCGAAACCCCGATCATGGAGCGCAGAGGAGAGACCTTGCCTCTACAGCGTCCGGGAACGTATCACGAGACCCAAAGGTCAAGATCGACGAGACACGGTCTACACCTCCGAGGGTTAAACCCATCGCGGTTGGAGCACGAGACATGGGTAGGACTCTCCATGTCCCAACGGGCATGGCAGGACGGGAACCCCCACGGTGTGCGCAGGGAGGAAAGGACATCCTCACTGCAACCGGAAAGGAAAAAGATACCGATGGCCCATGTATGAAGCGCCCCAGGCAGAGCAGGGGAAGAAAGCAGGCGGGCCACAAAGAGTTACCACAGGTAAATAGGAGGGACGGTAGTAGAGCGTCCCAAGAATACCGCCATGTACATAAGCATGGGGCGGATGGAGGCAAAACCGGTCAGCGGTGGCCTCCTGAGCCTTGGGTGGAGCCACATGGATGGCCCGAACCGGACAGAGGAGTCGGAGATCGTCGGCAGGATGGTGAAGGAGAGCGACGACCCACCTTCATTGCGGAGTCCTCAGAAACAGCCAGGATGCCCGAACGAGGCACTTGGAGGAAAGGTGATCTGGCGCCTTGAAGACTTCCGACGCGCACGCCTATGGCGTGCGCAAGGAGGAAGTGACATCCACATCGCAATTGGAAAGTAAAAGATACTGACGTCCCATGTACGAAGCACAGGAAATGTGTGCAAGCACAATATTGGTAAAAAAAAACTTGAATCCTTGATAGGAGTGTACCCCCTTCCCCTGTTGAGGCAGGGAAGGACGAAAAAGGGGGGCCCTTCGAAAAAGGCACGAGGGCAGAAAAACGCACAAAAGTGGTCACTACACCCTGCAAATGGAGCACCTTTCATGAAAGTGAGAATCCCCCCCCCCCCCCCCTTGTGCGTGGTGAGGGGTGAAGAGGGTCCCCCATGCGGAGGGTCAGGGAGAGACCATGCGAACCAGCAAGTGCAAAGAACCCCGTGCAAGTCCCGAAAAGGAAGGCATGAAAAGCCTTAGAAAGGAAGAGGATAATAATAATACCCAAAGGTTGAAGGTACTGAAGAGAAGAAGACGCCCAAGGGTACCATCAGAGTAGAGTGGGAGCACAATCTGATGAAAAGGAGAAGTCTGTGAAC
The DNA here is from genome assembly GCA_032716605.1 of Paralithodes platypus. Taxonomy (NCBI): domain Eukaryota; kingdom Metazoa; phylum Arthropoda; class Malacostraca; order Decapoda; family Lithodidae; genus Paralithodes; species Paralithodes platypus. The sequence continues at coordinate 26,045,940 of CM064485.1, read as the reverse complement.
TACTGCAACCGAGTCCCTAGACAGAGGCAAAGCAAAGCACCCTAGCACCGACCCAGAGAGGAGTGGACCAGAACGGGCCGCTCCGCTCGGGGGCGGAAATCCGCTCTGGAGTGGAATGTAGGATGTAGGACGAATGTAGGATGGGTGGAACTCACCACCCGGTGAGGAACCCATGGCGAGAGCAGAGCGAAGTAGACATACTACACTGGAACCAGAAGAAAAAAACCCTGTGAAGACCCCGTAGGCCATGGGAAGGCATGCATGTACGTCATCGACAGTAACAAGAATAAAGCCTGTTTGTAAGCTCCATGAAAATAAAGGCCATGGCAATGCACGCATATACTGTATGTCATTGGCAGAGACAAGACGAAAGCCTGGTCGGAAGCACCACGAAAATACCACTGAAAGTCGATGAATCCTTAAGAAGGGATCCAATACATTCCTACGCAGATGACTCAACACTCCACAGTTCCTTCACATTTACCAATTCTTTCACCCAACCCGATCTTATAAATTCAAAAATAAACACTGCAATTTCTCTGAACCAGGACCTTCCTAGAATTAATGAATGGGGACAAAAGAATCTAGTTTCCTTTAATGCACAGAAAACCAAGTACAGTCAGGACCCCCAATACACGATTCCACAATGCGCGAAAACCCTAATACACGAGTTACCCCTCGAAAATAACATTAATTAATTAAACATTAATTACGCGAGGTGGTACCACAATACACGAATCGAGAGCTAAGAAGGGGCCAAATCCGCTATTCCCGCTTGATACGCGAGCACGTCTACGTTTCGCGAGGCCCAGGAGTAGCTCCGAAAAGAGAAGAAGACGGGCATACGCCTGCCTTCCTTCCCGCTTACCCTCCCTCCCTCCCTCCCACAGTCCCGCTCAAGCGCTCATAGCCGTGCGGAGTGACCAAACGTTTGTAGTGCCTGCCACTTTTTTCGCCATGCCACGCCAATATAAGAAGATAACACACAAAATGAAGGTGGAAGTGTTGGATCGCAAGAAAAAAGGAGAAGGAAACTGTGCAATAGGCTTGTCAGAGTAAACTGTTCGTACGATTTGGTCAGGGAGGGAGAAGTTGGAGAAAATCGTGAAGTCCTACGGTCCTAGTCCTAGCCTATCTACTACTAATTTTAAGGTAAGGTTTCATATTTGTATTCATTGTTCTTCTTATATATAAGATATAGACTGTACTGTAGAGCCAAAAATGTCGAAAATAGGCCATAATTGAGAGATGTCACCCAATCTAATTATTCCCATTTAAAGTTAGTTCCACAATACACGAATTCACAATACACGATGCCTCCTGTCACCCCTATTCTCGCGAATTGGGGGTCCTGACTGTACTGTACATTCAATTTTCTAACCGACAGAATCTCACTGACTCCCATATATTTTTTAATGATGTAAATATTCCCACTTCCCCTAGTATTGACATTCTCGGTGTAACATTAACTACTAACTTGAGCTGGACACATTATGTTAGAAGCATTGCTAAGAATGCCTCTAAAAAACTGGGACTCCTGTACAGAGTTCGAGAATTCTTCACTGACGAGCAGTTGGCCGTAATATATAAAAGTCATGTGCGTTCTCAGATGGATTACTGCTCACCTCTGTGGAGTGGAAGTGGAGTGGTTGCATTGAGGCAGTTGGACAAAATTCAAAATAAAGCTATTAGATTAATCAATAACCCTGCAATCACACAGGACCTTCCTACATTACCCATATGAAGAAATGTTGCATCCCTTGCATTATTCTACAGATATTTTCACAGCAATTGTTCCGAGGAACTTGCTTCAATTGTGCCGCCTCTCCACATCTTTCCCCGTAGAACTAGGGCAGCTGAGAGCGCCCATGAATTTACACTTTCTCCTCCACAATGCAGAACTTCTGCTTATCAAAATTCATTTATCCCTAGAACTACTACTCTTTGGAATTCACTTCCCTCGAGTTGCTTTCCACAAACTTACAATCTACGAAAGTTTAAATCCAGTTGTTACAAACATTTTATGAATGGAGGATGCCTTTAGGCACATGGACCTTTTTGTTTTATCTGTGTTTTTCCTTCCTCCGTTCATTGTCTCTTTTAAAAAAAAAAAAAAAAAAAAAAAAAAAAAAAAAGGCCAAAGAGAGCCCCCGAAATGGGAGGCCAGGCAGGAGTATCAGTCATGAGGTCATGCACAAAATAAAGATCAGAGATCCCAGAATAGGATACAGGCACCAGGTCAGGGAGTAGCCTAAAAGCTCTCACTAGGCCTGGAGACTGGAGTCCCGTCCAATGAAGGAGAGTGCACCCCCGCCACCCCGCCCCCCCCCCCCATGTCCCCCTGGAAGTTAAAGCTGAAGAGAACCCTCCAAAAAGAGGATCAGGAAGGCCATAGGGGAACCAGCAACAGGCCAAAGAGCCCCAAACCCCAGGTCAGAAAAAAACAAGGGGTAGGCTCAACCCTCTGAAGAACTGAAGGAAACCCCACCCCAAAACATAATGGAGACCGATACCTTAAGGCCGGTATCAGTGAAGAGGTCCTGTAGGTCAGAAAGCACAGCCTGGTAAAAAGGAGCATTAAAATATGTCTTAATGGAAGTGCAGGACGACCAGTCTAGGCCTAAACTGAGGCAAGTGTAGCGCGACCGTAAACGGCAACGTCCGTTCGAGAGCGGAAAAGTACCGACATCGAGCGGGAACGTCCGCGTTCCCAGGCGGGCGGAATCGTCCGTATACGGACGCGGACGTTCAGGCGCGGGAAGTGGTATGAGACGGCAGTAGGGCGTGAGGGAAAAAGCCCGTCCGAGAGCGGAGAGGCCCAGATGGGCCCCGCCGTAAGCCGAGGACCCAGGAAAGGTAGCCTGGCAAGTCACAGCAGACGTGGGAGCATCTGTGGGTAACAGACAGTGTGAAAACAGACCTCCGACATAGAACGGAAAGTCCCGTTCTAGATCGGAGGGGCCCAGTGAGACCATGGGACCGTAAATGAAAGGTCCGACCTAGAGCGGGGAGTACCCGACCCAGGGCGGCAACCCATCGGTACGTCTGAGAGGTCTGTGGCACCCAGGAAGGTGGAAGGCCAGTAAAATAAAAGTCCCGTCCAAAAGCGGAGGGGCCCAAAGGTAACCCTCCTAAAGTCAAATCAGGCGCGGGAGAGCCTGTGGGAAATCAAGTGCACGACCGTAGTGGGGGGCAGTAGACAGAATAAAAACACATCAGAACGGGCTACGTTCGCGGTTTTGTGGGACAGAGGCCAGGTAGACAGAGCACTGGAGCCGTCAATCAAAAAGTGAGCATTGTATGCCAGATTGAGGGTGCCACAGTGTTGAAAGCCAAACGCCGCCCCCCCCCCCCAGGCTAGGCCAAAACTCGGAAGTTAGCCTATTCGGCACTTGAGTCAGTAATATATGAAATTACAGGGAGCCACTAGGTACCGTACCCTTGATGAGGGTAAGCAACAAGGGATCGTAGCGACAGGAATACAGAGCACTGGGGCCGCCGATCAATGCAGGGGCATATATGCCAGATTGAGGAGGCCACAGAGGTGTACACCAAACGCCCCCCTTCTAGGCTAGGCTAAAAAAGTCAGCCTATTCGGTACCGGAGTCAGATTAATAATGAATTGGAATAGGCTAGGCGAAAAAACGGAAGTTAGCCTATTCGGTACCAGAGCCAGTAATATATGAAATTACAGGGAGTCACCAGTTACTGTACCCTTGATGAGGGTAAGCAACAAGTGACCGAAGCGTCGGGTAGACAGAACACTGGGGCCGTAATATCAATACAGGGGCAGAGTATGCCAGATTGAGGAGGCCACAGAGTCGCAGTCTAAACCAAAACGCCCCCCATCAAGGCTAGGCTAAAAACGGAAGTTAGCCTAATCGGTTCTGGAGCCAGTAATATATGAAATCACAAGGCGCCACCAGTTACTGTACCCTTGATGAGGGATATAATCAATACCGTAGGAGGGGCAGTAGACAGAACAAAAACTGTCGGACAAAAACTCATCAGAACGGGCTAAATTCGCGGTTTTGTGGGACTGTATCCAGGGAGACAGAGCACTGGGTCCATCAATCAAAAAGCGAGCATTGTATGCCAGATTGAGGTTGCCACAGTGTTGAAATCCAAACGCCCCCCCCTAGGCTAGGCCAAAACTCGGAAGTTAGCCTATTCGGTACTTGAGGCAGTAATACAGTATATGAAATCACCTGGCGCACTAGTTCCTGCACTCTTGAAGAGAGGCAGCAACAAGTAAAAAGACCACCAAAAGGGATCGGCCCTACAAGGGTCAGCGCCCCCCTTCCAACCAACTAGAAGGGCACAAGTAAGCCTAGGCCTAATTTCACGAAAAGAAAAGCAAAAATAAAGGCAGTGACAAAAAACTATAATGACAGAAATCTTACTAAAGACAAAACTAAAGCCACCGCAAGTGAAATGAATACAAAAGGCAAAGCCTAAATGAACGAGTGTCGCCCAAGCGGCGACGCATGAGCAGATGGCAAAAAATTAAGTAACCTCCAGTTTCGACGCTACACTCCAAGAAAAACACATTTGAGCCCATTTTTCAGTGTGCCTACAGCACGTATCATCTGTCTAGAATCACAGGTACCTTAAATAAGGCCCACAACTCCCCCAAAGGGGAGGTGACAGGAGTGGTAGGCACAAAAACAGAGCACCAGAAAAAGTGTGTGCGTCATAGAGTGTAGCGCGAAAAGGAATGATCTAATGAACCCGGTCGGGTTGTGCAGTGGACCCGTGACAACGGCTTAAGGAGCCAGATAGGATGGACAATGTTCTGCAATTTTCACTTTTCTTTCTCATCAATATTTTCATTTCCTTTAAAATAGTAGCCTCAAGAGTGTGTACAACATACCTAGTTGTTGTTGTTGTTGTTGTTGTTCCCCAAGCTGCCTGGCCGAACAGCCCCAAGTCCCCGAGCAAGGCCAAGGCCATAACCGAGCGCCCCCACAGAACCCTCCCTGCCGACCACAATAAAGCCTGGGTGACCGAAGCCACTCAATGGCGGGGATCTGAGGAGGGAGCGGAAACGCCCGGGAAACCAAAGCCCCACCCAGGGCCCTGTGCCCCTCAGCAATTATGAAGAGAAAGTTGAGGGGCAAAGGAAAAATGTGACGCTTTGGCTTCCAATCTGGTAGATTGGGAGGTCAATCCACGGAAGAGACGCCGTCACTTGAGATCTAGAAAATATATAAGTAAAAGGAACAGTCAGAGTAAGCTATGGGTATGGCAGAGATCGCTCAGTTCTCACTCTGATAGACCAGCCCATCACCAGTAGAGAGAGTAAGGTGCTACTCTAGATGTTATCGATTTAATCGTGCTAGTGATTACGATAATTGCCCGCTCCAGAGCGGAACGGAATTATACGATAAGTATATAGCTCTACGTTGGAGACGTAGAGGCTACTACTAAATAAAACATTTTGCCCGTTGGATCCCATAAATGTTTCCAATCTACCAAGAGTCTATGATCACACAGTCGAGTTTATTTCCAAAATAATTAATAAGTGCTTCTCTGAAGGTAACTTCCCACAGTCTGAAAAGCATGCACTACTCCGACCTAGTCTAAAGAAACCTGGACTTGATGTTGAGAACATGTTGAACTATCGTCCTGTCTCCAACCTGTCCTTCATATCAAAGATATTAGAGCGTGCAATACTTGACCAATTACAACCACTATTTCAGCAGAATGAAACTATCCCAACTTTTCAGTCTGCTTACCGACAGCATCATTCAACTGAAACAGCATTGATTAGAGTACATAATGATCTAGTTGAGAACATTTGCAATGGTGTGGCCTCACTATTGGTCTTGCTTGATCTCTCTGCGGCCTTTGACACAGTGGATCACGAGTTGCAATTGAGTGATCTTTATGATTGTGATGTGCGTGACTCTGCTCTCTTGCTTCTCGGGTCGTACTTGTCAGGTAGATCCCAGAGTGTGATGGTAAATCAAATGGTCTCGGACTCGACACCCCTGCAGCATGGTGTTCCGCAGGGATCAGTTTTAGGTCCTATCCTATTCATAATTTATATCAGCAGTTTGTCTCTTCTGCTTCGTGCACATAATGTCACCTTTCACTTTTATGCAGATGACACCCAGATTTATGTGAGCATCACAAATATAGTTGATATACGGAGTAAGATGGAATTACAGGTATTGATGTCTGATATCAAGAAGTGGATGAGAGTGAGAAAACTTAAACTAAATGATGGTAAAACTGAAATTCTCATCATCCGAGGAAATAGAAGAGCTGATGATATAGTAGGTGCCCTCTCCATCAATGTGGGTGGATCCCAGGTGCGACCGGTCAACTCTGTTCGAAATCTGGGTGTATATGTGAACTCCCGATTAGATTTCAAAGAGCATGTAAACCAGATAGTTAAAAGTTGTTACTTGCACATCAGAAATCTCTATTTGGTGAAGCCGTTTATAACCAGACGTTGCCTCCTGACGTTGGTTCACTCATTGGTCTTCTCTCGTGTTGATTATTGCAATGCCCTGTTGGTGGGTCTTCCAAATGATATTTTAAAGAAAGTTCAGTCTGTTCTCAACAGGGCCGCAAGACTCATTTTTGGTGTTCCACCTAGAACTCCTACTACATCTCTTCACATAGAACTGCACTGGCTGCCAGTAAGTATCCTGAATATTATTCCTAGGGGGTAGAGGAGAAACGGATATAAAGTAAATAATTAGACCTGGGAAGATGAAATGGCCTAGGCTATAAATTTGATACCGGGTCGGCGTTTGACTTACTTGTAAACATGTATGTGTAGGTTATCTGTGTTAGTCCCAGTAATATCTATGAAGTACTTCTAGTATTAAAGGAACTTAGCTGTGATGATAAGAGTGTAGGTTAGGTGATGGACATGTGCAGTGGCAGTATCGTAACCAATGAGGTTTAGAGGTCCTGTCATCTGCGTATAAGTACGGTATTGGTTAAAGTCTTGCTAAAACGCACCTCTGTAGCTTACCGTGACTAGTTACGGTAAGTAAGTCCTACCCCGCCTTCTCGAGGTAGCCTCGTTATTACACCGTCCTTATTTTAATCCTCCCTTTTAAATTTCTAACATTTTTATTTTTGCTTGACGGTGGAACTAAAGGGGAGGGCGGGTGTGCTATTTTCTTCAGCAGCACACTTTGTTTTTAATTTTAAATCCTCTCTTAATTTCCACTATAAAAATTATCCCCCTTGTAACTATATTTCTGTTGTCCCCTGTATATTTTTGTTCTCCCTATCTTCTTAATATTTTCATTTTTACTGTGTATGTTTTTTTACTGATGTTGGTATCAGTTTTTAGTTTTTCTTTTAGTATACTTTTGACAATCCGGCGCCCTGTTTGGAGGCATTATGTCCAGGCCCCAAGTCCTCCTGGGAAACAACTGTGCTCGGTATGCTGCCGGCCAGGACCCCCTCGGGGGTGGAGGAACAAAGCAGAAAAGTGGTGGAAACGTCGTTCGGGTGAAGGAAAGCGTGCTCCGTGTCTGTGCCTTCAATGCCAATGGCATAAATGATTTTAGCAAGAGAGAGTGTCTGATGCGAGAGCTTAAAGATGGATGTGTGGATGTGTGTGGGGTAGGTGAGACGCACCTGTTGGGTTCTGGAGTGTGGGATGGTGAGAGTGAGCATGATTTGTGGGGTGGGGAAGGATGGGTTGTCTGGTCTGGATTGGATGCAGGATATAAACGTAAGAAAAAGGAAGGGGTAGCAGTAATTTTGTCAGAAAGGTTGAGGAAGTGTGTGAAAAACTATGGATGCGTGGACTCAAGAATTGTATGGTGTGAGTGCAAGATTGGGATAGATAGGTATACTTTTATGTGTGTCTATGCACCAGTCAACCAAGAAACTGGGAAAGGTGCGGAAGAAAATAGAAAATTTTGGAATAAAGTCAATAAATGTATAAGAGAAAGGCAAGAGTGTACACAAGTAATATTAGTAGGCGACATGAATGGTAGAGTTGGAAACGAGGAGATAGAAGGTATAGTGGGTAAATGGGGTGTGGAGGGTAGGAATATGAATGGTGACTTCCTTTTAGAAGTGTGTGCGGAGAGAGAGATGTTTCTGGCTAACACATTTTTTGAACATCGTCACATTCATAGATATACATGGCACAGAGGTGAAGGTGAGCAGGAACAGAAATCTCTAATTGACTACGCCATGATGGACTCCGGACTAAAAGGAAGAATTTTAGATTCAAAAGCTGTAAGAGGTATGCTGACGGGATCAGACCACTATACAGTGCTGACAAAAGTTAGGATAAGGAAAGAGTGGAAATATGAGAGGAAAGAGAGAAAACTGACAGTAGAGAGAATAAATGTGAAAAAATTAAATGAAGAATGTAATGCAACAAAATACAAGGACATCCTGAAAGAGACTATAAAGGACATGGATGTTATGATAGATCTGGGAAATACTGTAGACGAAGTATGGAAAGGTACAAGAGACTCCATGATTAAAGCAGCTGAGAAAGTATGTGGGAAGAAAACCTTTAAAATGTGGAAGAAGAAAGGTAACGCATGGTTTAGTAAAGAGATAGAAGAAATAGTGAAAAAGAAGAAAGAGTTCAGAAAGAGTATGCTGCAAAAGAATATACCTAGAGAAACTAGAGATGCGAGGAAAGAAGAATATAAAAATTTTGAAACAAAGAGTGAAGAGGGCGATACAAGACGCTAAAAGGAAGACAGATGAGGCATATGGGAGAAAGATTAGTGAACAGTTTCTGAATGACAGGAAAGCATACTACAGAGCTGTGAAAGAAGCCAGAGGGAAGAAGACTGAGAGTGTCTCAGGTGGTAGGATGAGGGACATGAATGGGGAAGTGGTAGAGGGTGATGGTGTGGTGAAAGTATGGAAAGATCATTTTAGTAGCTTAGCTGTAAAGAGTAGGGGGAAGGCAAAGATCTCATCCATAGGAATGGAGAGAGGTAGAATAAACAGGGTAGTTGAAAGCCAGATAAGCAGAGAAGAAGTAAAAGAAGCAATCAATAGACTTAAAATGGGCAAAGCTGCTGGAGTAGATAACATCCCAGGTGAAATGCTGAGATATGGAGGAGAAGAAGCTGTTGACATAATGCATAGGTTATGTAAATTAGCATGGGAAAAGGAAAGTGTACCAGAGGACTGGAGGAAAGCAGTGATAGTACCCTTGTACAAAGGGAAGGGTAGTAAAGAAGAGTGTAAGAATTATAGGGGAATTAGCTTGCTTAGCATACCTGGAAAGGTACACGCAAGAGTAGTAACACAGAGGCTACAGAAGATAACGGATGACAAAATAGGCGAGGAACAGGGAGGTTTCAGAAAGGGCAGGGGCTGCGTTGACCAGATAGCCTCAATGCGATTGTTGGTAGAGAAGTATCTGGCCAAAAACAGAAAACTCTATGCAGCATTCATGGATTTGGAAAAAGCCTACGACAAAGTAGACTGGGAGGGCCTGTGGGATGTGTTAACAGTATATGGTGTGGGAGGAAAGTTGCTAATGGCAGTAAAATCTTTTTATAGGAATGCAATGGCAAATGTGAAGGTAGGGGATAAGTTAAGTGAAAGTTTTGAGGTTAATGTAGGTGTAAGACAGGGATGTGTCATGTCAGCTTGGTTGTTCAATATATACATGGATGGAGTGATTAGGGAATGTAGGGCTGTATCAATGGGTGTGGGAGCTAGACTGGAATCAGAGGGAAGAACATGGAAGATTTTAACATGCCTATATGCGGACGATGCAGTCCTGTTGGCGGAAAATGCTGAAGAACTTCAGAGAGTGGTCACTGACTTTGACAGGGTATGTGAAAAGAGAAAGTTAAAGGTCAATGTAGGGAAATGTAAGGTAATGGTGTTTGAGAGAAGAATGCATGAAACTATAGATTTTAAGGACAAATATAGAATCAAGAAAGAACACAAGAAAAGTTGTAAAATAAAATTGAAAAATGAAGTACTAGAAGAGGTTGAAAGTTTCAAGTATTTGGGAGCTGTACTATGCAAATATGGTAAAATGGAGAGTGAGATAAAAGAGAGAAAAATGCAAGGGAGAAAAGTGATTGGAGAACTTGATAGTATTCTCAAAGGAAGAATGGTTAGCCAGGAAGTCAAAAAGTAACTGAGAAACAGTGTGCTGCTCCCAACACTCTCGTATGGAAGCGAGACATGGACAGCAAGTGACGAGGACCTCTTCAAACTAAGAGCTGTGGAGATGAGCTTTTTCAGAATGGCAGCTGGCATGAATAGGCTAGATGGGCCAAGTAATAGGGAAGTGTACGAGTCCTTTGGAATGGAAGAGCAGGCTTTGGGCATTGATTGTGGTGTGGTTGAGTGGATAAAGAGAAGTACTTTGAGGTGGTATGGTCATGTTCAGAGAATGGATGAAGACAGAATGCCAAGAAAGATATATGGGAGTCAGGTGAGTGGAACCGCTAGTAGTGGAAGACCACCTATGGTATGGGAAAAGAAAGTGGAAAAATATATTGAAGAAAAACTTCCACGTAGTGGAAGGGGCATTGTGGCACGGGCAAGGGAGGCATGTCTTGACAAAGTAGCTTGGAGACGTTTCTGTCATGGCCATCCTCTAGTGGGGGTTTCCCAGGGGGAAGCAAGGCGTCGGAGATGATGATGATGATGATGATGGACATGTTGGTAGGAGTAGTTCAGTGAAGTTCTGTTGTAATGTGGCAGCAACTGGTGGTTGTTGTGTACGGGACGAAGTCTCTGTGTGAAGTGTACTGAGATATCCTTTTATCGTAACAATATAAATATATTTAAGGGTTCTATATTGTCTCCCGTGATTAAATAATAAGGGAAAATAAACTAAGATATAATTGGTGCAACCACAGTAATATTTATCCACAAAGATAAATAAAGTAATGTGTATAAACAAAAAGGAACCAGCTGTCGTGAACCCGGGAAATTCAAACTACGGTATATATACCAGCTAGGATTCACGACAAGCAAGAATAGAATTTAAGTTGTGTTTAGTGACTTTTAAGGTTCTCAAATTTGGTGAGCCTAGGTACCTTGCGGAGCTGGGCAGGCGTCCACCGGCACGCCATGGTGTAGTTGTGCATCATGACAATGACCCTTTTCGTCTTGATGAACCAAGGGCTTTCCAGCAGTCTTCTTTCTTTGAAAGGTCATTCGCCTACATGGCTCCGAGGTTGTATAACAGGTTGCCGCTGTCCATGAGACAACTGAGTTCTGTTGAATGCTTCAAGAGACAACTTAAGACTTTTCTCTTTGAGAGAAGCTATGATCTTGAGAGAGGTGTCATGACAGATGGCTATAGAGTTTAGGCTATTTTGCCACTGCTAGTGATTGTTAAATGTGTGTTGTATACAGTAGGCTCACATATCTCGATCAATCTCATCTCGATATTTCGCATCTCGATGCCACCTTCAAGCTCTCCCCAATCACAAATCTCGATGAAAAAACGTTAATCTCGATAGCTAAATATCGATGCTAGATGCTTATATACTAATATAAACAGATTAATCTTGACCAAATCGATGTGTGAACCTCACAGTCATTGTGTTTTGTTCACCTGTATACTAATGTACCGCTAGTATCGATCGTCTCAAGCGGTAGTCTAACCTGTCTCTGCCGCTTTCATTTACGTAGTTGTTGTTGTTGTTGTTGCTGTTCCTCAGGCTGTCTGGCCGAGCAGCCCCAAGGTCCCGAGCAAGGCCAAGGCCATAACCGAGCGCCCCCACAGAACCCTCCCAGCTTACCACTAATAATGCCCAGGTGACCGAAGCCACTCAAAGGCGGGGAGCTGAGGAGGGCGCGGAAACGCCCGGGAAACAAAAGCCCCACCCAAGGCCCTGTGCCCCTCAGCAATTATAAAAGGAAAGTTGAGGGGCAAAGGAAAAATGTGACGTTTTGGCTCCCAATCTGCCAGGGTTGGCAGTAGGGAGGTCAATCCACGGAAAAGACGCCGTCACTTGAGATCTAGAAAATATATAAGTAAAAGGAACAGTCAGAGTAAGCTATGGGTATGGCAGAGAATGCTCAGCTCTCATTCTGATAGACCAGCCCATCACCATCATTTACGTAGTAATATAAATTACTTTACCATGTTTTAATATACATTATTATTTGTATGAGGAAAATCTAATATATAATAATAGTAAAGACAAAAGAAAACTTGATTAAACTTTATACCATGGAAAATTTATTGAAGTCGGTAGATCTAGCGGCCATTTGGTGTACCAGTCACACGTCCGCCATTCGCTTGAAAACTTGTATTGTGAAGTCGTCTACCTGGACCTTTTTTTATCGCATTCATAAAATGCCGGTACTAGTGGTGACAGGGTGAGGGAAGCAATTGCAAGAATTGATGACGGTGACTGTGCGCCGGGTGCGGAGACGCAGTAACCTAACTGCGTTCGCCTCGGAACCAACAATCAACCACACAAACCTCTTTATCAATAAATATAAGGTAAAAATTATAGGTTTGACTCCTGTAAGGAGATAAAGAAAACCTAATATTTAGTAGTGGCCCCGTAATCATTGACGAACATGCCTATTACATAAGGCATCCTCTTCAAACACTAATCCGCCGTAGTTTGAATCTACCGCGCAGAGCATTTAAAAAACTGAGGAGCCTTCATCATGAGCGCACGCGACCTCACTCATGGCTTCAGTCATTATGAATTGGGTTCTCACTACGAAAAAACTTCGTAAAAAAATAAAAACAAAAAGAAAATAAGAATAACTATTCAATAAGCTTTCCATCATATCGTGGATGTACTTGTGTGGATCTTTGACCAGACGCTGATTCAGGCGTCATTCTTCCTTCACTGACATATCAAGTAAACCAAAATCCTCAATACATCAACGAATGGGAAGGGGATGGTCGGGAGGGCCCCAGTCGTCAATGATTACGGGGGCACTACTAAATATTAGGTTTTCTTTATCTTCTTACAGGAGTCAAACCTATAATTTATTAGTGGCCCCTCCATCATTGACGAACATGCCTGATTTCTAAGACTGGAGGGGGACATTCGTAATCATATCATAACTCTAGAAAAGCAGATAATAAAAACAACCACATAGTATTCTTACTTTGAAAATATATTTAATAAGGCGTAGCCCGTATATATACAAGAAAGGGGTTCAGGCAGGTGCGTGCTTCAAAGAAGCCTGCTTGACAAAAAAGGGTAACTCTGAAGATTCTGTGAACAGATCTGTAGTTACAAAGGCACCCCACTCAACGAGTGGTGACAAAAATAACAAGTTATCAGTTTACATGTGCACATAATAAACCCCAAAATAATCGTGGAGATAAATTGCAAAAGATCTTCACTGTTTTAATAATAAATTGCTTTCGCAGCTAAAACTACTATAACAACCCCGTTGTTTTGTACTAACATTGTACTAGCACAATTTCTCGGCCATAAATTGTATCACAGCTCTTACACTCCGGCGGGGTCTAGGGTGTCCTATGTCAACTGACTGCACCCCCCCTTTCTTGAAAGTAAACAAAAGTGACTGCAGGGCCACCTAGACCCTCTGCCTTAAAGCTATACATGGTAAGGAAGGTTTATCTAGAGCAACTGACAAGTATCTAGTCAAAAACGTATGATTAGACGCCCACAACTGAGTGGACGCAATATCTTCTACTGAAAAAAAATTCAGGAAACGTAAAGAGGCTGCCCATTTGCGTAAATCGTGGGCCCGACCCACAACGCCGGGATTACTCTCTTTAATGACTTCGACCAGAAGAGAAGCTAATCGCCGTTTCAGTAAGCGTTTACCCGTACTCGCTACCCATAAAGCACCTTGGGGGTTTAGAGGAGCTACTCTCAAATATTTGGTTAGAGCTTGCACTGGACATAGATTATGATGCACCTTTCCCCTTTTCAACGCCGGCACCGTGAACTCAGAAAACACGTGTGCACTGTGCTCATTCTTGGCTACAAATCCCGGGGAAGGTGCAATGTAAATACATTCATTAAGTCTACCAAACCTAAGGCAATTAGGTGTGTTGCTCATCGCCGCCAGCTCAGACACTCTGTTCCCGGTGGCCAAAGCCAAAAGGAATACAGCCTTTTTTAAGAGAAATGCAAAATCTGCAGTATTTTGGTACAGACGAGAGTGAAGTAAAGACAAAGCTTTGTCCAGAGACCAAGTAGGCATGAGCTGACGGGGAGGTGGGCGGAGTTTAAAACAAGCTCTCATAAAACCTGTTTCCTCCGCCACCGGTATGGAGAGACCTGTAAGGTCTAAAAAGGGCACTCTAATTGCAGTTAAGTGATTTTTTAACGTTACCACAGATAAATGTTTCTGCTCAAACAGATAATTTAAATAATTAAAAACTAAAGCTACTGATGGCACAGTCTTTTCTGTTCTAATGATCCAAGAAGTAAAGGCTTGCCAATGTGAGTGATACTGTCGTTTCGTAGACTGAGTATATTGATTTAATAATTTATTGGTCACATCTCTACCGTATGGTGCTAGCCACTTGGCCTCCTGAATGTCCATAATGCAAAAGTCAGCGAGGTCGCTAGGTTGCCAATCGTGTCTAAGTGGAAATACCCGACCGGGAGCGACACCGGGTGCGGGCACCACGTCTTCAATTGCTGGTACCACAACTGCGCCGGCCACAGGGGCGCGATTAGTGAGACTAAGCCTCGATAATCTCGTAGTTTGTTCACTACGTGGCACATTAGTGACGCATCTGGCGGCGGAAACAGATAGATGGAGCTCCATCTGTTCCAGTCTGTCACTAGGGCGTCTGGCCCCCCTGCCGGCGTTTTCGTCCGGCGGGTGAGGTATAGAGGGAGTTTGTGAGTCTCCTCGGACGCAAACAGATCCACTTGTGGATGGGAGAGCTCTGCAATCATTAGGTTGAAAATGGGTTGCTTGAGCTCCCATTCTACTGTCGTGCTCTGTCTCCGGGACAGAGCGTCTGCCCAGACGTTCGCTACGCCTGGGAGATAAGATGCGTGAAGATAAATGTCTAGTCTGTTGGCTAGAGTAAAAATCTCTTCCGACACGCTTAGCAACCTCCTTGACCTCATTGACCCCTGTTTCTGAATACAGTGAACTGCGTTTAGATTGTCCATTCTGAAGGCCACCGACTTGCCCCGTAACGCAGGGCCGTGAGCCTGAAGGAAATACAAGGGGACTAGTAATTCTTTGACATTGATGTGAGAGATTTCTAAGTGGGACCAAAGCCCCTGACCCTGGTGCCCCTGATTTGACTGAAATCCCCACCCTATTGTGCCTGACGCATCCGTGTCTATCCATACCGTTGGTGGAGGAGAGGTCCATGACATTATTGAGTGCAACGTTTCCCTCTTCGCCCAGACCGCTAGTAAGGTGTGGATTAATTTCGGGATGGGCCATAATTTTCCTGCCGGTAAGAGTGGGAAATATTTGTTGCCTTCCAATATTAAACGTTTTACTTTCAACCGGCCCAACATAACAGTTAGTTGAATCCAGTTGAGAGAGCCGACCAGAGACTCCCAGACCCTCCGCGTCGTAGTCAGACTGAGAAGAAACATGAACAGTTTCCTGCGAAACCTGTTGCGATTGTCCACACTCTGACTCAGAGTGAGAGCGGCCGTGTCCCAGACCAGCCCTATCCACTGAATTACTCGTGAGGGAACAAGGTTTGACTTTACCAGATTTACCTTGAACCCTAGAGTTTTGACATGATTTAAAATGATGTTGACATGTTTGATGCATAATTGTTGTGTCTCTGCCACCACCAGCCAGTCGTCTAGGTACCACAACACTCTGATTCCTTGTTTTAACAACGGCATCAGGGCTTGCCGGACTAATTTCGTGAATAATCGAGGTGCCAGGTTCAAACCGAATGGCATCCGTTGAAAAACAAAATTTTGGTGCCTGATCCGTAAGGCCAAAAACCTTTGAAATCTTTTGTTGACCGATACGTGCCAATAGGCGTCTGTCAGGTCTAGGGAACACATCCAACCTCCCGGCGGAAGTGTTAGCCTGATTTGGTGTACTGTTAACATTCGGAAAGACTCGTTGTGAATGTGAAGGTTCAGATAAGACAGGTCTACGACCGGTCTCATCTGAACACTGTCCCTCTTGGGAACCAAAAATAGCTTGGACGTGAATACAGGGTAATTTGGGGGGACCGGGATGATGACATTCTTGGCAATCATTTCCTGGACCAATGACTCCACCTCTAAAGAAACAAAATTCGCCGTTGTCGGCTGACGTAAGCGAGGTCGCCGGAGCCACTGCCAAGTGATGCCTTTGCGTGCCACCATCCGTGCCCAAGTGTTTAACGGCCATGCTTGGTGACACGTTCGGAACGACCCAGTTAGCAGACAAGGGTTCGCCGGCTGTACTACCCTCGGGTCCGCCGGCCTTAACCCTCCAGCCCCGGCTATGTATTATATATATATTCCTCAAAACCCGGGTGTTTTGGCCGAAAAACGTCTAGGCTAGGCTACCGTATATTTGTTAATCAGACTGCTTCCCGCATTCCCGCGCATCCCCAAGCGTAGCTGTGTTATTTACCTGTAGAATGGCATTAAGTAGAGCTCTCTAAGTCAACTGCTTGAGCTGTGATGATGATTTCATTGGAATTTATGGCCAAAACAGCCACTTTACACTACTATTAGATACTTAACAACAACATACAGGCACACAACAACATACAGGCACACACGAACAAGCAACGCTCTCCTTCTTGTGGCCGGAGATGCGGGGCGTCGGTCCAGCCGGCTGTTGTTTACATGCGTCGGACCGACGCCTCGCACACGAAGCTCACAGGCTTTCAACCACTGGGCGTTCAAGAGCCCTTCCGGGTACCTGTTATATGCTTTTTTATGGGCGTTCAAGAGCCCTTCCGTGGTGAGAGGGTTAAGGTTGGCACCGGGAGTGAGAGAGACTTTAGTTTTTTGATGGTGGGGTTGGTGGTGCTGGACGCTTCACCGGCTGGCTGGTGTTGGCCGAAGACGGGCCCTGACCTGGCTTATTATGGCCGCGTCCTCTCTGACCTGAAAACCTACTCTGTCTATGCCTGTACTGACCTTGAGGGGAGGGGGAGGACTTAGGTGGAAGAAAGGGCTTAGATCCCCCCGGCTGAGCTTTAGCGGTTGGCCTGGGTTTGGGGAAGTTAAAGGCAGGTTTCTTAGAAGGAGTGGGACTGTGTTTAAAGGCCTGCGCCATATTAAACACCGTTCGCCACACTTCAGGGGACATTAAAGAGGGAGTAAGCACTGGTGACATGACCACCTGATTCGCAATGCGATCAGGCAGTTTGCGTACTAAAGACATTCTGAGGTCTTGTCTCGCTCGTACCGCCTCAAGCAAGGAGGTGCGGATGTCACCCAGAGATTGGATTGACGACTGAAGAAGCAGTCGCCGGGACAATTCAACCGATCGTCTGGCATCCGCGTCTGCGATTGCCTGAGTGGACCGAAGCAAAGACTTTGCTACCTGTTGAGACACTATGTATTGAGAGAACAGGCGAAAAGCTTTCCCCCTTAGCCTAAATTCTCGGTCTAGGTGAGTTGGGGTAGGGGTAGTGAAAGGGTCTTTTAGCTCACAAAGATTAATTTTAGGGGCAGCTAAGAAAGAAAACAAAGCTGAAGGGACTCCGCCGGCAGAACACACTGGCATGGAGAACCACGAATGAGTATCTTGAGGGATCTGGTGGGAAGTTTTGGAAGTAAATGTGGTCGCAAAGTTTTGAGCCTCTGTCTCCCAATCCACCCAAGGTCCTGGACCCAACTGCCCCACCTTCAAGACTGGATTAGCTGCTTCGTCTGTGACGGTTTGTAAATCAAGTTCTGGAGTGAGAGCTGACAGAGTCTTAATGTCATTAAACCCATCCAGCTTAGACCAGTCTGAAAACAATTTTGAAGCTGAGGCAGGGGGTAAAGCTGGCTTAGTAGCATACACAAAATAGTCTTGGTGATAATAACTAGGTATAGCCTTTATATTGACGTCTAGTACATTTCCCAAAGTATCCAAGGCCCTTAATTTCTTTGATTTATTGCCCTGGATGACCCACTCACGCGGTACTGGGAGTTCCCCTGACAAGGTAGGTTGGGCGAGCTCTGGTTTAGTGGGGGTCAAAAGGACCCATGACTCGTCTGGTCCGTAAAGCAAGGGCATAGCTACCTTTCTGAGAGGCGCCTTGTCTAGAGGGGGTGGATTGACATCCGTTATAACCCTTACATTCGAAGTGGTCAATGCCGCCGTAGCCGGCCTAGTAACCACTGATGGTGACAGAGTGGGAGGGTGAGGGATCTTAGATAAAGCAATAGAAGTCATCAGAGGCCGTACCGTAGAACTTGTCGTGGGAGCCCCCAAGTCCACTGTGGGAGTTTCCTGTTGTTGGCCAAAAAATTTAGATAAAGCATGACTAAGTAGCCCATCAATTTCCTGCGCAGTGACAAATTGACTTGATGATGTACTTACTGGTGAATCATTAATATCCTGCGCGGCGTCTAAGCCTGAACCTGACTCTTGCCCTTCCATATCCGAAATTATTGAAACCTCGTCTTTCTCTTCCTGTTCCTCCTGAGAAGATCCCGCCGAAGCTGGGGTACCTTGCTGCCAAGATAAGTCAGGAATAGAGGATGGGATCGCCGCGTCCCTGTGGACGTCAGCTACTGTGTGACTAGTTTGAGTCGGAAGTGGGTGGTCAGACCCCGGCCGAGAAAATCGCCAAACACCGAGGCCCTGGCCTACACTCTCTTGGGAGTCTGAAACATTCTCAATCACTGATCCCCCTGAACTCTCCAATTCCAGGGTTAAAATGTTAATGGGTAAATCCTCTTTAGGTACAGGCACCGTACTGGACCCTTGAGACCTAACACAAACTCTGTCTGGGGTAGAGGTACGATGAGAAGCACTAGAAGCTGGCGAATGTAGGGAGGTCTTTCTTTTATGGGAATCCTTTTTGGAAGATTTATAACTACGATGTGACCGTGAACTACTCTTTGATTTGGAGGATTCATCGCCGTGACCACTGGTGGAACTTTCCGTCCTACTCTTCTTACTCGATGAAGAGGCAAGACTAGATGGCTGGTGTCTGAGAGGTGACCTAGACCGAGATCTCTCCCGAGACGAGGAGGCGGTCGCCGGGGGTGTAGGCTCTCTTGGACGTTTCGGAGTAGCAGCAGAAGACACAGAACCCTGACCAGTCTCCGCCGGCTTATGACTAGTTACTCGAGAGGAACGTTTAGGGGGAGGGTGTTCGAAAAGCAGTCTATCCCAAAGAGGGACGTTGTCACATTGAAGTGACTTATGAGCTACAATCATAGTATATGCTGACATCTGTTGCCTAACCTCTCTTAATGCGACCGCTGCGGTCTTATCATTGTCGCGGAGGACCTTGACACTTAATTGGGAGCAAAAGGAACAGTTGCGCATCACCCACAGACCCCTTGAACGGTCTAGACATTTAACACACTTGATGCAAAGAGTGTGCGCAAAAATAGGGATACCTGCACAGGTAGGGGTAGTGCATAAAGCAATGACTGGGGCCAAGGTAGCCATGACAGAGACTGGTGGGGAAAACTACTGCCGGGTCTGTATTGGTCCGCCGGAGCCCAGCTCTGGAAAAAAAAAAAAATTTCCAGGAATTAATGCTCATAAGGTTAACCCAACATGTTCGCACACAAGTGTTAATAACCCACCGGGTAACGAGATGTAATGGCACAACGATCACAGCTCGCTACGCGGCGGGGTTCAGAATATCTAAACATATCTTTTTAAGAAAGTGAAGAATACCCTCTGACATAATATAACGGACCAGCATGGCGTTTATAGTCTTTCTGGTGGTGACTGTTTCAAGATTCACTTTTGGAAAAAAACAACCCCCCACAAAGACGCCGGCCCTTGAATTATTTTAGTAGAATAACACAGGGCAGGCTGATACGAGATCTGATTTCTTAACTAATTGTCACAAAAAGATCGCCGTAAGTTTGAAGGCGGCGATACATAAACATATCACTAAATTAAGTGGTTAATCGAAATTGAATTGTAAATTCCTTATTTCCTCCACCCAGGAGCACGATGTTAAAAAACGATGTTAACCCTAATTGAACCTTCAATCGCCGTAAGTGTAAAGGCGGCGATACATATAGTATCACTAAAATGGATCGGTTAACTAACTGAATGACTTAGTTGTTCATCCCACCCTACCAAGGTACACCCGCCGGGTGAGATGTCAAAACGTTAACCCCATAAGTTCCTGTCCCCACTTCTTTGTAAAAGATCGCCGGGGAGGAAAGCCCTTAACAACAGCTAGGTTTTTTCTGTGGTTTGTAAAACCGGGTAGAAAAACTTCATAACATATGTTCGCATGAACAATGTTAGATGGGTACAGCCACTCCGCCGGGAATCAAAGGGAGCCTGAAAACAGGCACCAACACAGAGACGCAGTCCTGGAGAGCCACAGACACCTCATCGCCGGGGACACAAGCCTGTGTTGAAACCACGTGTGGCCCAACACGGCTCTCGGCCGGGTTTTTTTCATGGTGAAACCGAGAAAAAACCCGCCGGAAGGTAACCCACCCCGATCAGAAACCATCTGAACGTACAACGGACTCGAAGGAAAGCCAAGCACGACTAGCCTAAGTCCACACAATAATCCGTGGAATTAGCCAATACACAACTAAACCAGGAAACAAACATAGTCCGTGGAATTAGCCAATACACAACTAAACCCGGATACACATGACACAGTAGGGCATATTTATAAAATAAACAATAACACTTGTACATGTGGCAAAGCTACGAGCGGCTGGCTAGGCCTAAGTAGACGGCATAAGAAATGTTGAAATATAAACAAAAACACTGGAAATATAACAACAGGAACCACCGCCAACACACCACTGTAGCAAATACTTCCGGCAAAGGGAAGACTGACTCGGGACCCAGAAAAAACTTCACTAAGTGAAGAAAAATACGCTGGGAACGTCAGTAAGCAACGCTTACCTCATCAGAAAGATAAAAGGCAGCATAATTAACGCGTAATGAAAGCCGCCTGCAACACAAGCTAACTCAACTGTGAAAAGATCACAAGTCCACAACAGGACCACGAGGGTACATCCGAAATAGATGCCCCAAACACACGACCCAAAATACACTGCACTGCGGGCAACCAGCCCAGGACACTCCTGCTACGCATATCCTAACCTTACTCGATACATCCCGGAGTAAACAAATGAGAAAAAACTCACTAGGGACGCAGCAAATGCGGAACCAGCGGAGCGTGGGGAGACACGTCCGGGCAGGCTGAGCGCAGAGCAGAGAAGGAAGAATGACGCCTGAATCAGCGTCTGGTCAAAGATCCACACAAGTACATCCACGATATGATGGAAAGCTTATTGAATAGTTATTCTTATTTTCTTTTTCTTTTTATTTTTTACGAAGTTTTTTCGTAGTGAGAACCCAATTCATAATGACTGAAGCCATGAGTGAGGTCGCGTGCGCTCATGATGAAGGCTCCTCAGTTTTTTAAATGCTCTGCGCGGTAGATTCAAACTACGGCGGATTAGTGTTTGAAGAGGATTCCTTATGTAATAGGCATGTTCGTCAAAGATGGACCACTAATAAATAGAACTCTTTCATTATTCATTTTATCTATTTTAACATATTATATATATTGCATGTGATTGTGGGGGGCAAATGTGAAAATTGACAGATTTGATGTAGGTTAGTCGGCAAGTGGCTGGAACTGATTGTATTTTTTCCCATAAGAAGTTAACTTCGCATCTCGATATTTCGAATCTCGATCGGTATTTGTGGGAATCAATTATGATCGAGATTGGAGATTCCACTGTATAAGCTTTCTTTTGATGCATTGATTTTGTTCTTTTTTCTTTCTCTTTCCGAGCGCTAGTGAATTCTTCGGAAAAATTGGCGCTTATGAGAAATAAGTAACATCTATCTATCTATCTATTGCCTGACGCCGTGATCCCCGAAGGGGTGGCCACGAACGAACCGCCCCCATGCACCTCTGTCCCCAGTCAGTCGACGCCCCTCCCCCCAACCAGCACCGCCTTCGTTCATGTACTTCCTCACTCCATCCTTCCACCTCATATTCGGTCTACCTCTCCCCCTCTGTCCCTCCACCTCGCTCTCGTACACCCTCTTAGTCATTCTCTCGCTTTCCATACGTTCCATATGGCCGAACCATCTCAAGTTGTTCCTTTTCACACTTTCCAGCACATCTACCTCCACACCACACCTCCTTCTTACTTCCTCATTAGTCTGTCTATCCCTCCATGTAACTCCGCACGCACTCCTTAAGTAATTCATTTCCACTGCTCTCACTCTTGGTCTGAGTCTCTCAACCAACGTCCATGCTTCGCTTCCGTAAGTCAGTGTCGGGATTACCACACTGTCATGCAAGGACTTCTTCACTTCCATACTGACCACCCTATTTCTTGTTACTGCTTTTAGCGTTCCTACAACCCTCTTCCCCTGTTGTACCCTCTCCCGCACCTCTTCATCCATAGTCCCATCTTTACTCAACACACTGCCCAGATACTTAAAAGAGTTGACGATCTCCATAGCCTGACCGTTCAGCTTCACCTCACACTCTGTGACTTCACCCCTTTCGAAGACCATAACCTTGCTCTTCCCCGTATTTACCTTCAAATTCCGTTTTTCGCACACTGTTCCAAACTCATTTACCAGACCCTGCAACTCCCATTCATTATCACTCATCAGAACTGTATCATCCGCAAACAGCAGTATAGGTAGCTTCCACTCAATTCCCTCCCTTTTCAGCGATACACCAACATCCACTGCTCTTGATAGTATTTCTTTCATAACTCCATCCATATATACAGTAAACAACCACGGGGACATCACACACCCCTGTTTCAAACCAACATTCAGGTCAAAGAACTCGCTCTGCTCACTCTCCACACGTACTGCCGCCTTTGCACCCTCATACATGCTCTTCACTGCTTTCAGCAACTTGCCCTCTACTCCGTATATTCTAAGTACTTTCCACAAACCTTCTCTATCCACTCTGTCATAGGCCTTCTCCAAGTCCATAAAGGCAACATACACCTTTTGTTTCTTCTCCAGATACTTCTCCACAACACAATTCAGGGTAAAAATCTGATCTACACATCCTCTTCCCTTCCTAAAACCTCCCTGCTCGTCGCCTATCCATTTCTCCGTTCTCACTCTCACTCTCTCAATCACTACCCTACTGTATACCTTCCCTACTACGCTTAGAAGACATATTCCTCGGTGGTTACCACACACTCCTCTTTCCCCTTTGCCCTTATATAGGGGGACTATTATGCCAGTCTTCCAGTCATCGGGTGCACTCCCCTTCTCCCATGCTAGTTTGCACATTTTCCATACCCATTCTATCACTATCTCACCACCATACCTCAACATTTCCCCACACACTCCATCTGTTCCTGGTGCTTTCCCCAACTTCACTCTTTTCATGGCTTCCCACACTTCTGACCTCCTGATCCCCACCTCCTCCTCCACTACTTCTCTTCTTCTCCCTCCCATACCATATCCAGCTATGTTTGCTGGCTCTTCATTCCTTTCATTTAGCAACTCACTGAAGTACTCCCTCCATCTTTCGACTCTCTCTTGCTTCTCGACTAGCATTCTCCCATTCTTATCTTTCACACCCTTACTGTTTCCCTTGCTACCTTCCCTAACTTTCTTGACTTCTTTCCAGAACAGTTTCTTACTCTCCCTCCATTTTACACTCAGATTCCTTCCAAATTCCTCATCTACTCTTCTCTTACTTTCCTTCACTACTCTCTTCACCACCCTCTTACTCTCCACGTACTTGGCTATCCACAGCCTCCTCCCCACACATACGTCCACAAGTGCACTACCATTCCCATTCACCTCTGATGGTACCCCCCACCCTCCCACCACTCCCTCAACTTTCCTATCACCCACCTTACCATTCATATCCCTAATCAGAAATATTCTTTCGTTCTTGTCAAACTTCTCCAGGCACGCCTCCACATTCATCCAGAACTCCTCTTTCTTTCTTTCAAGTATATCCTCTGTCGGGGCATACACGCATACAATCACCCACGTTTGTATTCCTACTTTCATTCTCACCCACACAATCCTTGAACCCACAGACCCATACTCTCTTACACATTCCTTCCATTTGCTACTTACAAACAAACATGCACCTTCTCTCGCTGTTCCTTCACTCACTCCAGCACACACACCCATTCCACACTCCCACTCTCTCACATCTGAACCTTTCCATTTGGTCTCTGTCATTCCACATACATCCAGCCTGGCATTCACTAACACTTCCAGAACCTCTCTCTCTTTTGTGCCATCATTCATGCCACTAACATTCCACGTAGCCATTCTCAGAATGTCCGAAGGCATGTCCTTAGTCGGTCGTGGTTCGTCAACGTTGGTTCCGTCCGCATCCGAGGCTGTTCGTTCGTTTTTCCTTGCTTCGATATTTTTTCCGGGTGGGGGTCGCAAGCCCACCGACCCAACCTCTTTAGTCGCCTCTTACGACACGCAGAAGGCACGTGGGGCATAATAAGTAACATGCTTATTATTATTATTATTATTATTAATGAATAGGAATGAATGGAGACTGCTTATGAATAGATGAGTGATAACGCAGTCATTTAGCGCCAGTTGGGCTAGATAATAGTCCGTCAGGCGCCTGGCTCGGGGAGCCGGTGTATATATGAAGGTTAATGCCTGGATGTGAGGTGTGCGGGTATTGTGGTGGTGAGCTTCGCTGCGTGTCGGCCTGCCGAGATCGGAACTTCTCCAGGAGGTCGGGGAACTGGGAATCTTGTGTCGGAGACCCCAAATGAGCCTAGGTGTCTGGGGTTTTTCCTGGGCGACCTAGATTTGTGTGAATCTTTATTTTGTCTTATATATTGTGTTATCCCTGTTCGGGCTCTGTCTCAAGTCGGCCACCCCCAGCTATGGGGTATGTGCCTGAGTATATACATACATACTGTAAGGGAGCAGCGTGGTAGCAGAGACGGAGGGAGGAGAGAGACAGGCGACCCACCTTAATCTACACAGATAGCGGCTGGTGTCCAGTGTCCAGTGTCGCAAGCACCACCCGTGGGAGTCTATGCACGTGGAGCATGTAGGCGTGGGAAGATCTACATTTCCCACGACAGGAGGCCTTTATCTGACATTCCGTGTGACTCTGCTGTATGGACTAGTGTGACACCAGGTTCTTGCCGAAAATAGAGCTTGGGAAGAGATGTGTATAGGGAGGGAAGAGTTGAGAGTTAGTAGCTGTTGGAGAGCCCGACGAGGCAGAGGTGGGAGAAGCGCGGAGAGCCCAAAGAGGCAGAGGTGGGAGAAGTGCTCCTGTTCACGCTGGTCTGGGTACACCCCTGGACATGCGTGACGTGTTGTCTGCTGGTTTGTGCGTTAAGACAAGTAGGTAGTGCACTGTTTTGTCCTTTGAAGGGGAGATGAGACAGCATTGGTGTATTATTGTGTATGTGTAACGAGCCCTAGTGTTGTGAGGAGCTCTGAGTTTCATATGGTGTTGTGTGGTGTGTAACGAACACTGATTAGTGTTCTAGAGTGCACACGTTCTCCTAGCGTGTTAACTGGTGATACTACATGGTATCATATATTGGTCTGTGATTGAGTGTGATTCAGTTTGCTGTTCAGTGTGCTAGGTGTTGATTAACTGTTCTTCAAATGTTCTTTTTGTGTAGTGTTCATTCCTTGTAACGAGTGCATTTACTCGAGGCCTTCACTCGGCGCTTAGCCCATTACCATTCTTTGCCGTGATTAACTGAATCATCATGCTTATCAACCTGTCCGTTTTCCCTAGTTAATAGTAATTATAATATACGAAAATTAGAAGTGTTTAATATCATCCTTCTTCATTAATTTGTGATTCTGAGACATTAACCCTTTTGACCTTCTGAAACGCAACAGCATGCTAGTTGCCCTTGCTTGAATTTTAATCTCTTGGGTTCAGCATTGTAGGATCGTAACAAGAATTTGGCGACCTTGCTTAGGATTTAACGAACTTGTACCCACACTAGGGACCTGTCTTTTTGTTCACCGGGAATCGAACTTAAGCATTTTTTAAATCTGTGTATTTTTGTTTTTCGCTGGAATCACACTCAGACGATTTATTGGTGTACTGTATTGCTACTCATCTCTCGTTTCTGGTACATGACCTCGATTTTGTTTTTGCTTTAATCGGATCAATTAAACCAGGCCAAGATGTTTCTTATGAGCGATGAGGACGTAGAAGGGTTTCTTCGCTCAGATCCCACTTATGAAAATGTCTCTAGTCTGTCTAAGCAGGAGCTTAACCCTCTCACCACGGAAGGGCTCTTGAACGCCCATAAAAAAGCATATAACAGGTACCCGGAAGGCCTCTTGAACGCCCAGTGGTTGAAAGCCTGTGAGTTTCGTGTGCGAGGCGTCGGTCCGACGCATGTAAACAACAGCCGGCTGGACCGACGCCACGCATCTCCGGCCACAAGAAGGAGAGCGTCGCTTGTTCGTGTGTGCCTGTATGTTGTTGTTAAGTATCGAAAAGTGGTGTAAAGTGGCTGTTTTGGCCATAAAGTTATTTCCAATGAAATCATCATCACAGCTCAACCAGTTGACTTAGAGAGCTCTACTTAATGCCATTCTACAGGTAAATAACACAGCTACGCTTGGGGATGCGCGGGAATGCGGGAAGCAGTCTGATTAACGAATATACGGTAGCCTAGCCTAGACGTTTTTCGGCCAAAACACCCGGGTTTCGAGGAATATATATATAATACATAGCCGGGGCTGGAGGGTTAAACTAGTGGCGGACAAGTTGGATATTGATAACGCAATCTCTGACACTAAGGCGGAGTTATTGGAATGGGTGTTAGAGAGATTGGGGCTAGTTTCCGCCACCAGGGATGGGTTAGGAGCCACCAGGGATGGGTTAGTTGCAGATGGGATGCAGACTGTGACAGACACACAACAATCACAATCGATACAGAACACAGACAACCCGGTAGAGTTGCTCAGAATGCAACTGGAGTTAGCCAAACAACAGACAGAACGGGTGAGACTTCAAATAGAACAAGCCAAACAACAAACAGAACAGGAAAAACAACAGACAGAACGGGCGAGACTTCAAATAGAACAGGAAACACAACAGACAGAACGGGCGAGACTTCAAGTAGAACAGGCGAGGCTGAAACTGGAGGAGAGGAAACTCGAGTGTAATAACGGGACTGGCGAGACACGGCACGTGCCAGGGGGCGGCAAGGTGTTTGATGTCACTAAACACGTTCGCATGGTGCCGACGTTTAACGAGGCAGATCCAACTGGGTATTTTTTGGCTTTTGAGAAAGTTGCGAGTAACATGGACTGGCCTGGGGATAAATGGGCTCTTTTATTGCAAAGTGGGTTAAAGGGAAAGGCTCTTGCCGCCTACACGGCTCTTACCGTGTCTCAAAGTGGCGATTATGAGACTGTAAAAGGGACCATTCTACGTGCCTACGAATTAGTGCATGAAGCTTACCGTTTGCTGTTTAGGAATCACTATAAACCTGGTCATTTGACGCATGTGGAGTTCATGTATGAGAAGAAAAAGGAACTAAACAGGTGGCTGCGTTCTCGGGATATTCAGGGTAACTATGAGAACATTTTTGAGCTCTTTCTTTTGGAGGATTTCTGTAGAACAATACACAGAGACGTAGCTTCACATATCCTAGAGAAAGGTACCCTGAATCCCGAGAAGGCTGCCACACTCGCTGATGAATATGTCTTAACTCGCAAGGTAGATCCGGACAGTAGAGCGGGCGGAAGTAGAGGGAGCAGCTACCACCACCCCGAGTCACCAAGGTCACCGACCCCTGTCAATGCTGCCACCCAGGCGCCAAAAATTTCACCTCAAAAGTGGAATGAAAAGCCATGGCAGCCCCCTGCTTCTCTTACCGGTGGCGGAAGTAAGAGGGAGGTAGCGTGCTCCTACTGTGATAAACCTGGTCACATGGAACGTGATTGTTTCCTTAAACTGAGGCGTAAGGGCGCGTGGGAGAGGCCTACGGCAGATATCAGTAAAGCTGAGTACATGAGGGACTTTAAATCCGTATCTACGTTCTCCATTCTGGGAAAAGTCAGTGTGAGTGAGGAAGAGGAGGAGAAGGAGAGGAGAAAGAGAGCTGATGCACTTGCTTTCTTTGTGTCGTGTGGATCTGTTCGTAAGAATGATGAAGTTAAGCATGTGAAAATCTTGAGAGATACAGGTGCTGCACAAACGCTCATGAGGACGAAGGAGCTGGAGAAGTTTGTGCATGAGGGAAAAAGCATCCTCATTCATGGTGTGGGCGGTCAGCTGTCTGTGCCACTCGTGACTGTTGAGCTTAAGAGTGAGCTCGTAAATGGGAGGGTGACTGTTGGACTAGTGGATGAATTGCCAGTGCCAGGAATTGACCTCCTGTTGGGAAATGATTTAGCGGGGAAGAAGGTGAGTGTTTCTCCTATCATTGTTTTCAGGCCTACTGATTGTGCTGTAACCCGGCCCATGTCTCATAGTAATAATGGGATGAATGTGGAAATGGAGAAAGAGTGGTGTTGCAAGTGTACCAGGTGCGCTAGATGGCCCTAATGAATGGGGACTAGGGAAATTGTTCTCGCTAGCAAAGAGTGATGTTGCAAGGGTGCAAAGTGTGTTTGAGGGCCCTGACGAGGTAGGGCTAGATGAATTATTCTCGCTAAATGATGGTGTGAGAAAGGATGATGGTGTCTCAGGTGAAAAGTATCTGCTCGGTGTGGGCCCATGTACTAATCACAAGGAGATAGAGCAGCCGAAAGTGAAGGAGGCTGCAGGAAATGATTCGATGTACGGTATAATCAATGAATTGCCTATGCACAAAAATTATCCTCTTGATGATGTAGCAGAGGATGATAAGATGTTGGAGAGTGTCCCCCGGAATGCTTCAAGCCGGACAATGGGGATGGAATGTGACGTGGGCGTGGCGGATGTGGAGCCTGTCAAACAGCGGCCGTGCCGAGTCAACCCCGAGAGAGCCAAGGTGACGCGCCAGGAGGTCGACGACGAGTTGCTACGAGACATCAGAGAGCCACGCCAGAGTGAATGCTCCTCCACTGTCACTCTCATAGATAAGCCAGGTGGGTCAGCAGGGTTTTGCATTGATGTTAAGAAAGTCAATGACATCACCAAGAGTGACACTTACCATTTGCCTAGACTTAAGGAATGTATTGAGCATGTGGGGCGTGCCAAGTTCAAACTGGTTGGGGATGTAAGTGATTTGGGGACGGGGGCAGTCTTGTTGCTAGGTGATGATCGTAAGGTAAAGCATCCTGTGTCTGGTGACAGCCAGAATATCAACTTTGTTCATAATGCTTGCAAGGTGGAGTTTGTTCTTGCAGGAATACCACCTCAATATCATCCATATTCCAGGGAAATGTAATGTCATTGCTGACCACCTGTCCCGCATGTAAAAAATGTTTATGAATGCTTAAATTTGTCGCCACAAATTTATTTTTAAGGGGGAGGGTGTAAGGGAGCAGCGTGGTAGCAGAGACGGAGGGAGGAGAGAGACAGGCGACCCACCTTAATCTACACAGATAGCGGCTGGTGTCCAGTGTCCAGTGTCCAGTGTCGCAAGCACCACCCATGGGAGTCTATGCACGTGGAGCATGTAGGCGTGGGAAGATCTACATTTCCCACGACAGGAGGCCTTTATCTGACATTCCGTGTGACTCTGCTGTATGGACTAGTGTGACACCAGGTTCTTGCCGAAAATAGAGCTTGGGAAGAGATGTGTATAGGGAGGGAAGAGTTGAGAGTTAGTAGCTGTTGGAGAGCCCGATGAGGCAGAGGTGGGAGAAGCGCGGAGAGCCCAACGAGGCAGAGGTGGGAGAAGTGCTCCTGTTCACGCTGGTCTGGGTACACCCCTGTTCATGCGTGACGTGTTGTCTGCTGGTTTGTGCGTTAAGACAAGTAGGTAGTGCACTGTTTTGTCCTTTGAAGGGGAGATGAGACAGCATTGGTGTATTATTGAGTATGTGTAACGAGCCCTAGTGTTGTGAGGAGCTCTGAGTTTCATATGGTGTTGTGTGGTGTGTAACGAACACTGATTAGTGTTCTAGAGTGCACACGTTCTCCTAGCGTGTTAACTGGTGATACTACATGGTATCATATATTGGTCTGTGATTGAGTGTGATTCAGTTTGCTGTTCAGTGTGCTAGGTGTTGATTAACTATTCTTCAAATGTTCTTTTTGTGTAGTGTTCATTCCTTGTAACGAGTGCATTTACTCGAGGCCTTCACTCGGCGCTTAGCCCATTACCATTCTTTGCCGTGATTAACTGAATCATCATGCTTATGATTGCCCAAGAGTGAAGTTGGGGAAAGCACCAGGAACAGATGGAGTGTGTGGGGAAATGTTGAGGTATGGTGGTGAGATAGTGATAGAATGGGTATGGAAAATGTGCAAACTAGCATGGGAGAAGGGGAGTGCACCCGATGACTGGAAGACTGGCATAATAGTCCCCCTATATAAGGGCAAAGGGGAAAGAGGAGTGTGTGGTAACCACCGAGGAATATGTCTTCTAAGCGTAGTAGGGAAGGTATACAGTAGGGTAGTGATTGAGAGAGTGAGAGTGAGAACGGAGAAATGGATAGGCGACGAGCAGGGAGGTTTTAGGAAGGGAAGAGGATGTGTAGATCAGATTTTTACCCTGAATTGTGTTGTGGAGAAGTATCTGGAGAAGAAACAAAAGGTGTATGTTGCCTTTATGGACTTGGAGAAGGCCTATGACAGAGTGGATAGAGAAGGTTTGTGGAAAGTACTTAGAATATACGGAGTAGAGGGCAAGTTGCTGAAAGCAGTGAAGAGCATGTATGAGGGTGCAAAGGCGGCAGTACGTGTGGAGAGTGAGCAGAGCGAGTTCTTTGACCTGAATGTTGGTTTGAAACAGGGGTGTGTGATGTCCCCGTGGTTGTTTACTGTATATATGGATGGAGTCATGAAAGAAATACTATCAAGAGCAGTGGATGTTGGTGTATCGCTGAAAAGGGAGGGAATTGAGTGGAAGCTACCTATACTGCTGTTTGCGGATGATACAGTTCTGATGAGTGATAATGAATGGGAGTTGCAGGGTCTGGTAAATGAGTTTGGAACAGTGTGCGAAAAACGGAATTTGAAGGTAAATACGGGGAAGAGTACAAAGGAGTACAAAGGAGTACAAAGGAAATCAAGCAACAACAGATCTAGTGACCCTTCTAGGTTGCTTGTCCTCCAAAACACTGAGGATCAAGTGTCCAAACAGTGGTTTAGAGTGGGTAAGGGAACATTGGAAAGGGAAATACTGCCCTGGAACTAATGTCCGTGGCAGGATTAGGAAGTTAGTAGGGGACAGATGGGTTAGTAACTGAGGGGGGGATAAAATAAAGTTATTCATTTACAAACGCAGTCAGTCGCGGGTTTGATGCGAGATATTTGTCTAGGCGGAGTTTAAATGAATCAACGGTGATGCAGTCTATAACGTTTCGGGGAAGCCCATTCCACAAGTTGACAACTCGATTGAAGAAGAAATTCTTAGATTCGTGTGAGTTAAAAGATTTACCAATAATTTTGCAACCGTTTCCCCGCGTGTAATTAGATTGGTCGATAGTGAAGTACTTACTACAGTTCATATTGTCGATGCCTTTGATGATTTTGAACACTTGAATTAAGTCACCTCTTAATCTGCGCTGGGTTAAAGGAAATAGATTTAATTCTCTAAGACGCTCTTCGTATGGTTTGTTCTTTAGGCTAGGTATCATTTTGGTAACTCTACGTTGAACTCGTTCTAGCTTGTTTATATCTTTTTGGTAATAAGGGCACCAGGATTGAACGCAGTATTCCAGAAGAGGGCGGACTAATGAATTGTAAAGGGTTAGGATAACTTCTTTGGATTTATGCTCAAATGACCTGCCTATAAAGCCAATTATTTTGTTTGCCTTCTTAACAACTTCTGAACATTGTTGACTCGGTTTTAGGTTACTCGATATTGTTACTCCCAGATCGGTTTCTCTGTTTACATTCTTAAGCTGAGTGCCATTCATCGAATAGTTTGCTTTCTCATTTAGGTATCCGATATGTAGTACTTTACATTTATCCGCATTGAAACTCATTTGCCAAATTTGGGCCCAACATGACAATTTATCTAGATTGTGTTGCATATCGTCAACTTGTTCTTTTGAGAGTACGCTATTTGCAATTTTTGTATCGTCAGCAAATTTTGAGATTGTACAGGTGAGACCCTCATCTATGTCGTTGATGTAAATTAGAAAGAGAATTGGTCCTAGTACCGATCCCTGGGGTACCCCGCTACTTACATTGGTCCAGAGCAAGGTTATGGTCTTCGAAAGGGGTGAAGTCACAGAGTGTGAGGTGAAGCTGAACGGTCAGGCTATGGAGATCGTCAACTCTTTTAAGTATCTGGGCAGTGTATTGAGTAAAGATGGGACTATGGATGAAGAGGTGCGGGAGAGGGTACAACAGGGGAAGAGGGTTGCAGGAACGCTAAAAGCAGTAACAAGAAATAGGGTGGTCAGTATGGAAGTGAAGAAGTCCTTGCATGACAGTGTGGTAATCCCGACACTGACTTACGGAAGCGAAGCATGGACGTTGGTTGAGAGACTCAGACCAAGAGTGAGAGCAGTGGAAATGAATTACTTAAGGAGTGCGTGCGGAGTTACATGGAGGGATAGACAGACTAATGAGGAAGTAAGAAGGAGGTGTGGTGTGGAGGTAGATGTGCTGGAAAGTGTGAAAAGGAACAATTTGAGATGGTTCGGCCATATGGAACGTATGGAAAGCGAGAGAATGACTAAGAGGGTGTACGAGAGCGAGGTGGAGGGACAGAGGGGGAGAGGTAGACCGAATATGAGGTGGAAGGATGGAGTGAGGAACTACATGAACGAAGGCGGTGCTGGTTGGGGGGAGGGGCGTCGACTGACTGGGGACAGAGGTGCATGGGGGCGGTTCGTTCGTGGCCACCCCTTCGGGGATCACGGCGTCAGGCAATAGATAGATAGATAGATAGATCATGCTTATCAACCTGTTCGTTTTCCCTAGTTAATAGTAATTATAATATACGAAAATTAGAAGTGTTTAATATCATCCTTCTTCATTAATTTGTGATTCTGAGACATTAACCCTTTTGACCTTCTGAAACGCAACAGCATGCTAGTTGCCCTTGCTTGAATTTTAATCTCTTGGGTTCAGCATTGTAGGATCGTAACAATACATACAGTATATACAATGGACTTTGTGGGTTACTGTAAATATAATGAAAAACTTGCAAAACAAACAAACCAAAAAGGAACCAAACTATAAAGACAAAGAAATTATCATAATCACTATGTGGAAATAATGCATTGAAGATTTAGCAAAAAAATAATATGAAATTAAAACAAATACAAAATAAGGGTGGAAGTAAGAAAGGCGGCCACCTTGAATCGGTGGAGAACTAATCTTTTTCACTTTTCCACAGTATTTTTAGTACAGTACAGTATTTTGTCATCCTCTATATCAATGGTAAGACCAATGGGAGTTTGGAGGCATCAGCCCCCAGGTTAGGTTGAGTTGTTAGATTAGGTTAATAACAAAATATGTTTTTTGGTGAGCGTATCTTAATATCATTGGATAATCGGAAAAAAAATGCAATTGCGGTAGAAGTCATATCTCAAATAAAACTAAAAAAATTAAACTGCAAGAAAATAACAGATTTGTGACCAAATCTTAAAATTTACCCTCCTCTCTTCCAGAACGGGAAAACGGATGAGAGACTCGTTTTGGAAATGTGAAATTTACAGAAGTGTGAAACCCTTTAGTCCTTCACATTTACTCCCGTCTTTCGGACTTTAGCTCGTATTCCTAGACAAACCCCATCATTGTCAGTGGTAATTACTATAGTTTTGCTGTATCCCTACCGAGTCAATATGATACACTATACCTGATGTTTTTCCAGCTGAGGATCGAGAATCGTAGATGTGGCAACTGCGCAGTGATGGTGCGTGATTGGTTGGAGTGACTGTGTTTCATTTCGTAGGTTGCTTGTGATAAAAATTAAAATAACTGTTTCATTACAATTATTTGAATCATCATATCTACAAAGTATAATAGTGTCTTTTATTCTAAATCTCGAAAATGCCGCTTAGCATTGATATTTTGCAATACAAGCAGGCAATAACCGAAAAAACATCTGTACCCAAGTCAACTGATGCCCAAACGAACACTTACCTTTCAGTCAACTTGTTCTAGCTCATTATATTTGAACATTACAAGACATTTGACTGTTTTTAGCACATATAGAAGGTATAATAACACTTAAGTAATGTAATATAAAGCAAGGACTACATTTAAAGTAGCAGAAGTTTATTTCAAAATAGCCTAGAGGGGAGGGGCTAGAGAGGCTGGTCAACACATTTAAACTTCCCGCCTCAGGAGCCCCTCCCCAACATCACATTTACAAAATTTCCTGAACATGTAGGCTACTTTAAATGAAGTAGATGCCTTATTTTATATGCACTTAAGTGTTATAATATCTTTTAGAGGCGCTTAAACAGTCAAATTTCATTTAATTTTATAATAGAATAAGTTGACTGAAAGGTAAGTGTTCGTTTGGGCATCAGTTGACTTGGGTACAGATGCTTTTTCGGTTAATGCCTGCTTGTCATTGATCATCATCATCGTCTCCGACGCCTTGTTTCCCCCTGGGAAACCCCCGCTAGAGGATGGCCATGACAGAAACGTCTCCAGGCTACTTTGTCAAGACATGCCTCCTTTGCCCGTGCCACAGTGCCCCTTCCACTTCGTGGAAGTTTTTCTTCAATATATTTTTCTACTTTTATTTCCCATACCATAGGTGGTCTTCCACTACTAGCAGTTCCACTCACCTGACTCCCATATAGGCCTATCTTTCTTGGCATTCTGTCTTCATCCATTCTCTGAACATGACCATACCACCTCATTTCTCTTTATCCACTCAACCACACCACAATCAATGCCCAAAGCCAGCTCTTCCATTCCAAAGGACTCATACACTTCCCTATTACTTGGCTCATCTAGCCTATTCAAGCCAGTTGCCATTCTGAAAAAGCTTATCTCCACAGCTCTCAGTTTGGAGAGGTCCTCGTCACTTGCTGTCCATGTCTCACTTCCATACGAGAGTGTTGGGAGCAGCACACTGTTTCTCAGTGCCTGCTTGTATTGCAAAATATCAATGCTAAGCGGCATTTTCGAGATTTAGAATAAAAGACACTATTATACTTTGTAGATATGATGATTCAAATAATTGTAATGAAACAGTTATTTTAATTTTTATCACAAGCAACCTACAAAATGAAAGACAGTCACTCCAACCAATCACGCACCATCACTGCGCAGTTGCCACATCTACGATTCTCGATCTTCAGCTGGAAAAAAATCAGGTATAGTTGATGTTAATGCAATGAGAATACTGTTATAATGTTCCAATACTTCCTGGGTGACCTAGATGTGTGGGAATTTGTATTTTGTGTTTGTGTGTTCATTGTATTCTGTTGTGTTGTCCCTATTCGGGCTCTGTCTTGAGTCCACTCCCCCCCCCCCCCCCATCACAAAAAAAAACAAGGAAAAGTGGGGAATGGGCCTGAGTAAATACATACATACATACATACATACAATATTTCCCATTCAATTAGAACAATGACACTGACTGGCTAACAATTTGGCAAAACTTCAGTAATTACCACCAACAAAGATGGGGTTTGCTAGGTATATGGGCCTTTGTAAAAAATAATGGGGTGATGGTCTGAAACTCGTATCAGATGTCCGGACATTAACTTTGCTTTATTTAGACTTAGGGTCATATTCTCAGTCAACACACTACATTCATCCTGATAGTGATTACAATCCATCAGATTTCCGATATACTGTACCTGTATATGAGATCATAATACAGTATAATAAAGAAGGAGTAATTCTGATTGGGAGGTTGTGAATTTACTAGCAATGATTACAAGTACCGGTACAAATTAGAAGACCTGAAATAAACGATCTACTGTATTTCATCTATTACGTGGTCATGAATTCACCCATATGACGGTATTCCCTATCGGGCTGGTCGTGTGTCCACTAAGAATATGGCCCTTTGTCCGACAATGAAAGGTAATTGTTCAGACACTTACATTGATCTTTTGGACTTTGTAAGAAAGAAAGGAGTAAACTCTGCACTGCAGAATCTACCTGTAGTTTGAAAAGTTGCAGGCTGTCTGGAAGCTAAGGTTAAAAAAGAGAGATGTTTTGCTGTAGAGAAAAAACAATACAGGGCAGGCAAAAGCAAAATCTATTCCTTTAGCATTGGGTTTCCCAGGAGAAAATAAAGCGTCCGAGATTATAGTGAAACTAATATAGTTAAATGAGAGAGAGAGACTGTACCAGTGAGAGATAGGTATGAGTGAGACAGTACCAGCAACAGAAAGTAAGAGACTGACCTTCCTCTATCCTTAACAGTGTCCAGGTCTACCACAGGGGTCTTGGGTGCCTCTGAGTCCTCCCCGTCAGTAGCCTCTCCTCCCGAACCAGCCAGATCTATCCTCTCTGCCGCCAGCCTAGGGTCTGGGGGCCTGCAGAAAAAATATGCAACATATTTTAAAGTCGTGTCCTACCTTATTTCAACTCTGGTTATCTAGCTGGATGTAAGTGAATATATACAGTATATATTAACAGATATAAACAAAGCCTATATATTGAAGGTTTATATAGTGAGGTCCAGAAGTGGTTTTGTATTAACCCCTTCAACACGAAAACGGAATTTTCGTCTTCCTCTGGTTACCACTAAATTATTTTCTTAAGCTTATAACCTACCTCTACGACTCAAGAGTGGTAAATACGATCTCAATAAACCATCTGAATAACACAGGGGCTTCAGAAACAGCATAAAATCATCTAATGTTAGCCAGAACAAAAGATAAAAAGGGATCATCGTGCTGAAGGGGTTAAACAATAGAAAGTACCAACTATTATTATCATCCCTGTAATATACCGGTAATTATCGTATCTATTATTCTATATTTTTATTAATTTCACCAGAACACCAAACACCTCCAATTAAATTAATGAAAGCATATATTTTTGCTGGGGGCAGTTCGTTCGTGGCCACCCCTTCGGGGATCGCGGCGTCAGGGAATAGATAGATAGATAGATATATTTTTGCCGATTATGAGTTGGTGGAAAAAACAAATTTTTAAATCATCCAATTAAATTAATGAAAGCACACATTTTTGCTGATTATGAGTTGGTGGAAAAATATTTTCTTTAAATCAATCATATCGGAAATTATTCACAGATTATATAGAGACCAAATAACATACACTTTTAAGTTTGTTTAATAGTTTTGCATTCTCAATAAGGGTCATTACTTCTTTTCTACTTTCTGGTCTACTGAACCATAACAAAAGAAGGGGAGAGGGAGGGAGCAAACTTGCTGGCGGGCGGTAAATAAAAATTTGACGGGCGCATGGAAAAACCTGCTAATTATCAAATCAGCGAATATCAAGTGCGCGAATCTCAAGGGTTCACTGTATACAGTGGTCCCTCGCGTTTAGCGGATTTCAGCTTGGCGAAACACAGTATTGGCAATAGGTTGGATATGGTACCAGAATCCGAATTTGGCGCTTCAAATACACTTTTGGCGAGAATGCTGACGTCACGGAATGGCGTCGGCCCAGAATGCGCCGCCCGCAAGCTAGTCTCACCAGGCCTAACTCTAAATAATTCATGGTAAATAAAATCTGTTATCTATTATCTAGTCTTTTCTATTGCTGTTAATGTTTCATGTAGGCTACAGTAGAGCGCCGTATTGAGAGTTACTCTTAGGCCGAGGCTAGGCTATAGATAGGCTTAGGCCTACTCACAAAACCCTAACTGAGCTGCTTGGATAGCGAGAATATCCCAGGTATATTTCATAAACGTATATTAACAGAGTAATCTTGACCAAACCGATTTGTGAACCTCATATCTCTTGTGTTTTGCTTTGTTTATTGTGCCGAACAGTCTGCGACACACAAACACACACGCGCGCATCAGCTGAC
This sequence comes from Paralithodes platypus, assembly GCA_032716605.1. Lineage (NCBI taxonomy): Eukaryota > Metazoa > Arthropoda > Malacostraca > Decapoda > Lithodidae > Paralithodes > Paralithodes platypus. Next base: position 26,007,891 of record CM064485.1, on the reverse strand, counting down.
TCAGGGGCCCAATCGATAAATATAATTAATCAAAGAAGTTACCACGGATCCAAAACCAATTTCATTATTTTGCTCAATCGAAAAGCAGTTGGTATAGAAAATTCTAGTCTTCACCATTCACAAGATAAAAGTGATTTATGCCTCCCGATATATATCTAAGCTAGGTTAGACCATTTCTTGGTCTGGTTAGCTAGTGACTTAGCAACTTGTTGCTAAGGTTATGTGGTTATTCCTTATCAATAAGACAATTCACAAAATAACAATGAATTCTGCTGCCTGATATACATCTAACCTAGGTTAGGTCAATTCTTTGTGGAGATATATAGGCTAGGCCTATGTCTTCTAGCAAAAACAGAGTAAGCAGACGGCGCCAAGTGTGTCGGCGATCGACGATGCGCATGGCGGGTGGTTTGAAAAGGCCCAAAAGGGTGAACTCGGGCCTCGTCAAAGACTAATGGATAATTTTCCCATTTAAAGTACTATTCGCATTTGGCGAAATTCATTTTTGGCGATGGTTTGGCTAGACTAATGAATTCGCTAAATGAGAGGGACCACTGTACGTCTTTTTTGAAGAACGTATTACCTACACTCATTCTACACTCTCCACATACACCAATCCTTCTTTCTCCACTCTCGTTTACACCATCTACACCAAAACTACAGATGACTCCCTCAACAGGCTCATTTCCTACCCTAGCATTTAGGTCAGCAAAACTAAAACATTTTAATTTTTCTCGAACCCTTGTAGACAATTACTCAAATCCTCCCAAAAACCCTCCACCTCTTCTAACTTAGTGATGATGGTGACAGTAGTAGTGATAATGCTGGTAATAGTTGTGATGATGGTAACCCAATGCAGAGTTAGGTATGCCAATTTGATTTATGCAAAGCGGCACTTCTATTTTATTATTATTATTGCCATTATTAGAATAATTATAACAGGAATCCAACTCACATGCGCTGCCACTTCCCTGTCTCCTTGTTGTAATACCCAGCCTTAAGTGGTTTGAGGCCGTGTAGGACGCGTTGATGGTTGCGACCAAGGTAATGTTGTTGTGCGTGCTGCTCCGAGGTGAAGCTCAACTCACAACATTTACAGTACAGTTGGCTAACATCCAGAGGTGCTACTTTCTGTGGGGAAGGAACAGGAAGGAATGTAAAGGTGTAATAGTTGAAGGCACCGCATCATATACAGTAAAACCTCGCCCATCCAGACTAATTACATACATACATACAGTCCATCCTCCTACAACGCGAGTTTAGGGGCGGCACTGGGCCTCGTGTTGTAGGTATTTCGCTTTGTAGGAATAACACTTTAAATGGAGATAAGGATCTTGTTTTTGGAGGCAAGAAGATAACATTGCATTGAGGGTGGAGATTTTGAAGGTAGGCAGGATGCCAGGGGGCATTATCCATTAGCAAAATCATCTTAACCCTTGGAATCCGGGAGGCCTCATATGAGGCAAAATGCGCGGCTAAAAAGTCGCCGATATAATCATCAGAACTCGGCAACCACGTAACGTAGCGATGTCATCTCAACGGCAGTCTACAGACAAGAAAACGTTCTACAATTTGCAAAAAAATGTATTGCTCTAGGTTGTTGTTGTTGTTGTTGTTGTTGTTGTTGTTCCCCAAGCTGCCTGGCCGAACAGCCCCAAGGCTCCGAGCACGGCCAAGGCCATATCCGAGCGCCCCCACAGAACCCTCCCTGCCGACCACAATAAAGCCTGGGTGACCGAAGCCACTCCATGGCGGGGAGCTGAGGAGGGTGCGGAAACGCCCGGGAAACCAAAGCCCCACCCAGGGCCCTGTGCCCCTCAGCAATTATGAAGAGAAAGTTGAGGGGCAAGGGAAAAATGTGATGCTTTGGCTTCCAATCTTGGTAGATTGGGAGGTCAATCCACGGAAGAGACGCCGTCACTCGAAATCTAGAAAATATATAAGTAAAAGGAACAGTCAGAGTAAGCTATGGGTATGGCAGAGATCGCTCAGTTCTCACTCTGATAGACCAGCCCATCACCACATCTAGGTGGTCTCAATCAGTAGCTACTGAATTATGAAGTTTGAAAATACCAAACTTCATATGAGGCCCCCCGGATCCCAAGGGTTAAAATCCAGTGCGCATCGACGTTATCGCGCTGTTGGGGGGGGGGGGGGGGTCACGCAGTAAAAGGAGGCGCTGGATTTGAAGCACTCGTCAAGGCCATTTCGCGTTATATGTTTTCGGCTCGGGTTATAAGAGGTTTAGGTAATTCGGGACCCCCCCCTCGTGTTGAAGGAGGATCGCGTTGTAGGAGCTCGTGTTATAGGAGGATGGACTGTAATTCTATATGGGTCTGCGTCCCACAATCTTGCCCCTTTTATTTCGGATTTCTTGCTAAACAAACACCTATATTACCTACCAGATATCATCAAACCATTAACAAATATAAAAAAACATCACTTACCTTAAAACTAATGAAGACAAATGGGTCGATACGACCCTGGAACTACATGAAATTTGCGCTATCGATCGCATATACATACGGCGGCAATACGGCGGTAAATAAAAGTGACCAATCGGTCCTAGGAAAGACCTAGAATATATTAGTTCCTAGAATATCTCAAAATGTATGAATAAATAATAGAAAAATTAGTTAGACATTTTTTGAATCTACAATATCATGGCTACAATTAACTGAATAAATGTACTATTTATTGGGACCCCCCTCGTGTTAAAGGAGGATCGCGTTGTAGGAATTCGTGTTATAGGAGGATAGACTGTACATACATCAAATTTTAAGACTGAGTGTTCCACACATAAGTGCAGTTTCAGTCTCTTTATTATTATTATTATTATTATTATATGAGATGCCGAAGTCTCCAACCAGGGTGCAGAAACACCATCAAGATGAATCCACACAAAACACCCGGAGGCACTGGAGAGAGACTACGGCAACTTAGGAAAATATAAAAACATACACTGTATACTGTACATATACACATATTAAACACAGATAACATATTGTGCAGTGGAGGATATCAAGTATAAATATAATACAATAAATTAGAATAAAATAAGTTTAAAAATTAGAATTAATGCTGCAAAAAAACATTAACTCTAGACTTAAAAATGGAGATATGAGCTGAATTGACTAGCTCATTTGGTAACTTATTCCACAAGTCAACCATGGCCGGCACAAAACACCGTGAAAACTGTGTAGTAGAAAAATTAACACGGCTCATGGCAAGATCATTAAAATTGCTTGTGAATCTAGTTGCACGAGCCCGGACATAGGGCCCAGGCAGAACCCCATGTAAGGGATGCTGAGGGTTGTTAAAAACTTTAAATAAAAGACTAAGGGCACCAACTTTACGTTGATGACGCAGATCAAGAGACAAATGAGGTAGAATAAAACTGATGGAATTTAGCGACCTGTCAAGCAACTTGAGATGGCAGTCAGCTGCTGACAACCAGACAGGTGAGCAGTACTCGAAATGTGGCAAAATAAAAGCATAAAAAGACTTGATAACTGTGGCGTCACAAGCAAATGTTTTATAAACCTTGCGAAGCAGACCAATTTTTTGGGAAATGGAAGAGGAGAAAGAACGAATATGCTTTTCAAAAGTAAGTTTGGGATCAAGAGTAACTCCTAACAAACGCAGAGTATCCACATTCTCAATTTGCTCGCCAGAAACTTGTAGATAAGGATGGGGAGGATCCAAGGTACGAGATCTGCTGATGATAATGGAGTGTGTTTTACTAGCGTTAAGTTTCATGCCCCAAAGTTCACACCATGATGTAATTTTGGCTAAATCCCTATTCAGAGCAGTAGCAATTACGTGTCGATCTATTGGTGATGGAATTGACGCATATAAAGTTGTATCATCAGCATAGGAGATTAGTTTATTTTCAAGCTCAGAACACAGGTCAGCAGTAAAAATAATAAAAAACAAAGGCCAAATAACACTGCCTTGTGGAACACCAGAAACAACAGTAACAGAAGGGGAATGACACCCATCAATGACCACAGACCGAGATCTTTTCGTCAAAAAATCTTCAAAGATCCTTAAAAAATTGCCACCAATACCGATGAGCTGTAACTTATACAGAAGTGCTTTATGGTTGACTAAATCAAAAGAGAACTAAAGTCAATAGCCACGACACGAGACTCATGTCCCTGGTCCAATGAAGATTGCAAGTCATGGGTGAGTGTCAGAAGCGCATCACATGTACCCAGTCCCTTACGAAAACCAAACTGTGAGTTTGGTATCAAATTATGACTATTAAAATAAGAGGAAAGGCGTCTGGACAAAAGCCTCTCATAGAGCTTGGATAGGATAGGTGTAATGGAGATAGGGCGATAGTCATTAGATGATGAGGCAGTATTTCCCTTTGGAATAGGAGTGATAATAGCCTTACGCCAGCAAAGAGGAAAACTACCTGATTTCAAAAGCAACCTAAACACCACGGCCAATTTAGGTGCCAAGACCACTGCAACCTTTTTAAAAAAGACGGGGAAAAACCCATCCGGGTCTGTGCCACCATAGGTATCAAGATTCAGCAAGTACCTTTTCAGTTCAGCTGATTTGAATGCCATTGAATTGAGGTTGGGTCTAGGGAAACATGTCAATGGCAAAGACAATTCCTGATTACTCTGCTTATTAATAAAAATATTAGATAGAATATTGGCCTTCGATAATGGATCAAAAGAGATGGAGCCATCAGAATCACAAAGAGGAGGCATGGAGGAATCTATACCAAATAAAGAGGAATTCAAAGCGGACCACCATTTATGAGGCTGTGTAGCTCCTGCCAGAACATCCTGAAGATGGGAGTTATAATCCCTCTCAGCACCATCATAAACTCTCTGCGCATGGTGATGGGCTGGTCTATCAGAGTGAGAACTGAGCGATCTCTGCCATACCCATAGCTTACTCTGACTGTTCCTTTTACTTATATATTTTCTAGATTTCAAGTGACGGCGTCTCTTGCGTGGATTGACCTCCTAATCTACCAAGATTGGAAGCCAAAGCGTCACATCTTTCCTTTGCCCCTCAACTTTCTCTTCATAATTGCTGAGGGGCACAGGGCCCTGGGTGGGGCTTTGGTTTCCCGGGCGTTTCCGCACCCTCCTCACCTCCCCGCCATGGAGTGGCTTCGGTCACCCAGGCTTTATTGTGGTCGGCAGGGAGGGTTCTGTGGGGGCGCTCGGTTGTGGCCTTGGCCTTGCTCGGGCCTTGGGGCTGTTCGGCCAGGCAGCTTGGGGAAAAACAACAACAACAACTCTCTGCGCTGCTGCCCTTTTAAAAACATAATTTTCCCAATGCAAGGGGGTTTGATTACGCCTCCATAGACGATATGCAGCCTGTTTGTCATCAAATGCACGCTTGCAGTCATCATTAAACCATGCTTTATCCCTGATACGAGACTTAATTGTTTTTGATGGAACTCTTTTGCGAAGGATACCAAGAAGGGAATTGTTGAGAGCTGAAACCGGGTCATGAGATCTCTTGTCCTAATGGCGGCGTTCCAGGCAACCCTGTTAAGGGCTGCTTCACTTGTCAAGTTCTTGGATTGAGATCGGCGCGTATAGTCCGATCCCAGGTCTTCCTCGGTCCACCCCTTGGTGCAGCTCCCTCTACAATCACAGACCTGCATTTTTTCACCCAATTTTGTTCATCCATTCTCTCCACATGTCCATACCATCCCAGTCTACTTGTACGGATCACCTCGCTAATACTCTTTATACCTAAACGTCTCCTCAGCTCAACATTTGTTATTCAATCCTGTAGCCGGGCCCCATACATCCATCTCACCATTCTCATCTCATTACGCTCCATTCTGTTGACATCCTCTACTTTAACGGCCCATGTTTCTGAGGCATACGTCATTGCACTTCTAACACATGAGGCATACACCTTTCCCTTCAGTTTCCAATTAATACGGTACGGAGATAATAATGGTGTTAAAGAAATTACAAATTACTTAACAGAATCTAACCACATAATAGAACGGAAAGACAGTGTGAAAGACCTTGGGGTATTAATGTCTGAAAATATGGGTTTCAAAGTACATAACCAGGTCAAAGTGGCGGCTGCGAAACGTCTAACGGGTTGGATTCTGCGTACTTTTAAAACACGCGGTGAATTGCCTATGATAACGCTCTTCAAATCTCTAGTGCTACCGCGGCTTGAATACTGTAGCGTATTAACATCCACATACAAAGCAGGTGTACACTATTGGGAGCGTTTAAGAGCACTGAATCTGTACTCACTGGAACATAGAAGAGAACGTTACCTAATAATATACACATGGAAAATCGCAGAGGGTTTAGTACCAAACCTACATACTCCGATAGTCATGAAATTCAGTGATAGGAGAGGCTGGGAATGCGAAATCCCCCGGATGAATAACAGGGGTGCTATGGGCTCTCTGCGAGAGGGCTGGTTATCACACAGAGGCCCACGTCTCTTCAACAAACTCCCACGGCGAGTAAGAGACATGAGGGACATCTCGTTAGACAACTTCAAGAGAGCCCTAGATGTCGAACTGCAAAAAGTGCCAGACGAGCCCATCCTCGCAAGGGAGCAAGCTGTCGCTTCAAACAGTCTACTGCACCAAATCACCACCCATAACGAGGGGCGTCGCGCTCCTTGGTGCCGCTAGAAGAGCGGCGAACACATCTAAAGGTATCTAAAGGTAAGGGGGAGAGGCATTCTTTTCATGGTCAGGATTGGCATCAGTTCTCTGAACTTCCCCCAGCCACACCTAATTCTAGCAACAGTGGCAGCCTCGGCCCCACCACCGGCAGAGATGGTATCTCCTAGGTAACAAAACTTGTTCACCAGCTCCAAAGACTCAATTCCAAAATTCACAGCCACAGGATCATCACTTAACACAAGCTCGCCTTTGCACACTACGCACTCAAATTTCTCTATTTCTGACTTATCCTTTGGCAGGGGTCCCTTTATTCTACTACAGCGCTTACTCCCATGGTGTACCCAACATCGACAGATGCTACATTGAATTGAGTTAACGCCCACTCCCTTTCCACACACTGCACATGGGTATGCACCGCTCTTTTCCACATTGCCTCGTCTCAATCTACAATGCATAACCTTGGTTTTGTTAATATTGACTCTTAAACCCTTACTCGCCATGCCCTCTCTCCACTCTCTGAATTTGGCCTCAGCATCTTGCATACTGTCAACTATTAGGACTAAATCGTCTGCATAAGACAGTTCCAACGGGAGTCCGCCTCTAAAAACTCTAGACAGTGCCTCCAAGACCATAATAAAGAGGAGGGGGCTTAACACTGAACCCTGATGGACTCCAACACGGACTGCGAACTAATCACTCAGTACACCCTTCACCCTCACCGCACTTCGCGAATCCTCATACATCTTCATTATCACACGCACCAGCCACTCTTCCACACCAAGTTTCCTCATAGCCCACTGCACAACATCTCTAGGCACCATATCAAAGGCCTTCTCCAGGTCTACAAACACAAAGTAAAGATCCCTGCCTTTTAGTAAGTATCTTTCCTGTATCTGCCTGAGTATGAAGATAGCATTGGTTGTACCCCGTCCTGGCATAAAACCAAACGGCATATCATCAATAGAGATGCTTTGCCTGATCAAACCCTCAAGGACTCTCTCACAGACCTTCATGATTTGGTCAAGCATTTTCAGGCCCCTATAATTTCCTCTATCTAGCGCATCCCCTTGTCCTTTGTATATATTTACTATTACACTTTTAAGCCAATCCTCTGGGATTTTCTCATCTTTAACCCTTCCTACCCGGCTGTCATTTTAAAAGGCAACCGCGGCAGATGGGCCGGTACCCGGGTGTCCTATTAAAATCCGTAAGCTTGAAAGCCTATTAACCCTTCCTACCCGGTCTGCCTTAGGTAAGGACAGCTCGAAAGAAGGGCCACTACCCGGTATGCCTTACCTAAGGCAGCAGCTTAATAGCCTAATTAAGCTTGGTCTGAACGCTGTGCGTACGACGTATGTCAACAAACCCAAGCGTTGCGTCACCGCACCTCCGAAAACAAGAAGGAGAAGACTCTTCAATGTTATTGTTCTGACGTCAGACGAAATTAGTGTCTGAAAAGCCCCCATATTGGCAACATCTCTGCAATATTGGCTCCACTGAAATCGTCATCACAACTGAACCAGTTGACTTACAGAGCTCTACTCAACGCCAAAATAAAGATTGAAAACCGCACTACGATTATAGATAAGTGGGAAAGTTCTAGCAGTGAAAATAAACATAAATACGGTAGCCTAGGCCTAGACGTTTTTCAGCCATTTCGCCCGGGTAGGGGCGACCGTCATTGGGTAAGACAGCCCGGGTAGGAAGGGTTAAGCTTGGTCTGAACGCCGTGCGTCCGACGCATGTAAACAAAGCCGATCGTTGCGTCACCGCACCTCCGAAAACAATAAGGAGACGTCGGATCAATGTTATTGTTGTGACGTAAGACGAAATTAGTGTCTGAAAAGCTCCGACATTGTCAACATCGCGGAAAAATTCGCTCCACTGAAATTGTCATCACAACTGAACAAGTTGACTTACAGAGCTCTACTCAACGCCAGTCTACAGATTGAAAACCGCACTACGTTTATAGATGCGTGGGAAATTTCTAGCAGTTAAAATAAACAAAAATACGGTAGCCTAGGCCTAGACGTTTTTCGGCCAGATCGCCCGGATACGACCTCCGTCCTTTGGAGGACCAGCCCGGGCTACGAGGGTTAATAATGGTGTTTATCAACTCAGTGACTAAGTTTACACCAGTCTCCCCTGAGGCTTTTATCATCTCAGCGACAATGTCGGAGCAACCTGGAGCTTTACCGTCCTTAATTTTATTGATTGCGTCGCTCACTACAGCTGGTGCTATCAAAGGAGGGGGCCCAGATATTGGTTTTTCGATACTAAGCTGTTCCTTATCCCATTCCAACTCTACATTTAGCAATCCAATTGGGGGAGAACCCTGTCTGGATCTGCCAAAAGTCCGGATATATTATCAGCCATTCAGACAAATCTGAATGGCTGAAACATGAGTCTAGATATCTAACTTAAACAACCAGACTTAAAGTTTCAGCCATCCAGACAAATCTGGATGGCTGAAACATGGGTCCAGATATCTAACTTAAACAACAGAGCTTCCCCATGTGGGCGGGTGCCCAACCCCGAAATGGGTTGATATAGGGGAGCTATCCCTCCGCCAAAGGCGGCTTTCTAGGGCCTTTCCTAGCTGATGCTGAGAGGATTGGGTTCTAGTCACGTGGTGATGGGCTGGTCTATCAGAGTGAGAACTGAGCGATCTCTGCCATACCCATAGCTTACTCTGACTGTTCCTTTTACCTGTACTTATATATTTTCTAGATCTCAAGTGACAGCGTCTCTTCCGTGGATTGACCTCCCAATCTACCAAGTTTGGAAGCCAAAGCGTCACATTTTTCCTTTGCCCCTCAACTTTCTCTTTATAATTGCTGAGGGGCACAGGGCCCTGGGTGGGGCTTTGGTTTCCCGGGCATTATGGCACCCTCCTTAGCTCCCCGCCATGGAGTGGCTTCGGTCACCCAGGCTTTATTGTGGTCGGCAGGGCGGGTTCTGTGGGGGCGCTCGGTTATGGCCTTGGCCTTGCTCGGGGCTTTGGGGCTGTTCGGCCAGGCAGCTTGGGGAACAACAACCAGATTCAGGTTTCAGGCAAATCTGGATGGCTGACATACAAATCTGGATATCTAACGCTGGATGTAAACAATACGTGCGACAACTTGTATTTGTCTCATTCGTTTCTGGATTGACTTATATTTTTCCCAAGCAATCCAGACAAGTTTGGTTGGCTGAAACTTGAATCTGGATCGAAATGCCTGTCCGAATCTCTTGGGTTTCCGGATCTGAGAGCATAGGATGGGCGGGGTTCTACTGTACTAATTGTAAACCAGTTTTACCCTGTAGACCAGTGCAGCTCTGAATATAGTTAGAATCACAAATAATTTTGTAAATTCAATATCATCTTTGGTGTTTTATTCCCCTTGAGAAACCACTACTAAAGGTTGGCCATAACAGAAAAGCCTCCAGGTTAATTTGTCCAGACATGCTTCCTTTCCCGTGCCACAAGGCTCCTTCCAGTAAGTGAAGTTTTTCTTCAAAATATTTGTCCACATTCATCTCCCATACCATGGGTGGTCATACACTACCAGCTGCTCCTTCCACTTGATTTCAATGTATCTTTCTTCGCAGTCTATCCTCATCCAGTCTTTGAACATGACTGTACCACCTCAAAGTACTTCTCTTGATCCACTCAACAACTCCACACTCAATGCCTAGAGCTTGCTCTCCGATTCCAAAAGACTCCTACACTTCCCTATTATTTAGTCCATCTAACCTATTCACACCAACTGTCATTCTGAAATAATAATGTAAAACTTGCAAAATAAACAAACCAAAACTGGGACGACACAATATAAAGGCAAAAGAACTTATCAATATTGCTATGTTGAAATAACGTTTAATAAAATAAGATTTGAAATCAAAGAACACAAAACCACCACATAGGGTGTACATCACTACATTAGCAAGTTAATCTGCTTCCCAAGCAACTAATTGCACATATAACAATGCACTATCGTCACGTTCAAGGAATTAGTCAGTTTGGGAAGTTCAGGACGTTCTGGTAAATTTTACTAAATTCTGTATGAAAAAAGAAACTACAATTTATGTCAAAATGTTCTATTAAAATCAAATTTGCAATTTGACAAGATATTAACAATAGTACAAAATACATATAGCACTCACTAATGATAGTGCTATCGGGTAGGTACCTGTAGCTAGGGGAGGTGTGGTGGAGTGATCTTGCCACTGGACTTTTAATCCAATGGATCCGGGTTCGAATCCCGATATGTCAATGGGAAGGAAGATATTATTGGGATGGAATTTGTGCTGTACCTAGTAACATAGCATTACCACAAAGCCCACCGAAACACCAACAAAATACAGTCCATCCTTCAAATATGAGAGTTTGAAATATGCGATCCTTGAAATTTGCGAGGGGGGGGGGGGGTCAAAATTGGAAAAAAATATAATATTCCACATTTGCGAGGTCGATTTCACATGTGCGAACCCGCCCGTAGAATTATAAGGGAAATCCGCCATTTCCTCTTAATTTGCGACCCCATAATCCACGTTTGCGGGGAAGAAGCGGCGGATGATAGGCGAGGCGGCTGTGTTGGCTGAGGAGGACGAGCGGGGTGGGGGAGAGAGAGGCGGTGGGGCACGGTAGGGGTGCCTCGCCTCGCCTCGGAAGTCGGAAACCAAGCGTCAAGCCAATTAATTGGATTAAGCCAACAAACACTCCGCCAATAACGACTTATAAAATAACATTTTCGGCAATAACGTCGTCAGAATAGTTACCCACTTTCTAAAATAACGTTTGGATTCATGTAAATAACGGTTATTTCGCGGGAAATAACCAGGCGCATCTTGGAGAGCGTTTGGCTTCCCGCCATCTTGATGACCCTGAGTTGAAGTTGTATTTTTACCACCAAATACAACCTCCAAAATACAGTCACTTAATCAAGAACTTATAGCAAAGCCAAGTTGTTCTACTATAAATTCGTCCATGACAAGATGAGGAAGGAAGCTGACAAACAAAAAGAAATTAAAGAAATTGCTGAAATTGTGACCAGTAGCGAGAACGATACACCCCTCCCGCCTCCCCTCCACCTCCCTCCTCCGCCTCCAACACTCCACACTTTCCACATCGCTCCACTTCTCCACCAGCAACCCCTGCTTTAACCCATCAAGTGCGGCAAGACTGATAAGAGTTTTACCGGTGCGCTGCGGGTACCCTTATATAATCTAAGGCGGGTGCCCAACCCCGAAAAGGGTTGAAATAGGGGAGCTATCCCCCCCCCAAAGGCGGCTTTCTAGGGCCTTTCCTAGCTGATGCTGAGAGGATTGGGTTCTAGTCATGTGGTGATGGGCTGGTCTATCAGTGAGAACTGAGCTATCTCTGCCATACCCATAGCTTACTCTGACTGTTCCTTTTACTTATATATTTTCTAGATCTCAAGTGACTGCGTCTCTTGCGTGGATTGACCTCCTAATCTACCAAGATTGGAAGCCAAAGCGTCACATCTTTCCTTTGCCCCTCAACTTTCTCTTCATAATTGCTGAGGGGCACAGGGCCCTGGGTGGGGCTTTGGTTTCCCGGGCATTTCCGCACCCTCCTCACCTCCCCGCCATGGAGTGGCTTCGGTCACCCAGGCTTTATTGTGGTCGGCAGGGAGGGTTCTGTGGGGGCGCTCGGTTATGGCCTTGGCCTTGCTCGGGGCCTTGGGGCTGTTCGGCCAGGCAGCTTTGGGAAAAACAACAACTTGATTTTTTTTTTATTTTTTATTTTTTTTTGCCCCTTGGCCATGCCAAATATCACTCCTCCACATCCCCTCCTTTCCCCCCCCCCCCCCTTCAATTATCACCTATTTTCCCTGTTATTCCCTTATTCTTAGGTAAATTTTCGTGCTAACAATAGCGAGTTGCTAGCAGGCTGTGCTCATATGTGTTACCAAGCGAGTGCAAGAGAAAGACAGACGGCACTACACGTCAAGTGTCGCTCCAGGCGTCGTGAGAGGTGGATGTTGGTCAAGCTGGCTCACACTTTAGTTATGTAACTCTCGCATTCATTTCACGATTTTGACCAGCCAAACACTGTTTCCACTTGTTTTATTGTTGTTGTTGTTCCCTAAGCTGCCTGGCCGAACAGCCCCGAGTCCCTGAGGAAGGCCATGGCCATGATCGGGCTTTCCCACAGAGCTCTCATTGAGTGTAGATTATGTTGTTGGCGTAAGTGGTTGTGTGAAATGCAGTCTTCTATGATGTGTTTAATGGTATGGGGTGCTGTGTTACATCCCGGGCAGGCGTCGACAACGGAGTCATCCAGTCTCTTCTGATAGCTCAGGAGAGCTGGATGGTGTCCGCATCTCAGCCTGGCCAGGTGGACTCTGTCCTCGCGAGGGAGGGAGGATTCGGAAGGATGGATTTCGGGAGGTCGTGCATGCAGCTGGAGTGAGTGGATGGATTGGCGAGAGATATGAGTATGGATGTGCTTCTGGAAGTTGGTTCGGGGTGGGCAGGGAGGGAGAGAGGACAATAATTGTGTGTGATACCGTGTGCTGGGTGTTGTTTTGATATTTCTTGGTGTCTGTGGGTGTGTTGCCATGTAGTTTAGTGGGTGGTCTTGGTTCGTGGAGGCTGCTGCCAGGAATTGAGTGCCTCTCATGTCCAGATGGTCTTTGACTTTGAGGATTTTGGTTTCTTGATGTAGGTGATCTGTGGGTGCAGTAGCTGTGCAGCCTGTAATGATCTTCAGGGCTTTGTTTTGAATAGTCTGTAAGGTCTTATGATGTGTTTCAGCTAGGTTAGAAGCCCAGGCTGGGCTTGCGTATTCCATCACTGATCTTATGTATTGTTTATATACTGTGGTGGTAGTTTCTTTGTTGTGTCCAAATTTTGTGTGAGCAAGTGACCTGAGGGCGTTAAGTCTGGGTGTCAGTTTCTTTTTAATGTTTGTGGTGTGCTGTTTGAATGTCATATGAGTATCATATGTTACTCCTAGGATTTTGGGTGTGTGTGTATGTGTTAGGGGTGTGTTGTTTATGGTGAGTTGAGGGATGTATTCGTGTTCACCTGTCCAGCTTGTGAGCAGGGTTGCGGTGGATTTGGCTGGGGCTAGATTAAGTCTGTTTGTAGTGCACCAGCCATGTAGTGTGTTGAGATAGGGTTGAAGGATATCTGTTGCTCTTCTTGGGTCATGGTGTGTGCATGTGAGTGTTATGTCATCTGCATAGGAGGCTAAGTTTATTTGGGGCGTATTGGGTGTAGTTATATCGTGCATGTACAGATTGAAGAGTGCGGGCGATAGGACGGATCCTTGTGGGACTCCGTTTGGAAAGTTTCTGATTTTAGATGACTGACCGGCAAAAGATACGTGTGCACATCTGCCTGCTAGGAAGTTGGCCAGCCACCTTTTTGTGTTGTTGTGCATGTTTGTGTTGTAGATTTTGTTTGTTAGGTTGTGGCGGGGGATGGCATCGAAGGCTTTACTAATGTCGAGTGTGGCTAATAGTGATCTGTGTGGTGGTCTAGCTGAGTTGATGCCGTCAAAAGCTCTTTGTGTAAGGTCTGTGAGAAGAGTGTTTGTGGAGTGCAGTGGCCTAAAGCCATGTTGTGTTGGAGCTAGGGGTAGGTCGGGTGTAATTAGTTGTAATACTAGGCGTTCCATGACTTTGGAGGGGGAGCAAAGGAGTGTGATGGGGCGGTGCGAGGAGGGTAGCGTGCAATCTTTGTTGGGTTTGGGGAATGTGATGATGATACCATGCTTCCAAATGTCTGGTATTGTGTTGTGTGAATAGCTGTTTTATTGTTGTAACAGGTTAATATCTTCATAATCAACGTAATATAGGCGCATATTACAGTTTCTTACATTAGATCCTCTGGAAAAAGGCAAACTAGGCCTGTGTATCCAGCTCAGTACCAGTACTTGCACTGCTGCGGTCGTTCACGGTGTTGGCGGCGGCGGCAGCAGACGCAACATTTTTACTATTCTGTATTTTTGCTTTATAATCAAACTTCAAATCATGTCTTCCCCATGCTTTATCAAGATTACTTTCAAACTCCCTTATTGATTCGGAATCGACTACATACTGGGGCAGTGCGTTCCACTCATTTACCACTCTATCACAAAATGAGTTCTTTGCCTTCTCAAGCCTATTTCTTTCTTTGTAAATTTTCTTAGAGTGTCCTCTCGTTCTTGTTCCCTCCCGCATCAAGAAGATACCTTCACACACATCCTCATCGTACTTTCCTGACACTATCTTAAAAGTCTCTATCATATCCCCTCTCTTTCTCCTATATGCCAGTGTCAGAAGCCCCAGTGTCCTCAACCTCTGCTCATAGCCCACGTTCTTCAACGTTGGTACTAGCTTGCGCTCTCCTCTGCACTTTCTCCACTGCTTCTATATCCTTTACCATATATGGAGCCCACACCTGGTTCGCATATTCCAGGTGCGGCCTAACCAGCGCTGTATAGATATTCCTGAAGATTTCTTCGTCAAGTGACACAAATGTCCTCCTTATCAGCCCTACAATTCTATTGGCTTTGTTTATCTTTTCCGCCAAATGTTCTGAGAAATTTAACTTATTGTCTATCACTACTCCTATATCCTTTTCTGCATTCACTTCCTCCATCGCTTCATACATACTGTATCCTACCTTGTCTATCTTGCTTGTCCCAATCCGCATGTACTTGCATTTTTTTGGATGAAAAGGCATTAACCAATGCTCAGACCATCCCTTCATGCCCTCCACATCTCCTTGAAGCAAACCCACATCTTCCTTACTCCTCACTCTTCTATACAGCTTAGTGTCATCCGCATACAGGTATACCTCACTTCCATTAGTTATAACTTCAGGTAAGTCGTTGATAAATATAACGAACAGTAGTGGTCCCAACACAGATCCCTGAGGAACCCCACTTTTAATTTCCCTCCACCCCGAGCCTATTCCATTCACCAGCACCCTCTGTCTCCGATCTTTCAGGAAGGCTTCTATCCATTTCACACATTTCTCCCCTATATTATAGCTTCTAACTTTCTCTATTAACCTTTTATGTGGGACCTTATCGAAGGCCTTCATAAAATCACAATATACCACATCTATTACATCACCATCCTCTAGAATTTGCATCTAATCATCTACCACCTTAATTAGCTGTAGTACC
Organism: Paralithodes platypus; assembly: GCA_032716605.1. NCBI lineage: Eukaryota > Metazoa > Arthropoda > Malacostraca > Decapoda > Lithodidae > Paralithodes > Paralithodes platypus. The sequence continues at coordinate 25,992,121 of CM064485.1, read as the reverse complement.
GTCGACCTCCCCGGCAAGAATCCGAACTGTCTCCCACTGAAAAGTTGGTTTGATTTCATATGCTCCATTATTCCTTCTCTAATTACCGTTTCCATTAGTTTACACACAACACTTGTCAAACTGACTGGTCTATAATTTCCTGGGTCATTTCTCTTTCCCTTCTTAAATATAGCTGTTATGTTCGCCTCTCCATCGGGATTTGTCCTGTATTAAACGATACCTCAAATAACATTTTCAATGGCTCTACTAACATCTCACCTCCTTCCTTTATGATTCTTGGGTGTATCCCATCCGGTCCCGGGGACTTACTTCTGTTCATTTTTTCTATAGCCCTTCTTATTCTAGCATGGGAAAAGTCTATTAGTTCTAGTGATGATGCCAAAAATGACTCTGGTAGGCATTGCTAATGACGCTGAGGATAATGAGATCATTCCCAGCATCCTCAACAAGAACCCAAGAATAAAGTCCCTGGTCGACGATGGCTTAGCTATGAATTTGCTATTCACCAAGCAAAAGAGTGATGCACACACAAAGACTGCGGTAGTAAAAATGTCACCTGAAATACGCTCTTCCATTGTGGATGATGGCAATTCTGTGTATGTTGGACTTGTGAGATGTCGTGCATACAATCGCTTCTGGGTAACACAATGTTACCATTGCCAGGGCTTTGGCCATACCAGTGACAGGTGTTATCGGAAAAATGAGGATCCAAAATGCAACTTCTGTGCCGGTACTCATAACTCAAAAGACTGCACCAACAAGACTTCCCCCAAATGTATAAATTGTATGAGCTCCACATCAGTTACGGAGCCGCCAAATCATTTCGCCTCAAGTAGAAATTGTCCTCTAATGACAGCTCAGAGAAATAAAGTTATTGAAAACACCAATTTTGTAGGTTCAAAAAACTGAAAAATGCACACGGGAGCCGGTTGAAACTGGGTCTGTTGAATGTTCGTTCCTTGCGTAACAAAATGGATCATATTTGCGAGATCTTGGATGAACATAACCTTGATGTATTATGTCTCACTGAGACCTGGTTGTTCGAGTCAGATCTGAATATTATCCAGGCGGCATTGCCTAAAACCCATTCCATAATAAATGTTCCTAGGTCTAGGGGAGATCATCCGGGTGGTGGAGTGGCAGTTGTCTACTCCACATCTCTGGTGAATATCTTGCAAATAAGCCATAACCCAGCCCCTCTTTATTATGAACTGTTGGAAGTGGAAATAAAACTCCAACAAATTCTAAGAATGGCAGTTGTCTATAGGCCTGGCCATCGTGGCACAGATAGGGGTTTTATGGAAGAGTTTGGGCAGTTTCTCGAGGAATTTTCTGCTAAAACCGGAAGACTTTTGAGATGTGGAGATTTTAATTACTGGGTTGACAGCCCTCATCTGAAGCCATTCTCTCCTGAGTTCCTTGAGTTGACTGATCAGAACAATTTTGTAAACCATGTGTCCCACCCAACTCATATCTTAGGACACACCCTTGACTTGGTTTTCTCTCCTGTGGGCTGTGGTGGTGTTCTGGATGTTGATGTTGAGAATGCTGACCCTAATACCTCTGATCATGCTTTGATTACTTTCAGCTTTGATTTCCCTAAGCCACTCACACATGAAAAAGTAATCAGATTTAGAAATTATAAAAATACAGACCAAAATTTGGCTAGCAGTGAAGTAAAACAGTACTTGGGAAGTATTGATACTTCCAACCTTACTTCAGATGAGCTGGTGGAGGTACATAGAAATGCACTTAAATTAGTGTTCCATCATCACTGTCCAGAAGTAGAGAAGAAAATCATAGTACGAGATGATTCACCCTGGTATAGCACTCGAGTTAAATTTCTTAGAAAAGCGCGTAGAAGAGCTGAACGTGAATGGCGGAAAAATAAAACAGACTCTACATGGTTGCAATATCTGTCAGCCAGAAGAGCCGTGGTCCACACAATCAAAGATGAAAAGAAAGTGTATTATCAGGGAAAAGTAGACTCCTGTGGTAACGACCAGAGGAGGTTGGCTTCAATTGTAAACAGTTTACTTGGAAAAACAAGAGTCAGCTTAAGACCTTCTGTACCCGATGCCGAGTTGGCTGCCAACTTTGTGTCATTTTTTGCTGGCAAGATAACTCGCATAAGACAGGAACTGGATGATGCTTCTGTTGGTGAAGAACTTTCAGTTGTACTCCAACCCCGACACATTCCTAATAATGTCCTCTCATCCTTTCACTCAGTAGAGGTGGACATGATCTCGTCCTACATAAGAAACCTCAATAAAACATTTTGCCCGTTGGATCCCATAAATGTTTCCAAGCTACCAAGAGTCTATGATCACACAGTTGAGTTTATTTCCAAAATAATTAATAAGTGCTTCTCTGAAGGTAGCTTCCCACATTCTGAAAAGCATGCACTACTCCGACCTACTCTAAAGAAACCTGGACTTGATATTGAGAACATGTTGAACTATCGTCCTGTCTCCAACCTGTCCTTCATATCAAAGATATTAGAGCGTGCAATACTTGACCAATTCCAACCACTACTTCAGCAGAATGAAACTATCCCAATTTTTCAGTCTGCTTACCGACAGCATCATTCAACTGAAACAGCATTGATTAGAGTACATAATGATCTAGTTGAGAACATTTGCAATGGTGTGGCCTCACTATTGGTCTTGCTTGATCTCTCTGCGGCCTTTGACACAGTGGATCACGAGTTGTTATTGAGGGATCTTTATGATTGTGGTGTGCGTGACTCCGCTCTCTTGCTTCTTGGGTCGTACTTGTCAGGTAGATCCCAGTGTGTGATGGTAAATCAAATGGTCTCGGACTCGACACCCCTGCAGTATGGTGTTCGCAGGGATCAGTTTTAGGTCCTATCCTATTTATAATTTATATCAGCAGTTTGTCTCTTCTGCTTCGTGCACATAATGTCACCTTTCACTTTTATGCAGATGACGCCCAGATTTATGTGAGAATCACAAATATAGTTGATATACGGAGTAAGATGGAATTGTTGATGTCTGATATCAAGAAGTGGATGAGAGCGAGAAAACTTAAACTAAATGATGGTAAAACTGATATTCTCATCATCCGAGGAAATAGAAGAGCTGATGATATAGTAGGTGCCCTCTCCATCAATGTGGGTGGATCTCAGCTGCGACCGGCCAACTCTGTTCGAAATCTGGGTGTATATGTGAACTCCCGATTAGATTTCAAAGAGCATGTAAACCAGATAGTTAAAAGTTGTTACTTGCACACCAGAAATCTCTATTTGGTGAAGCCGTTTATAACCAGACGTTGCCTCCTGACGTTGGTTCACTCATTGGTCTTCTCTCGTGTTGATTATTGCAATGCCCTGTTGGTGGGTCTTCCAAATTATATTTTAAAGAAAGTTCAGTCTGTTCTTAACAGGGCCGCAAGACTCATTTTTGGTGTTCCACCTAGAACTCCTACTACATCTCTTCACATAGAACTGCACTGGCTGCCAGTAAGAGCAAGAATAGAATTTAAGTTGTGTTTGGTGACTTTTAAGGTTCTCAAATTTGGTGAGCCTAGGTACCTTGCGGAGCTGCTCAGGCGCCCACCGGCACACCATGGTGTAGTTGTGCGTCATGACAATGACCCTTTTCGTCTTGATGAACCAAGGGCTTTCCAGCAGTCTTCTTTCTTTGAAAGGTCATTCTCCTACATGGCTCCGAGGTTGTATAACAGGTTGCTGCTGTCCATGAGACAACTGAGTTCTGTTGAATGCTTCAAGAGACAACTTGAGACTTTTCTCTTTGAGAGAAGCTATGATCTTGAGAGAGGTGTCATGACAGATGGCTATAGAGTTTAGGCTATTTTGCCACTGCTAGTGATTGTTAAATGTGTGTTGTATATAAGCCTTCTTTTGATGCATTGATTTTGTTCTTTTTTCTTTCTCTTTCCGAGCGCTAGTGAATTCTTCGGAAAAATAGGCGCTTATGAGAAATAAGTAACATGCTTATTATTATTATTATTATTAGTGCAGGTGCCTGTTTGATGGGAATATTTGGCACTGCATCATCCGACTCTACTGTTAGTACCCCCCCAAAGTATTTCCCCAGAACCTCTGGTTTCTTCTTATCCGTCTCCGCTCTACTCCCATCATCCAACCCCCCTACCAGCTCTGGGATCCCTACTCTTCTTGTTAACTTTTCCTGAATATTTTTGGATTATCCTTCACGTTTCTTGCAATCTCTCTCTCCCTTTCCTTGTCTCCCACCTTATTTTATTGGGTAGCTGTCTACGTTCCAAATCCACTACTTTAGCTTCTATACTAGACCCCCTGTTCTTTTTTAACACTTTTAATCTATCCCACAATCGTTTCTTTCTTCTAATCAAAGTCCACAGCTTTCTTTTCATTGGTAATTCTGGGTTCGTTCTTTTCCTCAATTTTGTTTTATCCTTATATTCCCTTACTGGTACACATTTGGATATAACATCCTCCAGTTTGACTCTAAACTTCCTCCACATTCCTTCAGCGTCTTCACCGTTCAAGTATTCCCCCCAGTCAATGTCCAGACACCTTCTCAGCAGCTCATAATCTGCTCTGTCATACATGTATATTTTTTTATTGCTTCTATCATCCCTCTCGGTTTTAATATTGCAACTAAAACTTATACAGGCATGGTCACTACGACCTATAGGGCTATCCACATTGACATGTTCCACTATATCCTCCTCATTGCTAAAAATTAAATCAAGTACACTCCCCTGCTTCCCATCTCTATATCTTGTCATCTCTGTAATATGTTGCGTTAAAAAACAATCTCTTACTTTCTCTATAAACTTGTTTTCCAGGCTACACTGTCCCGCTGGAGTAGTACAATTTGCCCAGTTGATCCTTGGCAAATTGAAAGCTCCAATCAAAATCTTATACTTGTTCTCTCTATTATCTATTTCCTCCATTGCTTTCAGTAGGTTATTATCCTCTTCCCTACTATTATTTGGGCTTCTATATATAGAGGCAATTAGAATTGACCCTCTTGTACATTTTACTTCAATACACAAATACTCACAATACTGCTGTCTCATATCCACCTCATTTACCTTGAGCTCTTTTCTTACATAAATAAACAGTCCTCTTCCAACCTCTGCTCTAATAGCATTCCTCTCGTACAACTCAAAACCCTCCAAACTATACTCCACCAGTTCCCTTTCAATTCTAGCATTTTTTGGTCTTACTTCTTGTAAGGCTATGACATCAGGTTTTTCCTCTTCATCCTGCAACCTACATATCAGTTCTCTTTTCTTGTCCTGGGTAAACATATCAACATTACTAAACATAATCCTTAATCTTTCTACCATTCCTTCAGCAGCTACATCATCCCGCTCCTCCTGTCCGTGCCCTACTCCCCCCTCACACTAATGGTACTGGGTCTGCAGCTTCTTCTCCTGTCTCTCCCCGAGACGCTTCCACCCTGCTCTCCACCTCTGCCACAACTTCTGTCACATTCTCTTCCCTCCCAGCTCTCCTTCTCCCTTCTATTCGTATAAACCACTTCCTCAATTTCCCGTCCCTCACTCTCCAGAAAAACTTCTTATCCTCCTCACCCAACTTTCCATTTTCCTCATCAGCCTTTTCCTGTAGTTCCTTTATTTTTTTTCTTTGTTCTATGCTCAAATCCTTCTTTAATCTTACATGTTTCAGCTCTTCATTTGTGTTTAGTCTCCAACTAAAATTTGTCAGTCTCTACCACTGCCCTGGTTTTAAACTGTACCCTTATAGGTCTCATCTCCCCCCTTCTATATCTACCTATCCTACTGACTTCCTCCACCTGCCCATCCCATCCACATCCACCTACATCAACAGCTTTCATGACCTCCTTCACTTTCTCCATATCTCTCACTTTTCTCACTCCATTATCATTCATATGAGCCTCTATATCTCCATGCATGATTATACCTCTATCCCTGTCCATGGCCTCCCTCACAACACTCTCCTTGTTCTTCATGACACCTACGACTGCACTCTCAAAACTTTTTTTTGTCCTATTCATTTCCTCTTTTTGTTCTTTCACAATTTCCTTCAAATTCTTAACTTTCTGTTCACCTACCACCGTCTATGCAGTTGACTCCTTCACTTCCTTGAATCGTCCTTCGTATTCCATCAGCCACTCCTTTAATGCCACATTATCTGCTCCCAATTCTTCTACCCTTTTTAATACCATCTCTAGGTTTGTATTAGCTTCCGAAATAGGCCCACATTCGCTTCCTTCACTAAGCCTAGGCCTATTCCCTGCCCCCCCAATCCCCCCCCCCCCAGACGCACCACATAGTTCGCACAATACCTTGATTTTCTCACCAATGTCCCCCTTCCATTTCTCCGTTTCACTCTTCCACTTTTCCAGATCCTTCACAACATTAATAATCTCTTCGACCTTCCTATCTGTACTCCTAAACCCACGAAATCGCTCTAACCTTTCTTCCGACTCCGAGATTCCCGCCGTTCCATCCGCCATGTTTGTTTACAATCACTACACTCCAGCTGACCCTTGTTAAACTACTCGTTTTACAATATAAGTTATTATATAACTCACCCCTCCACCACACCAATTTTTCCCCCTAGCACTTCACCAGTCCTTCCTCTCCTCGCTCGCTCAGTATGTCTCGATATTCCGTTATATTTAATCTTGCACATGATAATATGTCGGAGCTCAAAAACTACGTCCACCTCCCACCACCGCCTGACCGTCATCTTATGGATAAGTATTAATGATATTTATTTTAAGATAACGATTTGAGTGACAGGAATCAGTGAAATAGGTACGCACAGGGAGAGGTGGTCACTACCCCCCCTGCGCACTTCTTAGGTTAATGACTGTATGTCTGTATGTATAAACGTGTCCCACAACCGATATAAATGTACTAACTAATAAGGAAATTCGGCGGGTGCCGCCCATAAGTAATTATTTCCTTTAAACTACGTTGTTTGAAATATGCGAATTTGAAATTTGCGAGGTCACATGTCGCCCATAATCTCGCAAATTTGGAGGATGGACTGTACCCTCATTGTTCCCTGATTAACACTCAAAGAGCGGCTGGTGGAGTATATTTCACCGTGCCGCCCAGCGGGTTTTTTTTACCATAAATGGCGTTGTTTCCGTGCTCTTTTTCATGCATAAACAAGAGCCAGAGCGTAATACAATTATGTATCCGTGAAAGGGCGTAAATTGAGCTTTCCAATGACACCAGAACCATCCTTCTACGATCACTGGTTGTCTTGCAACGATCGTGCAACCGAAGGGCAAAATCGCTAAAATACGGTAATTTCGTTACATAATTACGTGTGTAGCGAGGGAGGGAGGGTGAAGTAGTGTGGAGTACATGTCAGTAGACCCACGGCGGCCGTGGCGAGCGGTCATGAGGTAACCTACGCTCCTCCCGTCGCTCGTCTCTCTCTCAGAGCCAATATTGCGCCAAAATTGCACACAGACTTAAGTCGGGCCCCGCCACATAGTCCAGATTTTTAGATACGGACTTAAGTCGGGCCCCGCTAAAGAAGGGTGAAATAGCACTGTATGAATATTCCCAAATTCAAAATATGCTATGGGGGGGGGGGAATGCTTAGTGAGTTAATTGCTCAATAGGTGGCATTCTCAGAGTGAGGGTCCGAGTCTAGCGGTTGAGACGGTGAAGCGCGGAGGCGGACCAGCTTCAGAGATGGGATTACTTCGGGGCGTGAATGTGTGCTTCGCATGTCTCACTCCCTAGACTGGAACAAGATCTTACGGGCTTCACCGTGTTGAGCGGTAGAATGTACAGGCTCTCAGCCTATGCCTGAGAGGGAGTACAGTACTGTAGTTGGAATATAGGAAAAAAAACAAAAAAAAAAATAAAAAAATCTCCATTACCGGTACTCTCAGTTAACCTATAAACGACGAGGGGGGGTATTGAACTCGATGCCCATGGGCGAGCATATAGGCTCCATTCAGGCCTATAATCGTCATTTTACGATAAATATCGTTATTACTTATTTTATACGAGTCTATTTTACCTTCACTATGAAGATAGTAACCTGTAACAACAATAAAACAAGTGAAAATATAATTTTTCTGGTCAAAATCGCGAATATACATGGAGCAGCCCATTCATGAATTATGGAGCAAATTGAGGCAAGCCCTCCCTCCACAAGGCCTCAAGCCACACTGAGCCTACTCATCCACACTCTCGGTTGTGTAACACACTCGCTAGGCACGTAAGCACATCCTCCACACATTTTGCTAATGTTAGCACAAAAATATACCAACGAATTAGGGAATAACAGGGAAAATAGGTGATAATTGAAGGGGGGAGGGGAAAGGGGGGAAGGAGGGGATGTGGAGGAGTGGTATGAGGTATAGGGGGAAAAAAAAAAACACTTGTTTAGTGCTACTGGGGCCGTTTAAATGGGTTTTTTTGGCCTCCCTCTTAAGAGCTTTGCCGCCCTCGCCCAGTAAAACTTCTTATGAGCTTTCTCGCCGTTGCTGGGTAAGAGAGGTACTTGACTTATCACTTGCTGTCCATGCCTCTCATCCATACAGCTCGGTCCCGCATAGTGCAAGAAATTGGTCGATACAGTGCGTTGCACTGTGTGAATTCGCAATATGTGAACAACGTATCCTATGGGAAAAAACTTAATTGGTCGATCGGTCCTCCATATAGCAAACATATCTTTCCTTATATTGTTATTTATACTGACACAAACATACTAAGAACAAATGTTAATGATAAATATAGCATATCAATGGGAAATTACACCAAAACCAAACCGATAACCTCATCATCCTTAACGACATCCATCAACATACCCATATTCCTCACCAAGCCCTCTATAACCCATCATCTCCAGACATCACCTTTTGCTCCCCAGAACTCGCCCCCACAACATCCTGGAGGGTGGTCAGAACCTTAGGCTCTGACCACCTCCCGATCATTATCACCACCAAAACCAGACTCACTCCAGCTAGCCACAAACACACATACACCAATTATAAAAGAGCTAACTGGGAAGCATTCACAAATGAGACAGAACAACACTTCACAACTCTAAACAGTACACCCATCACTAACATCAACAATGCTGTACACATACTCAATAAAACTATCCAAAACGCTGACAAGAAACACATTCCAAGAGGTAACAGAAAAAGACACAACCCCAACTTCACACCAGAAATTCAAAACCTCATCAGACAACGCGACATACTGAAACACTCCCCAGCACCCCACACACAAGACATCACACAACAAATTCAAGTACTCAACACCCAAACTAACAACAAAATACAAGAACAACAAAAACTAAATTGGAATAACTTCCTACAAACACTTGATCACAAAACAAACCCCAAAAAACTCTACAAAACACTAAACAGCATCACACTTTCCAACAGCAACACAACACAATCACATGCTGCAATCACAACAACAGACTCTACTCCTTCATGTAAACAACAAGCAAACACTCTCATCAATCACTTTTCACATGTCAGCCACCTAAAACCTCACAAAGACGACCGACGTGTCATCCGACGTAAGAGACAATTCCCCACAGACCCTGACTATACACCCTTCACCAATCACCAGACAAAGCATATCATCAACAATCTCAAGCACTCACCCGCCTGTGGCCTAGACAACATAAGCAACATACACCTCAGACACCTGGGACCACAAGGCATACAAGCACTCACTAACATATCAAACTACAGCTATTCACACAACACAATACCAGACATTTGGAAGCATGGTATCATCATCACATTCCCCAAACCCAACAAAGACCCCACGCTACCCTCCTCGCACCGCCCCATCACACTCCTTTGCTCCCCCTCCAAAGTCATGGAACACCTAGTATTACAACTAATTACACCTGACCTACCCCTAGCTCCAACACAACATGGCTTTAGACCACTGCACTCCACAAACACTCTTCTCACAGACCTTACACAAAGAGCTTTCGACGGCATCAACTCAGCTAGACCACCACACAGATCACTATTAGCCACACTCGACATTAGTAAAGCCTTTGATGCCATCCCCCGCCACAACCTAACAAACAAAATCTACAACACAAACATGCACAACAACACAAAAAGGTGGCTGGCAAACTTCCTAGCAGGCAGATGTGCACACGTATCTTTTGCCGGTAAGTCATCTAAAATCAGAAACTTTCCAAACGGAGTCCCACAAGGATCTGTCCTATCGCCCGCACTCTTCAATCTGTACATGCACGATATAACTACACCCAATACGCCCCAAATAAACTTAGCCTCCTATGCAGATGACATAACACTCACATGCACACACCATGACCCAAAAAGAGCAACAGATCTCCTTCAACCCTATCTCAACACACTACATGGCTGGTGCACTACAAACAGACTTAATCTAGCCCCAGCCAAATCCACCGCAACCCTGCTCACAAGTTGGACAGGAGAACATGAATACATCCCTCAACTCACCATAAACAACACACCCCTAACACATACACACACACCCAAAATCCTAGGAGTAACATATGATACTCATATGACATTCAAACAGCACACCACAAACATTAAAAAGAAACTGACACCCAGACTTAACGCCCTCAGGTCACTTGCTCACACAAAATTTGGACACAACAAAGAAACTACCACCACAGTATATAAACAATACATAAGATCAGTGATGGAATACACAAGCCCAGCCTGGGCTTCTAACCTAGCTGAAACACATCATAAGACCTTACAGACTATTCAAAACAAAGCCCTGAAGATCATTACAGGTTGCACAGCTACTTCACCCACAGATCACCTACATCAAGAAACCAAAATCCAAGTCAAAGACCATCTGGACATGAGAGGCACTCAATTCCTGGCAGCAGCCTCTACGAACCAAGACCACCCACTAAACTACATGGCAACGCACCCACAGACACCAAGAAATATCAAAACAACACCCAGCACACGGTATCACACACAATTATTGTCCTCTCTCCCTCCCTGCCCACCCCGAACCAACTTCCAAAAGCACATCCATACTCATATCTCTCACCGATCCATCCACTCACTCACAGACAACACGCAGCTGCATACACGACCTCCCGAAATCCATCCTTCCGAATCCTCCCTTCCTCGCGAGGACAGAGTCCACCTGGCCAGGCTGAGATGCGGACACCATCCAGCTCTCCTGAGCTATCAAAAGAGACTGGATGACTCCGTTGTCGACGCCTGCCCGGGATGTAACACAGCACCCCATACCATTAAACACATCATAGAAGACTGCATTTCACACAACCACTTACGCCAACAACACAATCTACACTCAGTGAGAGCTCTGTGGGAAAGCCCGATCATGGCCATGGCCTTTCTCAGGGACTCGGGGCTGTTCGGCCAGGCAGCTTAGGGAACAACAACAACAACACCTTTCCTTACCTTAATTCTACACTTGATATGATCACAAACCCGAGAATGCGAGATAGCGTCACATAGTACGGGGTAAAATATTTCTGACTGACCAGTCTCCCTCCATGCCCAAGCTGCTCAAACACCAGTGATGCCACGAGTCAGGCGGGAAATTTATCGCACTGTACAAATTTTGGCCGCACTAATAGAAAACTCCCAGGATTTAACCCATATTGCCACCCGACTCGCAATAAAAGATCTTATTCGCATTGGTTGATAATTTTGTGTTTAATATTTTCATTGCTATCACTAATCGAAATTCACACTGTTTGAACTCGCTTTATACGGGACCGAGCTTCACCAGAGTGTTGGGAGCAGCACACTGTTCCTCAGTGACTTGTTCACCACTTGATGACCATTCTTCCTTTCAGGATACAATCAAGTTCTCCAATTATGCTTTTCCCTTGCATTTTTCTCTGTAGTATTCCTGGTCACTGTTTGACAGAGATAGGTCGGCTATAGAGACAAGGTAGGTGGGTCTCTTCTGATTAGCTAGGACCTCACCATTTCCCTGCAAGCAGATTTCTTTTATAGAGGATGGATCTTAACTTAGGAGTTGATGGCTAAAAAGCATCTTACTCTTGAATATAAACACCATATGAGTAGGAGCACTTTATTGACAACGTTTCGCAGATAGCTTCTTCAGGTCACTAACAGACGCTAGGTCCTTGGACACCTTAAGTATTCGTCATGACAGGTGGGGGAGGCGAAACGTTGTCAATAAAGTGCTCCTCCTCATATGGTGTTTATATTCATTTTGTCAACTTTTCTAAGTTATTTCAACATCTTACTCTTGTCTAATGGAAATTAGAAAATGGAAGTCATGTGTTCATACTATGCTCACAGGTATCTACCCGATAGCACCATCGTTAGTGAGTGCTTTATGTATTTTGTACTATTGTTAATATTGTTGCAAATTTGTTTGAATAGAACATTTTGACAAATTGTAGTTTCATTATTCATACAGAATTTAAATGAATTTACCAGAAGGTCCTGAACTTCCCAAATTGACTAATTCCTTGAACATGACGAGAGTACATTAACCTCTCCGCTGCGTACCCCCTATAGTATACAGCCACCCCTGTACGGAGGTATTTAGATGGTTTCCTTCACTCAAATCGTCATCGTACCATAAATATCATTACAGTAATACTTATCCATATGCGCCTATTTTACGTTGATTATAAAGGTATTAACCTGTTACAGCAATAAAACAAGTGGAAACAGCGTTTGGCTGGTCAAAATTGGCAACAGCAAACATCCACTAAATCATGTCAACATCTGACACCTTACTCAGTCTTAAGCATCCTTTAATTGGCGTTACTCAAACGGGAGCAAGATGACAGATCATAAGAACATAAGAAAATGGGAGTCTGCAAAAAGCCGATCGGCCCATACAAGGCAGATCCCTGTGATGACATGATTCGACAGATGCTCGCTATGTATGGCTAGGTAAGAGTACCATACACTTAGGTACTAATTGTTGTTCATATTGGAAGGTCCTTGTAACTAATATTAGATGTCCGATGTCACCTCATGTCCGAAATCACCCCAAACTATGTCCGAAAACACCCCAATAAATCTGGAAAACAATAAAAGTAAATTGTTAGGGCTATAGGCTGTGTATTATGAACTTTGGGGAAAGAGTTACTGTGTGTATGGTCTCGCAGATAATTGTAGAACATTCTGGTGTAGGTTAATTGTCTTCCTCACATCCCATTAATTATGCTCAGTAGAAGTTTGACACACTTACAAAAACATATGTTTTCTTTGTTACATATTCACAAATATTTACCACAAATTAAATTAATTAATTTAAATTATTAGTTCATCCTACATATAGTTACAACATTCCTCTTGAATGCTACACATCTATTTTTCAAAACCAAACTCCTCTTCTCTCTATTTTTATTTGTTTTACTTTTTATCCAAAATGTCCGAAGTTGTCCACTTGTCCGAAGCCACCCCAGATGACGGTATATAAAATTTTAAGACTGAGTGTTCCACACATACGTGCAGTTTCAGTCTCTTGTCCTAATGGCGGAAAACTGCCCCATGGAGGACTGTCATGGTGTAATAAGAGTACATACACACAGGCCGAGCCATGTTTAAATGGATATAGACCACACAAGTAAACCTACTAAACGAAGAAAATTTCATATGCCTCATGTCCATAGGTAGGACAGAATATGCTTGTGTAACTTTGCTTGAACATTTTCCTTCAAAGCACAGCAGACCTATATCATAATCCCTTCTATTAAACCCTCCACTAACCTTTTTAGGGGTAGAGAGGTCAATCTTGGGAACCTTGGCGGGAGGGGGACCATCTTTGCGGACGTTCTCTATCAAGAAATTCTTCACCTTCTTGGTGTGTTGCTTCCCCTCATAGTGATTTTTGGCTTGAATACGTGAGTTTAGCTGTCGCAAGGGATAAAGAGCATAGAATTGTTTTAGTTAAGCTGTACAAAGCGATACATATACTGTACAGGTACGTATATCTATATATAAGTATACAGTATCTCCTTAACTTAGTTGTCCACAGGGGATACTAATTTTCTTTTTAAATTAGTAAATATTTGTTTTAGATAAGCTGTATGGGGTACTTACAGTATTTGTTAAAGCTTAGCTCTCCAAGCAGACACATAATTTATAATTAACTTTGCATAAAACGGCAGTGCATATTTTTTTTTTAATTTCTGAAATCATAATAGTTTTTATAAATCTATACTACGTTATTTCCACAGTGATTTTGATATTTTTGTTTATCACTATATTGTGCGGTTTCTGGCTTTAGTTGGTTTTGCAATAATTAATCTTAATTTTATATTTAGTCCTAGCGGTGACTAGGTAATAATATTCTTATTAATATGATTCATATGATGCACAAAGGAAGGATAAGGTGATTTTGGAAACCAAAGAATAATGGAAATATAAATGAGAACAATTAGGTGAAGAGAAGTGAATCATTAAATGTGGGTGTACATTAGTCATATGATGGGAAATTATATAGGCTAATATTTTTGTTGTGATTATTGTTTTTGTTTTCTTTACCGAGTTTGGCAGGCATTTTGGTTAAGTTCTCGAGTTTCTCAAATAAATTGCATGCTGATCCAGATAAAGCACTGATGAAAGGTCTAACTACCAGACACCTGCCATTGTGTGAGAAAACAAAATCCTAAACAATACCCATATAGAACAACTGCCTCGATCACAAAACGACCAATCGACAGGACAATTTATAGCTGGAGTCACAGGCTGTTTAGCCTTTTCCAGGGATCGTCTGTGATTATATGTTCTTTCAAGGTACGGTATAATATAAATAAATTGCTTTCATTTAACAATAAATACACATGCATGTTTATATAATTATATTAAAGAATACATAAATAAGAGGATAACTAATACTCTTTCAGTATTCAAGGATGTACTTATATTATTTTTGCTTTCATTAGACAATTATATTAAGATTTGGAAAATCTGTGAGAGTTTAAGGTTAATTGAAATAATTTATACCCCTCTGATTGCTCAAGATTCTTCCTAAACTACATAAAATCATCTAATGATAGCTAATATAAATGTTAAAACATACCATAAAACTCAGTTAATAATACCATACAACTAATATAAAAAATACTATACAAAAATATATATTTAAAATGCTGTACTGTACATCACAAACAAAAAAAGTACTGGCAACACAAAAATGTAGTATACTGTACTGTACACTAAAAATAAGGTAATGTACAGTACACCATTGTCATTTATAATAAAGGAATTAAAAGAAAATATAGAAATATAGAAAAGTAGGGATTGGGCCTGAGCATATGTAGATAGATAGAAGAAACAAAAAATAGAAACAAACTATTTCAGTACATGTAAAAAAGAATAACTTAAATGGATATTATAATAATATACAATTACAGTATA
Source organism: Paralithodes platypus (assembly GCA_032716605.1). Lineage (NCBI taxonomy): Eukaryota > Metazoa > Arthropoda > Malacostraca > Decapoda > Lithodidae > Paralithodes > Paralithodes platypus. The sequence continues at coordinate 25,976,750 of CM064485.1, read as the reverse complement.
ACATTTGGACACAAAATCTTAATCATAACACAGCATAGATAATAATCGCTCTCTCTTTCACACACATACAAATTTCTCCAACTTTCTCATTCCTAATTCATCTCTCTCTCTCTCTCTCTCTCTCTCTCTCTCTCTCTCTCTCTCTCTCTCTCTCTCTCTCTCTCTCTCTCTCTCTCCTCTCTCTCTCTCTCTCTCTCTCTCTCTCTCTCTCTCTCTCTCTCTCTCTCTCTCTCTCTCTCTCTCTCTCTCTCTCTCTCTCTCTCTCTCTCTCTCTCTCTCTCTCTCTCCTCTCTCTCTCTCTCTCCTCTCTCTCTCTCTCTCTCTCTCTCTCTCTCTCTCTCTCTCTCTCTCTCTCTCTCTCTCTCTCTCTCTCTCTCTCTCTCTCTCTCCCCTGACCTACCTTAACAGTACAGAGTTCACAGGAATTATTAAAGAACATGGCCACCAACTCTTGAGGAAGGTTTGGATCCAACTCGACAGGTACTGTAAAGATAAAAGGAAAAAACATACAGTATATTCTACAACTATAGTCTCTTTTACAACTGGTGCGGATTCTGAGGAGAAACTATGTACAGTAGAACCTCGCTCTTTCGGACTAATTGGGGGAGACCCCTGTCCGAAAGTGTCAAAAGTCCGAAAGGGCCGAGTCCGAACTCACACTTCAGCCTTTCAGACAAATCCGAAAGGCTGAAATAATGTCCGAAGTTTATAAGTCCGAAACTCGGCTCTTTGGTCCGAATGCGAAATAATTTTTCTCAGCCTTTCAGACAAATCCGAAAGGCTGAAGCATGAGTCCGAAGTTTATAAGTCCGAATACACATTCACCTAACCAGACAAGTCCGAAACTCGGCTCTTTGGTCCGAATGCGATTTAATTTTTCTCAGCCTTTCAGACAAATCCGAAAGGCTGAAGCATGAGTCCAAAGTTAAATGTAGTCCGAAAAGGATGGAGGTATTTTCTCAGCCTTTCAGACAAATCCGAAAGGCTGAACCATGAGTCCGAATTGAAATGCTAGTCCGAAAGTCTGAGAATTCCGAAAGAGCGAGGTTCTACTGTGCTATTAAATAATAATAATAATAATAATAATAATAATCTGATTTTTTCTTTTTCAAAAGTGCCAGTTCTTCCAAAACACAAGAATTCACTAGCGCTTGAGACACTAATTTAAAAGGACCTTGACGCTAAGCAAACACACATAAAAAAGAACCACCAATTTACACCCAGTAACTGTCAGTCATGAAACCTCTTTGAAGATCATAACTTTTCAAGAAAAGAAAAGTTTTCAGCTCCCTCTTGAAGGACTCAATGGAAGCTAATTGCCTCATGGAAAGCGGTAGTTTATTATATAATCTAGGGGCCACTTAGGAAAACATACGATCGGAGAATGATGACTAGTGTATGGCTGCAGGTTCATCAAGGGATTCAAGGCGCAAAGGATCATCATCACTTCGCATCAGTGCGCCAATGGATGCCTCAGTAGTTCAGCCAGATACTTTGGTTCGTCAAATTTCAGAATCTTGAAGGTCATAAGACATAATTTAAATTCTATCTTGGCTTTTACTGGCAGCCAGTGCAATTCAATTAGAGATGAGGTAGTGGAGGTCCTAGGGGGAAGTTTTAAAATAAGCCTTGCCGCCCTACTTAATACAGACTGAACCTTCTTTAACCCGGCAAGTGCTGGAAGACTCTTAAGGGTTTCCCCGGGCGACTGCGGGAAGACTCTTAAGAGTCTTAAGACTCTTAATCCGGTGAGACCCAGCGTCGCACGTGTTGCGTCGGCAGTCTTTGATCACCAACTCCCAGCGACGCATCACGTGCGTCCGACATATAAAAAACACTTACGTGGCTCGTAAGGTAGGAAATGGCGGGAGAATAGGAGGGGGAGGTACCGTAGTGTGTGGGGGAGCCGGGCCAGTAGGTGTGAGCGGGCCGAGACAGCCGCGCGGCTGGTGGTAGTGGGCTTAGTGGGGATAGTTTACACCCCTAGTTCACCGCCACTTTGAACCTTCATTACTCCGGTCGTATGGGAGCTAGAGGCTTGAGATTTTTGTGAGATACTCCTTAGGATGTATGCCGTACAATGCCATACTCAGTTTTTACCCTAGTGCTCCCAGGCGGGTGGTCATGCGGGGGAGACGAACTATTAAACCCCCCCCCCCCCCCGCCCCCCAAATGACCGAAATGATTTTTTTTTTATTTATGTCTTCATTTCTCACCATTCTCTTCCATTTTGGCTCAACAAATTTTTTTGAGTCTTCCCCCCCCCCCCCCCCAAAATGTCAGAGGTGATTTTTTTTTTTTTTTTTCATTTCTCATCCTTGTCTTCCATTTTAGCAAACAAAAAAAAATACGTGAAAATGGCTTGGGACTGGGGTGAACAAAATATTATAACTAGCCGGGGCTCAACGGGTTAAGATCCATTTAAAACACCCGATTTTTTTTTTTTTTTTTGTCCCCTGGGCCATGCCAAATATCACTCCTCCACATTCCCCTCCTTCAGTTATCACCTATTTTCCCTGTTATTCCCTTATTCTGTGGTCTATTTTCGTGCTAACATTAGCGAGTTGGTAGCAGGGCGTTGTCATCACTGTTACCAAGCGTGGGAAAGAGCGAGAGAGAGAGAGACTATTGCGTAACAGTGTCTCTCCAGACAAGGGGAGGGGAGGAGGGGAGGGAGGTTGCCTCAGCCATACATTATGTAACTCCCGGCCTGTATCCCCAATTTTGACCATCCAAACGCTGTTTCCACTTGTTTTATTGCTGTAACAGGTTAATACCTTTATAATCAACCTAAAATAGGCGCATATGGATAAGTATTAATGCTATTTATGGTAAAATAACGATGTTAGTGATGGGAACAGCTCAAATACGTGCGCACAGGCGTGTGGTGTCTCATACCCCCCATGCGCACGTCTTAGGTTAATAGACAATTTGGGAGACCAATCCACAATACATTACAATAATCAACACAAGAAAGGACCATTGCATGAAGTAATGTCAAGAGGCAATGTCGATTCAAAAATTGTCTCACTAAGTACAGATTCCTGATTTGAAAATTACAGCTCCTGACAACCTGGGTAATGTGTTCACTATAGTTTAATTTTGAGTTAAAATATATACCCAAGTTTCGAACAGAACTGATTGGACTGAGCTGAGACTCGCCGATGTCATAAGTAATAGGTAAAAATCAAATAACAAATTATTAATTAACCCTTTCATGCTCCGGGGGTTGCCATTTAGTATTCAGAAAGAGAATTCTATTAATCTCATAATTACCTCTCCAAAATTAGTTTTCTGCCCACAAATCGCTCAAAGACACCTGTAGAGGTTGAAGTAACTAAACTAAAGGTTTCAAAACACCCCTGATGGTCACAAAGGTTTTTAACCCATTGGCTGCGGGAGACGTTCTGGAACTTCCTGACAATATAAGGCAATTTACAGCCTCTTAAAGCCTATAGAATCGAGTGCGAGGGAGCGGAAGCACGACAGGGCACACAAACTTTCTACAGCCAGCCGGCCGCGGCACTGAGGACTCTGAGCCATGCTCTCGCGAGATATACAGCGCTACCAAAGGCAAATGTAGCGCGACATTAGCGATTATTGCTCATTTTAGCGAATGTCTATGGTAGCGCTGCGGGTGAAGCCCGCAAGCTACGAAGCTCGTTTTATTGTCATTTTGAAGCTACTGTATTTTCTTCTAGTTTTTGCCTGAATACATTTAATTTCATTCAGACACTTGCCTAATCAATCAGGAGTGCCTGAATAAGCCCTAATATGCCGGAAATATACCCGCATCGAAGGGGTTAAAGTATCCCTGAAATGCCGCAATCACGTTCTGGTGCACAAAAGGGCTAAGTACTGTAACAAGTTCAGTTTTAGAAAGTAAGTTAGCTTAGCTTAGCCTCCTAGAAATAATATCTGTATCTTGGTCTACTTTTTTTTTTTTTTTTTTTTTTTTAATAATATTAGTTTTGCCCTGGGGGTAAGGGATTAGAATATGCCCCACGTGCCTTCTGCGTGTCGTAAGAGGCGACTAAAGAGGTTGGGTCAGTGGGCTTGCGACCCCCACCCGGAAAAAAAATATGTAGCAACGATAAACGAACAATCAGCCTCGGATGCAGACGGACCCTGTGTTGACGAACCCCGACCGAGTATGGACAAGCTTACGGACATTCTGAGAATAGGTACATGGAACGTGAGTGGCATGAATGATGGTACAAAAGAGAGAGAGGTACTGGAAGTGTTAGTGAATGCCAGGCTGGATGTATGTGGAATGACGGAGACCAAATGGAAGGGTACAGATGTGAGAGAGTGGGAGTGTGGAATGGGTGTGTGTGCTGGAGTGAGTGAGGAAGCAGCGAGAGAAGGTGCGTGTTTGTTTGTAAGTAACAAATGGAAGGAGTGGTAAGAGAATATGGGTCTGTGGGTTCAAGGATTGTGTGGGTGAGAATGAAAGTAGGAATACAAACGTGGGTGATTGTGTGTGTGTATGCTCCGACAGAGGATAAACTTGTAAGAGAGAAAGAGGAGTTCTGGGTGAATGTGGAGGCGTGCCTGGATAAGTTTGACAAGAACGAAAGAATATTTCTGATTGGGGATATGAATGGTAAGGTGGGTGATAGGAAAGTTGATGGAGTGGTGGGAGGGTGGGGGATACCATCAGAGGTGAATGGGAATGGTAGTGCACTTGTGGACGTATGTGTGGGGAGGAGGTTGTGGATAGCCAACACCTTCTTCCGACACAGAATGATACACAGGTACACATGGAAAGTGGTGTGGACGATGAAGGATAAGACAGTGGTGGAACGAAAGTCACTGATTGATTATATGTGTGGATGAAAGAATGAAGAAATCTGTGATGGATGCTAGGGTGTATAGGGGTATTGGAGGGGGTCTGTCTGATCATTATGTAGTAGTAGCTCAGGTTAGGATACAAAAAAAGTGGGTGAGGCGAGCTGGAGGGAGGCGAGAGGAAGGTGGGATGGTGAGGAGGGTGGAGAGGCTACAGGAGGAGGAAATCAGGGAAGAGTACAGGAGAGCAGTAGAAAGACGACTAGGTGGGTTCGACCTGAAAGATATGGAGGAAGTGGAGGCGATAAGCAAGGTGTTTAAGGAAGAGATCTGTGCAGCATGTGAGCAGGTGTGTGGAGTGAGAAGAGGGAGGGGAGTGAAAGGTACAGCATGGTGGACAGAAGAGGTAAAAATAGCTGTGGAAGATAAGAAGAAAGCGTATAGAGAGTGGTTGGGTAGTAGAGGGAATGAATATTTGGAGAGGCAGAAACGAGCGAGGTACGTGGAGAGAAAGAGAGTGGTGAAGAGAGTAGTGAAGGAAAGTAAGAGAAGAGTAGATGAGGAATTTGGAAGGAATCTGAGTGTAAAATGGAGGGAGTGTAAGAAACTGTTCTGGAAAGAAGTCAAGAAAGTTAGGGAAGGTAGCAAGGGAACAGTAAGGGTGTGAAAGATAAGAATGGGAGAATGCTAGCCGAGAAGCAAGAGAGAGTCGAAAGATGGAGGGAGTACTTCAATGAGTTGCTAAATGTAAGGAATGAAGAGCCAGCCAACATAGTTGGATATGGTATGGGAGGGAGAAGAGGAGAAGTAGTAGAGTAGGTGGGGATCAGGAGGTCAGAAGTGTGGGAAGCCATGAAAAGAGTGAAGTTGGGGAAAGAACCAGGAACAGATGGAGTGTATGGGGAAATGTTGAGGTATGGTGGTGAGATAGTGATCGAATGGGTATGGAAAATGTGCAAACTAGCATGGGAGAAGGGGAATGCACCCGATGACTGGAAGACTGGCATAATAGTCCCTCTATATAAGGACAAAGGGGAAAGAGGAGTGTGTGGTAACCACCGAGGAATATGTCTTTTAAGCGTAGTAGGGAAGGTGTACAGTAGGGTAGTGATTGAGAGAGTGAGAGTGAGAACGGAGAAATGGATAGGCGACGAGCAGGGATGTTTTAGGAAGGGAAGAAGATGTGTAGATCAGATTTTTACCCTGAATAGTGTTGTGGAGAAATATCTGGAGAAGCAACAAAAGGTGTATGTTGCCTTTATGGACTTGGAGAAGGCCTATGACAGAGTGGATAGAGAAGGCATGTGGAAAGTACTTAGAATATACGGAGTACATGACAAGTTGCTGAAAGCAGTGAAGAGCATGTATGAGGGTGCAAAGGCAGCAGTACGTGTGGAGAATGAGCAGAGCGAGTTCTTTGACCTGAGTGTTGGGTTGAAACATGGGTGTGTGATGTCCCCGTGGTTGTTTACTGTATATATATGGATGGACTCATGAAAGAAATACTAGGAAGAGCAGTGGATGTTGGTGTATCGCTGAATAGGGAGGGACATGAGTGGAAGCTGCCTATACTGCTGTTTGCCAGAGGTGGGCAGGTGCGCGCCATTTGGCGCTCTGCGCTCTGCGATCCGGTGCGCATTACCAATATAGAGGAGCGCGGAGCGAGGAGCGGAAAAATTCTGAAATCGGAGTGCAGGCGGGGAGCGCAGCTAGAAATTCGCGCTCCTTTCTGGCGCTCCGGAGGTGATTTTTCCTGTCAGCAACAGGTACAAGAACATCATTATCGTGTACAGTCATCGTACCATTCGTACGGTGTTACCCAAGGTGTTAGTGAACTGTGATACAGTGATACTATGATAGTGACAGACTGACAGTGTTACAGTTGTTAACTTGTTATTTTTTTTTTTTTTTGGCTTTTGCTAACGCAAAGTAAACCTTACGGGCAAGTTACAGCTTACGAAGGGGCCTAAGGGTAAGTCTGGCAGTGGTATAGCCCGAGCCTGTCTGACTGTCTGATAGTCAAAAGACACTATAGACTTCAGAGACTTTTATAATTTTATGGTATCGATACTATCGGAATGTTACTTGAATGTATGGGTGGGAGGGTGGTTTGGGGGATGGTGGGGGGAAGGTAGAAGCGTAATTGACTCGTGTTACAAATATGAAGCCGATTGGTGAGGTAGTTTCGCCACCACAGATTTTATTTGTTTTCCATTTCTTCGTACGGATACGCTGGAAGTGGGTTGTGGGAGGCAGTTGGGGGTGTGGTGGAGGGAAGGCATAAGGGTAAGGCACTTGTCACACAAATATGGAACCGATTGGTGCAATCGTTTCGCCGCCACAGATTTTCTTTTTTTTCCTTGTGAGGCGACCGATAGTCAGCGAGTGGGTGGGAGGAGGGGTTTGGGGTAGTGGTGGTGCTGTGGTGGGTATGCAGAAGGGTAAGGTACATGTGGTAAAAAACTAAAATTATGAAAGCCATAGGTGCAGTCGTTTCGCTGCTACGATTTTTTTTCGGCGAGTCAGTATATAATTATATACGGACCTGGCACTGGGCGTGACAACTGACATCTGACAAGACCCTAGTCCCGGCCGTATATATATATAATTATTATAAATTATATACCGTCGGACCTGGCAGTTTCGGACCTAGTTTCTCAGTTTGGACAGTTTCTGTAATTCTTGATGTCATATCATAGATATCAATGGACAGTCACAATGTCACAAACTCACAATGATATCAATCATATCATATCATTGATATTTGAGTGGTGATGGGCTGGTCTATCAGAGTGAGAACTGAGCGATCTCTGCCATACCCATAGCTTACTCTGACTGTTCCTTTTACTTATATATTTTCTAGATCTCAAGTGACGGCGTCTCTTCCGTGGATCGACCTCCCAATCTACCAAGATTGGAAGCCAAAGCGTCACATTTTTCCTTTGCCCCTCAACTTTCTCTTCATAATTGCTGAGGGGCACAGGGCCCTGGGTGGGACTTTGGTTTCGCGGGCGTTTCCGCACCCTCCTCAGCTCCCCGCCATGGAGTGGCTTCGGTCACCCAGGCTTTATTGTGGTCGGCAGGGAGGGTTCTGTGGGGGCGCTCGGTTATGGCCTTGGCCTTGCTCGGGGACTTGGGGCTGTTCGGCCAGGCAGCTTGGGGAACAACAACATTGATATTTGATTCATTGATATGACATAAAGAATAACAGAAACTGAGAAAGTGAGAAACTTAAACAGTTTAACTTCAGAAAGACACCATGACTTGAGGTTTTTTTAATGTTTTGAATTCTTGGAATTTAGTGAAGTGAAAGACAAAGGACAAAGTGAAGGACAAAGGTAAATCATTAAATAACTTCTAGAAGCTGTTTTTTTATTTTATTTTTTTTATATACCTATTTTTGGGAGCGCGGAGCGGGAAGCGCATCAGGTCTGCTGACAAAAGGAGCGCGTGAGCGCTGCCGCATTACCTTATGTCTGATGAGCGCGGAGCGCTGCCGCATTACCGGTCCCACCGGAGCGCGCCCACCTCTGCTGTTTGCGGATGATACAGTTCTGATGAGCGATAATGAATGGGAGTTGCAGGGTCTGGTAAATGAGTTTGGAACAGTGTGCGAAAACCGGAATTTGAAGGTAAATGCGGGGAAGAGCAAGGTTATGGTCTTCGAAAGGGGTGAAGTCACAGAGTGTGAGGTGAAGTTGAACGGTCAGGCTATGGAGATCGTCAGTTCTTTTAAGTATCTGGGCAGTGTGTTGAGTAAAGATGGGACTATGGATGAAGAAGTGCGGGAGAGGGTGCAACAGGGGAAGAGGGTTGTAGGAACGTTGAAAGCAGTAACAAGAAATAGAGTGGTCAGTATGGAAGTGAAGAAGTCCTTGCATGACAGTGTGGTAATCCCGACACTAACTTACGGAAGCGAAGCATGGACGTTCGGGAAGAGACTCGGACCAAGAGTGAGAGCGGTGGAAATGAGTTACTTGAGAAGTGCGTACGGAGTTACATGGAGGGATAGACAGACGAATGAGGAAGTAAGAAGGTGTGGTGTGGAGGTAGATGTGCTGGAAAGTGTGAAAAGAAACAACTTGAGATGGTTCGGCCATATGGAACGTATGGTAAGCGAGAGAATGACTAAGAGGGTGTACGAGAGCGAGGTGGAAGGACAGAGAAGGAGAGGTGGAAGGATGGAGTGAGGAAGTATATGAATGAAGGCGGTGCTGGTTGGGAGGAGGGGCGTCGACTGACTGGGGACAGAGGTGCATGGGGGCAGTTCATTCGTGGCCACCCCTTCGGGGATCACGGTGTCAGGCAATAGATAGATAGATAGATAGTTTAACCAGACAACTGAGCTCCACAACAGAACTCTCATAGGGCTGGCCCAAAGGATTCGATCAAGATATATAAATAAACGAGTCAAGATAGAGAGGGAAGGGCAGTAGGGGAACAAATCGAGGAAGGTGAAGACATGCAGACATTTCTCGCCATTTGACCAGTTCAGCCGGACCACATGAGCTCCACATCAGAGCTCATATAGTGCAGGGCCGAAGGATGAGGCAAGAACTGCTACACCGCAACACCAACCAAGAAGCGATCAGGACGAAGAATGAGAGATCAGGTCGCAGGTAGAAAAAATCATATCGAGAAGCAAAAAATGCACTACCGAAGGGAATCAAGTCAGTTCGGCCATATCAGCAACCGAAGAGACAAAACGGGTCAGGAGTCAACTACCTAGCCAGGCCAGGGAGACATGAGATATAGGCTGCCCGAGGACAGCCGAATGGGACAGAATAAGAATAGAAGGGGAAAAACATAGAATGAGGAAAGAAAAACTACTCAAAATTAGTCAAGCTGAGAATGAAAGCTCGAGGGGAGAGGGAGGTAACCAACCACATCCCTCCCCCATCAAGCCCCAGTCGCCGGCCCCGAAGTCCCCCAACCGCGACAAGGAGAGTAGTACCTTTGTCTACTACTGATATACATTTACATTTTGTATTTTTCCTACCCCTGTCCCCAGCTAACTTAATCCAACAAGGACCCAAATGGAAATAAGCCTCACGGCCATATTGGGCTATCCTTAGTTGGAATTATGCAAAGCTGGTACATGTCATATTTGTAAAATATGTTGTACCAACATTGTAAAATGCTAACTGAATGAACATTATTATTATTATGACTGACTGTCATCCTCTATATCAATGCTAAGACCAGCGTCCACCCCCAAGTTAGGTTAGGTTAATGACAACGTATGTCTTAACATTGTTGGATAATGGGTAAGCACAAATATCTGGTGGTAACAAGGTGGCTCTGTCTCGAGTCGGCCACCCTCAGCTATGGGGTACATGCCTGAGTATATTCTTACAGTTTCTTAAAGTAGATCCTCTGGAAAAAGGCAAACTATGCCTGTGTATCCAGCTCAGTACCAGTACTGTACTTGCACTGCTGCGGTCGTTCACGGTGTTGGCGGCGGCGGTAGCAGACGCAACATTTTTACTATTCTGTATTTTTGTTTTATAATCAAACTTTAAATCTTGTCTTCCCCATGCTTTATCAAGATTACTTTCAAACTCCCTTATTGATTCGGAATCGACTACATACTGGGGCAGTGCGTTCCAATCATTTACCACTCTATCACAAAATGAGTTCTTTGCCTTCTCAAGCCTATTTCTTTCTTTGTAAATTTTCTTAGAGTGTCCTCTCGTTCTTGTTCCCTCCCGCATCAAGAAGATACCTTCACACACATCCTCATCGTACTTTCCTGACACTATCTTAAAAGTCTCTATCATATCCCCTCTTTCTCCTATATGCCAGTGTCGGAAGCCCCAGTGTCCTCAACCTCTGCTCATAGCCCGCATTCTTCAACATTGGTACCAGCTTGCTAGCTCTCCTCTGCACTTTCTCCACTGCTTCTATATTCTTTACCATATATGGAGCCCACACCTGGTTTGCATATTCCAGATGTGGCCTAACCAGCGCTGTATAGAGATTCCTGAAGATTTCTTCGTCAAGTGACACAAATGTCCTCCTTATCAGCCCTACAATTCTATTGGCTTTGTTTATCTTTTCCGCTAAATGTTCTGAGAAATTTAACTTATTGTCTATCACTACTCCTATATCCTTTTCTGCATTCACTTCATCCATCGCTTCATACATACTGTATCCTACCATGTCTATCTTGCTTGTCCCAATCTGCATGTACTTGCATTTTTTTGGATGAAAAGGCATTAACCAATGCTCAGACCATCCCTTCATGCCCTCCACATCTCCTTGAAGCAAACCCACATCTTCCTTACTCCTCACTCTTCTATACAGCTTAGTGTCATCCACATACAGGTATACCTCACTTCCATTAGTTATAACTTCAGGTAAGTCGTTGATAAATATAATGAACAGCAGTGGTCCCAACACAGATCCCTGAGGTACCCCACTTGTAATTTCCCTCCACCCCGAGCCTATTCCATTCACCAGTACCCTCTGTCTCCGATCTTTCAGGAAGGCTTCTATCCATTTCACACATTTCTCCCCTATATTATAGCTTCTAACTTTCTCTGTTAACATTTTATGTGGGACCTTATCGAAGGCCTTCATAAAATCGCAATATACCACGTCTATTACATCACCATCTTCTAGAATTTGCATCCAATCATCTACCACCTTAATTAGCTGTAGTACCGTCGACCTCCCCGGCAAGAATCCGAACTGTCTCCCACTGAAAAGTTGGGATATACATATATACAGTACAATGATATATTCAGTGCTGTGGAGTCGGTGCACAAAACCTTTGACTCCGACTCCTCAATTTTATGGTACAGGTCTTCCTCTCTAACCGATGACTCTAATTACGATATTTCGCGTATACAGTACGATCGTTCTACATTACTACCCATTTTTCGGCATACAATCGGTATGACTTGCTAATACGATCGGCAATACGATACAGTCAGCCGAAAGCATGCAGTGCAAGTCACCAGGCACTTGTTTGTACAGCCATCCACGTCTGCTGACCGTCGTCCATTGACCAACCCAACCATATCAATTGGGCGGGTGCCCAACCCCGAAAAGGGTTGAAATAGGGGAGCTATCCCCCCGCCAAAGGCGGCTTTCTAGGGCCTTTCCTAGCTGATGCTGAGAGGATTGGGTTCTAGTCATGTGGTGATGGGCTGGTCTATCAGAGTGAGAACTGAGCAATCTCTGCCATACCCATAGCTTACTCTGACTGTTCCTTTTACTTATATATTTTCTAGATCTCAAGTGACGGCGTCTCTAACGTGGATTGACCTCCCAATCTACCAAGATTGGAAGCCAAAGCGTCACATTTTTCCCTTGCCCCTCAACTTTCTCTTCATAATTGCTGAGGGACACAGGGCCCTGGGTGGGGCTTTGGTTTCCCGGGCATTTCCGCACCCTCCTCAGCTCCCCGCCATGGAGTGGCTTCGGTCACCCAGGCTTTATTGTGGTCGGTGGGGAGGGTTCTGTGGGGGCGCTCGGTTATGGCCTTGGCCTTGCTCGGGGCCTTGGGGCTGTTCGGCCAGGCAGCTTGGGGAACAACAACAACAACAACAACCCACCCGACTTATTCACAGCTTAGGTTGAAGTTTTAACTGAAATTTCAGAGTCAAAACATGTTACCAGTACCTATTCACCCAATGACTATAACTAATCAATCCACGTACTAGGAGACGAACGCCCTGCATTATCATCACGAAAAAGAATACCCGGTAGGCCTAACCTTACGAGAATAACCTCAACCAGCAATCCCTCAAAAAGAAACGTAATGAAGCCATAGAACACTTATATTATGATCTAGCTACTATTTCCAATTGGGGCAGAGAAAACCTTGTTGCCTTTAACCCTTGTCTAGCGGGGTGTTTTTGGCTCATTTGGGCATATTCAAGCCCTCCTGCATGATAAATCAGGCATCTGCATGAAAAAAAAAATTATTTAGCAAAAAAATAGGCACTAAAAGCTTCAAAATGAGACCAGAACGAGCTACGTAGCACTCGTGGTTCTCTTGCAGTGGTGCCACGAACATGGAAGTTTAGCATATATCGGTATATTTTCCCCAGCTATGCTCACTACTGGCTACACTGCCGGCCTCTCGAGAACACAGGGAACATGAGTTAATGGGCAGCGGTAAGCCCTGGGAGTCGGCTGTCTGGCCCGCTGCTCTCCCGGCCATTTGCACTCGATTTTAACCCTTTAAAAGCCTTAATAATGCTCCTAACTTGCTGCAAATTGGTGCACGACTTAAGTCGAGCGCCGCTCTTTAAGGGTTAATGCTTCCAAAACTCAATTTCTCCATCTATCTACCAGTCCAGAACTCCCAGAGGACTATCCCTTATTCTTCAACAATACAAAAATAATTCCTTCATCTTCTCTCAATATTCTGAGCTTTGCAGTGTTTCTTTTTCTTCTGCTCTCACTTGGAAGGACCATATTACCAGTCTTGCTAAGGCGGCCTCCCTGAAGCTGGGTGTGCTCAACCGCCTCAAGGGGTTCTTTACCCCTGCGCAGCTTCTGTACAGGGGCACTGTGCGTCCTTGTATTGAGTATTGTTCATATGTGTGGGGAGGATCCTCTCGCACCGTACTCCTAGACAAAGTAGAAAGGAAGGCCTTTCGCCGCAATGTTGCATCTCTCTCGCTATTCTATCGTTACTAAAATAATCAGTGCTCCTCAGAGCTCTCCCAGTGTATACCACCTCCTCTACGTACGGTACATGGTACCCGTCTTGCAACTCAATCCCGCCCCTACTCTGTGCAACTCTCCAACCCAAGAGTGCAACGCTACTCTCAGTCTTTCTTCTATTCAACAGCTGAGCTCTGGAACTCTCTCCCAGAATCAGTCTTTCCCTCCTCCTATGACTTAAATTGCTTCAAACTTTGCGTGTCCAGGCATTTTGGCTCGAACGTCCCTTGATTTTGGCCCTGTCACTCTTTCAAATATGGGGGAGGCACTCGCTACTGTCAGTTTTGCCTTTTGTCTCCCTCACTTACATAGAAAAAAAAATGTTGAGCTTGTATTGTCAGACAGGTTGTTAGGTATCATAGGAACGACATATATTTATATAAAAGCGTCCAATAATCTCGTATCCAGCCAGTAGGGCGAATTAAACCTTGGTCCAATCGTCCTGGGGGAGAATCATCTAGGATTCCGACCATCACTTGTGGCAGCCTCGCAGGATGCCACTACCTTCCATTATTATTTTATTGTGGCCTCGTCTTCTGGTACAGGTCCCAGCGGTGGGGAAGATGGTGGTGGGGGTGGGGGAGATAGGAAAAGTAGGTGTGAACTGTGAAACAAGTGAAACAGGCAAGAAAATATATGCAGGAAAGGCCAAGAAGCGGTAGGTCAACCGGCAGCGTACCGGTACATACACATCCAACTTCAATAAACAACACTAAAAAATAATATACAATAAAGTGCCGTCAACTGGGGCGAATTCGGACGTGGGGCTAATTCGGAATTTACGTCAATTAAAAATTAATTAAATTAATAAATAGATAACTAATAAGCATACAGTACTGTATTAGATATCTGTTTTCACTCGATTGTTAGAAATGCTTTTACCTAACTTTCTTGCTTAACCCCTCAGACCCGGTTGGGCTCTGAGAAACCCATAACAAACACCCCCCGCGCAACCCGGTAGGGCTCTGAGGCACCGGCAGCTTGAAAGCCTGTAAGCTTGTTTTGAAAGGCGTCCGTCCGACGCATGTAAACAACAGCCGGTTGGACCGACGCCGCGCATCTCCGAGCACAAGAAAGAAAGGCGTTGCTTGTTCGTGTGTGGCTGTGTGTTATTGTTAAGTAGTGAAAAGTAGTGATAAGTGGCTGATATCGCCACAAAGTTCTCTTCACCGTGGAAATTGTCATCACAACTGAACCAGTTGACTTAGAGAGCTCTACTCAACTCCATTCTACAGGTACGAAACACATCTACGCTTGGAGATGCGCAGGAATGCGGAAGCAGTCAAAATAACAAAGATACGGTAGCCTAGGCGTAGACGTTTTTCGACCAAGACCCCCGGGTTTCAGGGAATATTTATAGAATGCCTAGCCGGTCCCGGAGGGTTAACCCTTGGTTCCCGGAAGGGCTCTTGAACGCCCATAAAAAAGCATACCAGAGCTGCCCGGAAGGGCTCTTTAACGCCCAGTGGTTGAAAGCCTGCGAGCTTGGTGTGCGAGGCGTCGGTCCGACGCATGTAAACAACAGCCGGCTGGACCGACGCCCCACATCTCCGGCCACAAGAAGGAGAGCGTCGCTTGTTCGTGTGTGCCTGTATGTTGTTGTTAAGTATCGAAAAGTAGTGTAAAGTGGCTGTTGTTGCCGTAAGTTATCTCCAATTAAATCATCATCACAACTGAACCAGTTGACTTAGAGAGCTCTACTTAACGCCATTCTACAGGTAAATAACACAGCTACACTTGGGGATGCGCGGGAATGCGGAAGCAGTCAGAATAACAAAGATACGGTAGCCTAGCCTAGACGTTTTTCGGCCAAAACACCCGGGTTTCGGGGAATATTTATGTAATGCGTAGCCGGGGCTGGAGGGTTAAGGGGGGTGACCTGTTTTTGTTCTGTCGTTTTCTATCTTTCTCTGGCTTGTATCCATTTGGCCCCATTCGGCCTACTGTTTTAAGACGTTTATCCCCATCCAGGTGTCAATTTTTTACTGGTGAGCGGTAGCGAGCCAGCATATTTTTTAGTTTTGTTTGACAGCAGGCTAAATTTTACATTTTTCGATAGAAAAATTTCTCAGGCGAAGCCGGATTTCTTCATATAATGCTGGCTCGCTATCGCTCGCCAGGAAGATGGGGATAAACGTCTTAAAATAGTTGGCTGAATGGGGCCGAATGGATATAAGCCAGAGAAAGAGAGAAAAGGACAGAAATAACAAAAAGCAGGTCACCCCCCTTAAATAGTTTTAATGTATAATGTGATATGTACCATTACAAATTTAAAACCGATTTTTTATTTTTTTAAATCGTAACATCGGCAAACTTTCTTCGGCAGACATGTTATTGAGTAGATGCAGGAAAGTCTACGGTGCCAAGATGTACTTTCGTAATTAGTGTGAAATTACAAAATAATTAATTGGCATTATCTTGTACTGTATAGTACAGTATATTATTCCCGTAATTGGGTATTAAATGATTTATTATTTAAATTTCTGTAAAAATTAGGTGAATTCGGACAGGATGAAAATTAATTAAATAAATAATATTATTTAATCTAACTTTAGCTATAACCTGTCAGATTCGGATATTGAGTGTAATTGGGTTTATAGTTGTCATTACACGTGGTATTTCTGTTATGTCACAATAATCCTTATTTTTACATTATTAGGGTCATTAGAGAGTCATTGAGGGTTTGATCAGGCAAAGCATCTCCATTAATGATATGCAGTTTGGTTTTATGCCAGGACGGGGTACAACCGATGCTATCTTCATAATCAGGCAGATACAGGAAAGATACTTACTAACAGGCAGGGATCTTTACTTTGTGTTTGTAGACCTGGAGAAGGCCTTTGATAGGGTGCCTAGAGATGTTGTGCAGTGGGCTATGAGGAAACTTGGTGTGGAAGAGTGGCTGGTGCGTGTGATAATGAAGATGTATGAGGATTCGCGAAGTGTGGTGAGGGTGAAGGGTGTACCGAGTGATGAGTTCGCAGTCCGTGTTGGAGTCCATCAGGGTTCAGTGTTAAGCCCCCTCCTCTTTATTATGGTCTTGGAGGCACTGTCTAGAGTTTTTAGAGGCGGACTCCTGTTGGAACTGTTTTATGCAGACGATTTAGTCCTAATAGCTGACAGTATGCAAGATGCTGAGGCCAAATTCAGAGAATGGAGAGAGGGCATGGCGAGCAAGGGTTTAAGAGTCAATATTAACAAAACCAAGGTTATGCGTTGTAGATTGAGATGAGTCATTGGAGCTGGTGAACAAGTTTTGTTACCTAGGAGATACCATCTCTGCCGGTGGTGGGGCCGAGGCTGCCACTGTTGCTAGAATTAGATGTGGCTGGGGGAAGTTCAGAGAACTGCTGCCAATCCTGACCATGAAAAGAATGCCTCTCCCCCTGAAGGGAAAGGTGTATGCCTCATGTGTTAGAAAAAATCTGTACTCACTGGAACGTAGAAGAGAACGTTACCTAATAATATACACGTGGAAAATCGCAGAGGGTTTAGTACCAAACCTACATACTCCGATAGTCATGAAATTCAGTGATAGGAGAGGCTGGGAATGCGAAATCCACCGGATGAATAACAGGGGTGCTATGGGCTCTCTGCGAGAGGGCTGGTTATCACACAGAGGCCCACGTCTCTTCAACAAACTCCCACGGCGAGTAAGAGACATGAGGGACATCTCGTTAGACAACTTCAAGAGAGCCCTAGATGTCGAACTGCAAAAAGTGCCAGACGAGCCCATCCTCGCAAGGGAGCGAGCTGTCGCTTCAAACAGTCTACTGCATCAAATCACCACCCATAACGAGGGGCGTCGCGCTCCTTGGTGCCGCTAGAGGAGCGGCGAACACATCCAAAGGTATCCAAAGGTAAGGTAAGAAGTGTAATGACTTATGCCTCAGAAACATCGGCGTTAAAGTAGAGGATGTCAACAGAATGGAACGTAATGAGATGAGAATGGTGAGATGGATGTGTGGGGCCAGGCTACAGGATAGAATAACAAATGTTGAGCTGAGGAGACGTTTAGGTATAAAGAGCATTAGCGAGGTGATGCGTACAAGTAGACTGGGATGGTATGGACATGTGGAGAGAATGAATGAACAAAATTGGGTGAAAAAATGCAGGTATGTGATTGTGGAGGGAGCTGCACCAAGGGATGGACCGAGGAAGACCTGGGATCGGACTATACGTGCCGATCTCAAATCCAAGAACTTGACAAGTGAAGCAGCCCTTAACAGGGTTGCCTGGAACGCCGCCATTAGGACAAGAGACTGAAACTGCACGTATGTGTGGAACACTCAGTCTTAAAATTTTATGTATGTAAGTACTGTTACCCAGAGTATAGGTCAATAAATCCAGATATGTCCGAAATTGCCCCAAAAGAGTCATATCTTATGATATGGTATTTATGGTCTTTACGTTTTCAGGGAGTGTGATAAGACCCTTTTAAAATGTTCAAAGATGTCCGAATTGGCACCTGAAAGGTCCGAATCTATACTGGGATCACTGGTTAGTCCTATGAATGTATTTTAAATCAATGTCCGAATTCAGGCTAGGTGTCCAAAATTGACTCAAATCGTGTCCGAATTCGGACACCTTTATTACATTTATAATAAATATATGAAATGTATTTTAATTTCTGTAATGCTATGATTGTATACCCCAATGTACCAGCTACACATACAATACTTAAGATCTTACATTGAGATAAAAACAAGGCTACATGCTACGGAAATACTGTACAGTACTCAAAAATCGGCCGAATTCGCCCCAGTTGACGGTAAGTTTTAATATCCACCTTGCATGCCTAATACCTGTACAAGATTATTTTTTTGATATGGCAATTTTACTTGATAAACGTGGTTTAGAGATGAAAATTAGGGGACTTTTGAAAAAGTCTTAGATTAATTAGATTTATACTGTTTAGGTAAAAAGTTTGTCCAGCGGATAGCGATTTCACGGATAGTGGTCATTTCGCCAGTCTAATACAATCGCTACCCGTGCGGCCCCACTGTATGTAAATAATTATCGAGGTACCTAAATTGGTGAAATGGTGACACATTATAACCTCGACCAAAATTACTTTCAACTATTCACAATCAAACTACCGCTTTACACTGGTTGTTGTTGTTGTTGTTGTTGTTCCCCAAGCTGCCTGGCCGAACAGCCCCAAGGCCCCGAGCAATTCCAAGGCCATAACAGGGCCCTGGGTGGGGCTTTACACTGGTTGTGTCCACCAGTGGGTTATTCACCCACGCACAGCATCTTGGTCTGTATAGGGGCACAATGTGCGATGAGTATTATTCGCATGTGTGGGGAGGATACATCCATACTGCACTTCTCGAAAGGGTAGAGTCAAAAGCATTTTGCCTCGTCAACTCCTTACTAGTTCCCAACAATTTCTTTCTACACGCCGCATTGTTGTATCTCTTTCACTCTTCTATCGCTATTACAACAATTAGTGTTCTTCAGGGCTCTCTCAGTGCATACCCCCTTCCTTATGAGTGGGAGGCAACTGCCTTTGAACACAGTCCTAGTCCTGTTCTGACCAGCTCTCCAACCCAAGAATTAGCAAATATTTTCAGCCTTTCTTCTACTCTACAAGTGCTCTCTGAAACTCTCTCCCTCAATCTATTTTTCCTTCATCCTATGAATTAGACTGCTTTGAATTTTGTGTCCAGGTATTTTTCTCTAATGTACATTGAATTGGGCTCTTTGTCACTCTTTCAACCTTGAGGGAGACACTTGTTACAAGCAGCTTTGCCTTTTGTCTCCTTCAATCACATAGAAAAAAAAATCATAAGCGTCTTTTCTGTTACCTCAAATGTATCTGGCTTGTGAATGAGGTATAACTGGACTAAAAGTGTTGTGGCTAGACTCACATGGTCTTTTATTGTTATTCTGCTTCTTAGGTGGTGATGGTGGTGGTGGGTCGGGCTCCTTGTGTCGTGGTACCAGGGGAGTGCCAACCTGAGCCTCACGTTTCTCTGGCTCTCTCTCGGGGCTGGCTGTATCAGGGGGAGAGAGAGAAATAAAGATACACAGACAAATACATTAGACATAGAAGGAAAAAAACACAGGAAAGAGAGAGACTGAGTGAGTGTGTGAGAGTAAGATTGAGTGAGAGCAAGGGAGAGAGATTTTTCTCAAATTCTTAAGACTCACTTTACACCAACCTTCAATACACCTACCACTAAACCATTTTATTAATTAGAGTGGATTTGTCAGTTAAAGGGTAATTTTTCATATTTTTTAACCTTTCGATCTTATAAGTCCTTCCTAAGCTAAGTAAAATCCCCTGGAGGTAGCCAATATAACAATAGATGAATAGATAGATAGCAAAGAATTGCATTATCTGATTTAATGAGTTAAGAAAAGCATTAAAGCCCAGTCTTACTGTTAGTCTGTTATAATTAACAAGTGGTGGTTACCCATTGGGATTAAGGAGCCTTTCACCTTCAAGTGAAGGAAATAAAGAATATGCCTCACATATCCTACTGAATGTCGTTCAAGGCGACTAAAGAGGGAGTGGGGGAAGTAGTTGCGGACCAACAGTCATCCTATACTGCCTTGATATTGGTGCTGTCTTGGTATAGCACTGTTAAGGCTTGTGAGATGTGGATAAATGCTACAGGGGGACTCTGCTGGAGTCTTACCGAGACACTGTTCGGCACTAAGCCAGTGTCAGCCACAGTGATGAAATGTGAGGCAATGTTGTGGCAAAATTGTATTGTTCTATAGTCCAAGTTGGCTATTTAACTATTATTAAGTAGGGTAAGATGGGTAATTTCGCCGCGACGCTAATAATTTGCATTCAAACGCCGATATCTCCGAAACT
Organism: Paralithodes platypus; assembly: GCA_032716605.1. Classification (NCBI taxonomy): domain Eukaryota; kingdom Metazoa; phylum Arthropoda; class Malacostraca; order Decapoda; family Lithodidae; genus Paralithodes; species Paralithodes platypus. The sequence continues at coordinate 25,956,448 of CM064485.1, read as the reverse complement.
ATTACATGGATTCGGCTGCAGTTTGGTTTAGGTTGTAGAGCAGTTTTTGCTTAGGTTGTAGAGCTAGTTTGGCTTAGGTTGTATAGCTAGTTTGGCTTAGGTTGTAGAGTAGTTTGGCTTTGGTTGTGTTGCAGTTTCGCAGGGCCTGGCGCCGGGGCTAGCGGCGCGTCTGACAGTATGGTCGGGTGTGTGTGGGGGGGTTTGTATGTGGGTGCGTCCACTGTGGTGGTGCGTGTGACACAGTGTTGGCAGTAGCCGTCAGCTGCTGCCTGGTACTTTGCACTAGCACCCTACACACCGCACCCACACGAGACATGTCCACACCCGCACTAAATACGTCCACACCCGTAGGCCTAATAAATACGTCCACAACCGCACTAGACACGTCCACACCCGCACTACATGTCCACAACTCCACACCCGCACTAGACACAGTGGCGCCTAGGCCTACACCGTCGGCGGCGGCTACACGTGTGACACACCTGCATCTCTGCCCGCCCCGTTCAGTTGTGTGTGTGTGCGTGTGCGTGCGACGTTTTTATATTGGCATGCTTAGTGGCAGTATGGGTTTGTGCATGTTTTCATTGGTTTTACCTGTGCGCTAGTGTTTTGTCTGGCCATTAATCATATAATGTTATCTAGTTTACTAGCAAGATGCGTAAAATAGGTCGCGGCGAAATTACCCCGCCCGGCGGGGTAATTTCGCTGTGAGAGTAACTTTTTTTCAAAAAATCGGCAGCATGACCAAAACATTATATATTTTGTTTTGGTTTTTGGGCATCTATAGCAGAAAGGCTGAATGTATAGATAAAAAATTCAAAATTCCATTTGTGGCAGTTTCTATTCGTCAAAAACCGTGATTTTCGGCGAAATTACCCCGTCTTACCCTAAAAAATATATTTAAACCTCCCGTATTACTGTTATCATCATATAACGGCGGTGGTGGAGGTGGCTGGTGGAGACGATTGCTGGGGAACCCGCCATTACTCTGCCGCTGTGATGATCGATAGTTGTTCTGGTACGACGGCTGACTGCTGTAAGAGTCGGGTGGTTTGCTCTCCTGTTGTCCTTGGTAGTCGCGGGAGTTGGTGTAGGGTGGTGAGTATTGACCATCGCTCTGATTCTGCTGTGGCCTCGCTTGACGAACCGGAGGAGGGGGAGGAGGAGGGCGGAAGGCATGGTGGTGGGGAGGCCTCATAGGGCGGTAGTGTGTGGGGGGAGGAGGAGGGGGTGGTGGGGGCTGGAAGGAGGTGGGTTCAATAGGTGGGATGGGTGGAGGCGGGGGAGGGTGCGGAGGACGGCCACCATAGCCGCCCCAGAAGTCACCATAGCCACCATAATGGGATCTGCTGGGGCCATACATGCCTGTGGACAAAAGATTAAGTTAGAATTCTGATATCAGTATTAATTTCAATAAATACTAGAACAAATATAACCAGCATTTCTTCATAGTTCTTAGTAGCCTAAGCCTAATAAAATTATACAAAAACACATTAGGCTAGCTACCTATAATCACTATGGCAAGAATGTAGTTACCGGGTTTACCGCCCGTCTTGTTTACACTACGTGGACGCTCACCATCATGTTCCCGTCTATTTTGACTGCCTTTGGATAATAAATACATTACCCTAACCTAACCTAACCTAACCTAACCTAACCTAGTGATGGGCTGGTCTATCAGAGTGAGAACTTAGCGATCTCTGCCATACCCATAGCTTACTCGGACTGTTCCTTTTACTTATATATTTTCTAGTTCTCAAGTGACGGCGTCTCTTCCGTGGATTGACCTCCCAATCTACCAAGATTGGAAGCCAAAGCGTCACATCCTTTCCTTTGCCCCTCAACTTTCTCTTCATAGTTGCTGAGGGGCACAGGGCCCTGGGTGGGGCTTTGGTTTCCCGGGCGTTTCCGCTCCCTCCTCAGCTCCCCGCCATGGAGTGGCTTCGGTCACTCCAGGCTTTATTGTGGTCGGCAGGGAGGGTTCTGTGGGGGCGCACTGTTATGGCCTTGGCCTTGCTCGGAGCCTTGGGGCTGTTCGGCCAGGCAGCTTGGGGAAGAACAACAACAACAACAACAACAACAACCTAACCTAGTATTATAGATTTATAAGTATTTATGTTATTATAAGATTTATACATGATTTATGTTGTATGTTGGTAGTGGTACACCCGGTAGCTACATCCATCCCATCACTATTTACAAACAGACAAGGTCAGGAAGCTTCAGTTCTCAAAGAGTAAAATATAAAATGGTCAGGGTTGCGTTAGCGGGCGTAACTAACTGTGTGTACATGACGCTTGCCGTTACATTCACATCTAATTATCCCACACCCAGTTTTTATTTAACCCCCCTGCTGGCAGTAGCAACTTATACAGTATGATGATGTTCAATAAGTTGTGGGGGGTGGCCCCCTCAACCTATACTGTATCCCACAGCCAGCTGTTGGTAAAATTTGGTAGGAGTTGTGTTAGCGGCGGTGGGATACAATATAGGTTGAGGTCACCATTCCGCAACTTATTGCTATCTTACTACTGTATGTTGCCATTAGGGGGCAAAGAACAGCTGGCCATGGGATAATTAGACACTAACATAACCGCAAGCTTCATGTAAACACATGTACACCTGCTAACATACCTCTTACCAACAAAAATTAACAGATTAAATACAGTACACTAAGGTTATTATTAGGCCTATTAGGTCTATGCAAAGCCACAGTATAATTTAATCAATAACCGCAAGGTTTTACTTTTAGGCCCGGACTCCAAGAGAAACTGATCATTGACGGTGGTAACTACAGTATTATAGTTGGTATAATCCTAAGTAACGGGGAGAACTTATATCGCAAGAATTTGGCCTTGTCACAGTATTATTCTTTTTTGTATAGGCCTAGGTATTATGTATGTTACATAAGAGATTACTAGAAATGGTTAGAAGTGGAAAATATACTAATCAAATTAATGTTTAGAGACATGTATAGACACACGTTTAAGAATTTCTCAGCCAGCTGGTGTAGCAAAGACAGAGGAGAGTAGTGTTGTAATAATCCAGATGGCGCCAGGGGTCTACGAGCCTAAATTTACGCCATATACCATACCCATCAAATCCAAGATTTTGTTATACAGTAATTAAATAGACAATATTTTACTATGTAAGTTCCTTAGTTGTTGTTGTTCCCCAAGCTGCCTGGCCGAACAGCCCCAAGGCCCCGAGCAATTCCAAGGCCATAACCGAGCGCCCCAACAGAACCCTCCCTACCGACCACAATAAAGCCTGGTTGACCAAAGCCACTCCATGGCGGGGAGCTGAGGAGGGTACAGAAATGCCCGGGAAACCAAAGCCTCACCCAGGGCCCTGTGCCCCTCAGCAATTATGAAGAGAAAGTTGAGGGGCAAGAGAAAAATGTGACGCTTTGGCTTCCAATCTTGGTAGATTGGGAGGTCAATCCACGGAAGAGATGCCGTCACTTGAGATCTAGAAAATATATAAGTTAAAGGAACAGTCAGAGTAAGCTATGGGTATGGCAGAGATTGCTCAGCTCTCACTCTGATAGACCAGCCCATCACCAGTTCCTTAGTGATCTGTTGTTGTTGTTGTTCCCTAGGCTGCCTGGCCGAACAGCCCCGAGTCCCTAAGGAAGGCCACATCTCAGCCTGGCCAGGTGGACTCTGTGCGAGGAAGGGAGGATTCAGAAGGATGGATTTCGAGAGGTCGTGCCTGCAGCTGCGTGTTGTCTATGAGTGATTGGATGGAACGGCGAGAGATATGAGTATGGATGTGCTTCTGGAAGCTGGTTTGGGGTGGGCAGGGAGGGAGAGATGACAGTATTTGAGTGTGATACTGTATGCTGGGTGCTGTTTTGATATTTTTTGGTGTCTGTGGGTGTGCTGCCATGTGTAGTGGGTGGTGTTGGTTTGTGGAGGCTGCAGCCAGGAATTGAGTGCCTCTCATATCCAGGTGGTCTTTGTCTTTGAGGAATTTGGTTTCTTGATGTAGGTGATCTATAGGTGTAATAGCTGTGAAGCCTGTGATAATTTTTAGAGCTTTTGTTTTAATAGTCTGCAAGGTCTTGTGATTTGTTTCAGCTACGTTAGAAGCCCAGGCAGGGCTTGCATATTCCATCACTGATCTTATGTATTGTTTGTATACTGTGGTGGTAGTTTCTTTGTTGTGTCCAAACTTTGTGTGGGCAAGTGGCCTGAGGGCATTAAGTCTGGGTGTCAGTTTATTTGTTTATGTTCGTGATATGTTGTCTGAATGTCATTAGAGTATCATATGTTACTCCTAGGATTTTGGGTGCGTGTGTGTTAGGGGGGTGTTGCTTATGGTGAGGTGCAGGGTGTTTTAGTATTCGGCTGTCCAGCTTGTGAGGAGGGTTGCAGTAGATTTTGCTGGGGCCAACTTGAGTCTGTTTGTAGTGCACCAGTCATGTGGTGTGTTGAGATAGGGTTAAAGGAGATGTGTTGCTCTGTCTAGGTCTTGGTGTGTGCATGTGAGTGTTATGTCGTCTGCATCTAGGATCTATCTATCTATCTATTGCCCGACGCCGTGATCCCCGAAGGGGTGGCCACGAATGAACCGCCTCCATGCACCTCTGTCCCCAGTCAGTCGACACCCCTCCCCCCAACCAGCACCGCCTTCGTTCATATACTTCCTCACTCCATCCTTCCACCTCGCTCTCATACACCCTCTTAGTCATTCTCTCTATCCATACGTTCCATATGGCCAAACCATCTCAAGTTATTCCTTTTCACACTTTCCAGCACATCTACCTCCACACCACACCTCCTTCTTACTTCTTCATTAGTCTGTCTATCCCTCCATGTAACTCCGCACGCACTTCTTAAGTAATTAATTTCCACTGCTCTCACTCTTGGTCTGAGTCTCTCAACCAACGTCCATGCTTCACTTCCGTAAATCAGTGTCGGGATTACCACACTGTCATGCAAGGACTTCTTCACTTCCATACTGACCACCCTATTTCTTGTTACTGCTTTCAACGTTCCTACAACCCTCTTCCCCTGTTGTACCCTCTCCCGCACTTCTGCATAGGAAGCTATATTTATTTGGGGTGCGTAGGGTGTACGTATGTCATGCATGTATAGATTGAAGAGTGAGGGCGACAGGACGGATCCTTGCGGGACACCGTTTGTGAAGTTTCTGATGTTAGATGACGGACCGGCAAATGATGCGTGTGCACATCTGCCTGCTAGGTAGTTGGCCAGCCACCTTTTTGTATTGTTGTGCATGTTTGTGTTGTAGATTTTGTTTGTTAGGTTGTGGCGGGGGATGAAATCGAAGGCTTTACTAATGTCGAGTGTGGCAAGTAGTGATCTGTGTGGTGGTCTGGCTGAGTTGATGCCATCAAAAGCTCTTTGTGTAAGGTCTGAAAGAAGAGTGTTTGTGCAGTGCAGTGACCTGAAGCCATGTTGTGTTGGAGCTAGGGATAGAGCGTGTGTGGTCAGTTGTAGTATGAGGCGTTCTGAGACTTTGGAGGGGGTGCAACGGAGTGTGATGGGGAGGTGTGAGGAGGGTAGCGTGGGGTCTTTGTTAGGTTTGGGGAATGTAATGATGACACAATTTTTTTTCTTTTTTTCTATGTGATTGAGGGAGGCAAAAGGCATAACTGCCTATAGCGAGTGCCTCCGCCATAGTTGAAAGAGTGACAGGGCCAAAATCAAGGGACGTTTGAGCCAAAATGCCTGGACACACGGAGTTTGAAGCAATTTAAGTCATAGGAAGCGGGAAAAACTGATTCTGGGAGAGAGTTCCAGAGCTCAGCTGTTGAGTAGAAGAAAGTTTGAGAGTAACGTTTCACTCTTGGGTTGGAGAGTTGCACAGAGTAGGGGTGGGATTGAGTTGCAAGACGGGTACCACGTGCCCTACGTAAAGGAGATGGTATGCACTGGGATAGCTCTGAGGAACACTGATTATTATAATAGCGAGAGAGATGCAACATTGCGGCGGAGAGAGAGAGATTGCAGAGAGTTGGTGAGTGGATGGGAGTTAATGATACGAAAGGCCTTCCTTTCAACCTTGTCTAGGAGAGCGGTGTGAGAGGAACCTCCCCACACATGTGAACAATACTCAATACAAGGGCGCACTATGCCCCTGTACAGAGCAAGAAGCTGTGCAGGGGAAAAGAACCCCCTAAGGCGGTTGAGCACACCCAACTTCTGGAAGGCTGCCTTAGCAAGACTGGTAATATGGTCCTTCCAAATGAGAGCAGAAGAAAAAGAGACACCAAGAATATTGAGAGAAGATGAAGGGTTGATTTTTGTATTGTTGAAGAATAAGGGATAGTCCGCTGGGAGATCCTGACGGGTAGATAGATGGAGAAATTGGGTTTTGGAAGCATTAAAGTTAACAAGGTTTTCTCTGCCCCAATTGGAAATAGTATTTAGATCAGAATTTAAGAGTTGTATGGCTTCATTAAGTTTGTCGTTGAGGGATTGCTGGCTGGGGCGTTCTGAAAAAGTAATGGAGTAGTGTAAGGTTGAGTCGTCTGCGTATGAATGGATGGGAATTAAGGTACAGTTAAGGAGATCATTTATAAAAATTAGAAAGAGAATAGGAGATAGGACAGAGCCCTGAGGAACACCGGAGTTTATAGGGTGAGGAAGTGAACAATGGCCGTCCACAACCGCGGCTATGGAACGGCCGGAAAGGAAATTAGAGACAAAGGTACAGATGGAGGGATAGAAACCGAAGGAGGGTAGTTTAGAAATTAAAGATTTATGCCAGACTCTATCGAAGGCTTTCGATATGTCTAGTGCAATAGAAAAAGTCTCACCGAAGTCCCGAAAGGAGGATGACCAAGAGTTAGTAAGATATGAAAGAAGATCACCAGTAGAGCGACCCTTAACCTGGGAACTGCGGGGAGACTCTTAAGAGTTCCCCCGGCGGACTGCGGGGAGACTCTTAAGAGTGAGTGAAAAAAAAAAATCAACTTTTGACATCGAAAAAAAAAAAAAAAAAAAATTGGCACCTGGGCCATGCAAAATCTCAGTCCTCTACCTCCCCTCCTTCCCCACTTTCCTCCTCTCCTTCAGTTATCACCTATTTTCCCTGTTATTCCCTTATTCTGAGGTATATTTTCGTGCTAACATTAGCGAGTTGCAAGCAGGGTGTTGTCATCACTGATGGCAAGCTAGTGCAAGAGAGAGAGAGAGAGTATCGATCGACTGTGTCTCAGTGGCCTTGGGGGAAATTGGCGGGAAAGCAGCTTGCCTCACCCATACATTATACAACTCGCGGGCTATATCTCCGATTTTGACCATCCAAACGCTGTTTTCACTCGTTTTATTGTTGTTTCAGGTTAATACCTTTATAATCAACCCATAATAGGCGCATATGGATAAGTATTAATGCTATTAATGGCACAATGAATATTTTAGTGACGGAAACACCTCAAATACGTCAGCACAGGGGGACGTTTCCAATTACCCCCATGCGCACTTGTTAGGTTAAGGAAGCCATACTGGCGATATGAGAAGAGAAATGCTTAAGAAATTTGGAAGCAAGAATAGTTTCAAAAACTTTAGAAAGACAAGAAATGAGAGCAATTGGACGATAGTTGGAGGGTTGAGAGCGGTCACCCTTCTTTGGGACAGGTTGAATGTGAGAAAACTTCCAGCATGAAGGGAAGACGTTAGAGGATAGACAGAGACGAAAGAGTTTGCCTAGGCTGGGAGTCAGCACGGAAGCACAGTTTTTGAGAACAACAGGAGGAACACCGTCCGGACCGTACGCCTTATTAGTGTTAAGCCCAGAGAGGGTAGAAAGTACATCTTTTGAAGAGATTAGGATATTAGGCATAAGTAAGAGAGAGGAGGGCGGAGAGGGAGGAATAGCACCGGAATCATCCAAGGTGGAGTTTCTAGCAAAAGTTTCCAGATGTCTGATATTGTGTTATGTGATTAACTGTAGTTTGATATATTGGTGAGTGCTTGTATGCCTTGAGGTCCTAGGTGTCTGAGGTGTACGGTATGTTGCTTATGTTGTCTGGACCACAGGCGGGTGAGTGCTTGAGATTGTTGATGATGTGCTTTGTCTGGTTGTTGATGAAGGGTGCATAGTCAGGGTCTGTGGGGAATTGTATCTTACGTCAGTTGTCTTGATGGGGGTTCAGGTGGCTGACATGAGAGAGTTTGTTTGTTGTTGTGATTGCAGCATGTGATTTTGTTGTGTTGCTGTTGGAAAGTGTGATGCTATTTAGTGTTTTGTAGAGTTTGTTGGGGTCTGTTTTGTGATCAAGTATTTGTAGGTACCGGTAGTTATTCCAATTTAGTGTTTGTTATTCGTGTATTTTGTTGTTAATTCTATTTGAGTGCGTGGATTTGTTGTGATGTCCTGTGTGTGGGGTGCTGGGGAGTGTTTCAGTGTGTCACGTTGTTTGAAGAGGTTTTGAATTTCTGGTGAGAAGTTGGGGTTGTGTCTTTTTCTGTCACCTCTTGGAATGTGCTTCTTGTCAGCGTTTTGGATAGTTGTGTTGAATGTGTGGACAGCATTGTTGATGTTAGTGATGGGTGCACTGTTTAGAGTTTCAAAGTGTTGTTCTGTCTCGTTTGTGAAAGCTTCCCAGTTGGCTTGATTTTATAGTTAGTGTATGTGAATCTGTGGCTAGCTGGGGTGATTCTGGTTTTGGTGGTGATAATGATTGGGAAGTGGTCAGAGCCTAAGATTTTTACCACTCTCCAGGATATTGTGGGGGCGAGTTCTGGGGAGCAAAAGGTGATATCTGGAGATGATGGGTCGAAGAGGGCTTGGTGGGGAGTATCCTATTATTGTATCCCACGGCAGTTAAAATAGACGGGATCATCATCGTGAGCATCAACGTAATGTAAACAAGGCAGGCGGTATGCCCGAATACTACATCCTTGCCAATAATTCTCCCACAATGGATTATACATGAGTACAGTAGGCCTACATAGCCTATAAGGATGCCATACTATCCATAGACCTGCATTGTCCCTAATAAATTTATACAAAATATTTATAATAAAGCGGCGAGCCTTTTCCAATATAATTATCGGCCTATGTTATAAAGATTGAGATATCTCGTGCATGTGTCAATCGAAATACTGTACCCACTTACCCATAGGCTATTGGCAAGTAATACAATATGGCTAATCTATTATCAATATCATTATGGTTGATAAAATTAGGCTAAAGCATTTAGGCTAAATCCGGAAAGGAGACAATAATACTAAATAATAAGTATAGGCGGGTAGAATGTAGAGTTCGAGCGTACCGCCAGCCTTGTTTACACTACGTTGAGTAGTGGCGCCGGACGCTTACCATCATGTTCCCGTCTATTTTGACTGCCTTTGGATACAATATGTTGAGAGGGGGCTTTGCCCCCCCCCCCCCCCCCCCATGACATATTGTCATCATCATATATAGGCTATTGCCAGCAGGGGGCAAATAGGCCTATCCAAAAAAAAATTGCCGTCAAAATAGACGCGAACTTAACCACGGCGATCAACAAATGTAAACATGACGGCGGCGGCGGCGGCGGCGGCAGCGGGCGAGGCATCGGACGCTTGCAATCTTGTTCCCGTCTATTTTGAGTGCCATTGGATACAATAATTATAATGTTAAACGGTATAATCCTGCGTAACGGTATGCATTATATCTCAAGAACTGGGCAGTGTTATAGCATATTTGTTGTTTGTACATATATATGTATTATGTATGTTGCTTCGTAGTACAGTATACTATAAATGGAAAATATACTTGGTAAATGAATAATTAGAGGGCATCTGTGGACTCACTTTCTACAATTTCCCAGCTCAGCTGGTGGATGACGAGAGGAGGCGAGTCGAGTTGTATACCGTACTGATATTCTATTGGTCAATAATCTACGTGTGACGTCACGAGCGATGATGGCATATGAATGGTTGTTGTGGGAGTACGTCACTGTCTAGACGGTGACGTCACAAATTCTCGCGATATTTTAACGGGTGTAGAAATACACGTCAGTCCATATAATGAGCCTCTTTTGTTTCTCAATCCCTCTACGACGTCACATTGATTAATTTATTATCCTTGGTGTTTATAAGCTCTCGGAGTCGGGCCAGTCGGCCATATTTGAAATGGTGGAACTGTTGTTCAATGAATAGTGAAGTGTTTTTGCTTTATGAAAACACCTACAACATCTTCTATTTAACGGGATTACGAACGGAGCTTCCAGCGGCATTGTGTTAATTTGGCTGCAGACCATTATTCTCCAGTACACCAAGGGTAAGGGTTTTATACCGTCGTTATTTGGGTCCAAGCCTAGGCTACGTTTACCACGGAATTTTTAATGTATATCCTCAATACAGACTTATTTCCTTCACTTACCTCGTCAATAATAACCCATATAGGTGCAGAGGGCCCGAATTATATCAAAGAAAAAGTTATGTTGAAACATTATCTGCAATTTAGCCATGTTGATTAACTCTAAACCCACTTAACCCCTTCAGACTCATATGACGCAGAGGTTGCCAGATTAGCAATAAGAAATAGAGTTCTCTCACTCTTATAATTACCTCTTTTGGCGACCGTCAATCTTTTATTAATTAAATACCAAACCAGCGGGGGTGTGGGGGCGGCAGCCCCCACCTAATATACTAGGTTAGGTTAGGTAAGGTTGTTAGGTTAGGCTAATATTACCCCTTATTTTCGTCTTTTACCCCTCAATTTCCCTGTACTTCATAGCCCTCCCCACTATCGGGGGCCGTATCTTAAGATTGTTGGATAATGGGGAAAAAGTCTTTCCGGAGATTCTAATTAATGACAACCACTGTATAATGATGAAAACTAGCTAAAACCAAAAAAAAAAAAATCACAAAATAAAAGTTGGCCAGTTTCCTTGATATTTTCCTAATTTCCATGAACAAATTTTATTATAGAAACCTTCTAAATCATATAAATAACAAATCCACAAAAATAACATCCTTGAAAATAGCTGTGGTCCGTCTCCTTAACCCGGCAACGGCTGCAAAGCTCATAAGAAGTTTTACTGGGCAAGGGCGGCAAAGCTCTTAACCTCTGAAGTGCGCATGGGGGGTATGAGACACCACAATCCTGTGCTGACGTATTTGAGCTGTTCCCATCACTAAAATATTTATTTTACCATAAATAGCATTAATACTTATCCATATGCGCCTATTATAGGTTGATTATAAAGGTATTAACCTGTTACAACAATAAAACAAGTGGAAACAGCGTTTGGATGGTCAAAATCGGCGATACAGGCCGGGAGATACACAATGTATGGCTGAGGCAACCTCCCAGCCCACCACTTTCCTCCACCTCTGGAGAGAGACTGTCGATCGATACTCTCTCTCTCTCTCTCTTGCACTCGCTTGCTAACAGTGATGACAACGCCCTGCTACCAACTCGCTAATGTTAGCACGAAAATAGACCACAGGAAATGGGAATAACAGGGAAAATAGGTGATAACTGAAGGAGGGGAGGAAATTGGGGAAGGAGGGGAGGTGGAGGAGTGATATTTGGCATGGCCCAGGGGCAAAAAAAAAATAAATAAAAAAAAAAATAAAAAAAATTGGTGTTTTAAATTGATTTTTTTCCCCCGACTCTTAAGTCTTCCCGCAGTCCGCCGGGGGAACTCTTAAGAGTCTTCCTGCAGTTCCCGGGTTAAGAGGGAGGCCTAAAACAAACATTTAAACGGCCCCAGTAGCACTAAACGTTTTTTTTTTCCCTGTACTGTACCTCATATCACTCCTCCCCCCTCCCCCTTCAATTATCACCTATTTTCCCTGTTATTCCCTAATTCGTTGGTATATTTTTGTGCTAACATTAGTAAAATGTGTGGAGGATGTGCTTACGTGCCTAGCGAGTGGGTTACATAAGCGAGTGTGTGTATGAGTAGGCTCAGTGTGGCTTGAGGCCTCGTGGAGGGAGGGGTTGCCTCAATTTTCTCCATAATTCACGAATGGGCTGGTCCATCTATATTCGTGATTTTGACCAGAAAAATTATATTTTCACTTGTTTTATTGTTGTTACAGATTACTATCTTCATAGTGAAGGTAAAATAGGCTCATATGAATAAATTATAACGATAGTTATCGTAAAATGACGATTATAGGCCTGAATGGAGCCAATATGCTCGCCCATGGGGAGCTAGTTCAATACCCTCCCCCCTCGCCGTTTTCGGGTTAATATTGACCGAAAAAACGCCCATTGTAATCAATCTCAGAGCTCTTTCGGACATCCTCACTGTTTACAAACGCCTTCTTTATGCAGTATAATCAATATTTACCCCCTGCTGGCAACATAGATGACGATTTCAATAATTCATGGGGGGTGAGGGGGGGGCAAAGCCCCCCCTCAACCCATCGTGTATCCAACATTGGCATTATAACTAAGACCATGAATACACTCATTTCTCAAAATCTGGAGGAAAAAACATTAAAAATAAGGGTGCGAGCCTATTCCCTATAATTACCAATATATCAGTTCATCTTGGGACGATACCGCTCTCGCAGATTAACCTTACCGTTCACGAGCCAAATACAGGGGGGGGGGGTGAATACTAATTAGTATTGATAAATAGAAACACTGAATATCAAGACGCAAATTACAGTGCACTAATGACATTATAATACACGTTGTGTGAAACATATACACCGCTGATGTAAAATTAACCGGGTGTAAGATTAAGCGGGTGTTAAAATAAGCGGGTGTAATGACGACATGTTGGCCGAGGGCTGGAATGACATCATCGCTGAGGCCCGCCTTGGCTGATAACGTCACGATAGTCAACAACCAATCACAAGCAAGGATACACAATGTCTTGGCTTGGTTAATCAAGATGGCTATATTCTAGTTAATCGCTTTTCAACCCCTCTCTTTCCCTGATATATTTCATACCCTCCCCAGCTATCGGGGTTAGTATTGTTTAGGTAAGTGAAGAAAATAACTAAGAGAGATGAGGATATAAATAAGGATCCTTAGTTAATGGGCAAACAAAATACGGTGACTCCCGCTACATAGGATCTTACCTGTAAAACTTGCAAAATAAACAAACCAAAACGTATACGAACACAGTAAAAAGACAAAATAACTAATCAAATTCGCTATGTGGAAACAACGCTTAAGTAAAATAATTATTTATAAATAAAAGAACACAATCCACCCACTCTATAACCCATCATCTCCAGACATCACCTTTTGCTCCCCAGAACTCGCCCCCACAACATCCTGGAGGGTGGTCAGAACCTTAGGCTCTGACCACCTCCCGATCATTATCACCACCAAAACCAGACTCACCCCAGCTAGCCACAAACACACATACACCAATTATAAAAGAGCTAACTGGGAAGCATTCACAAATGAGACAGAACAACACTTCACAACTCTAAACAGTACACCCATCACTAACATCAACAATGCTGTACACATACTCAATAAAACTATCCAAAACGCTGACAAGAAACACATTCCAAGAGGTAACAGAAAAAGACACAACCCCAACTTCACACCAGAAATTCAAAACCTCATCAGACAACGCGACATACTGAAACACTCCCCAGCACCCCATACACAAGACATCACACAACAAATTCAAGTACTCAACACCCAAACTAACAACAAAATACAAGAACAACAAAAACTAAATTGGAATAACTTCCTACAAACACTTGATCACAAAACAAACCCCAAAAAACTCTACAAAACACTAAACAGCATCACACTTTCCAACAGCAACACAACACAATCACATGCTGCAATCACAACAACAGACTCTACTCCTTCATGTAAACAACAAGCAAACACTCTCATCAATCACTTTTCACATGTCAGCCACCTAAAACCTCACAAAGACGACCGACGTGTCATCCGACGTAAGAGACAATTCCCCACAGACCCTGACTATACACCCTTCACCAATCACCAGACAAAGCATATCATCAACAATCTCAAGCACTCACCCGCCTGTGGCCTAGACAACATAAGCAACATACACCTCAGACACCTGGGACCACAAGGCATACAAGCACTCACTAACATATCAAACTACAGCTATTCACACAACACAATACCAGACATTTGGAAGCATGGTATCATCATCACATTCCCCAAACCCAACAAAGACCCCACGCTACCCTCCTCGCACCGCCCCATCACACTCCTTTGCTCCCCCTCCAAAGTCATGGAACGCCTAGTATTACAACTAATTACACCTGACCTACCCCTAGCTCCAACACAACATGGTTTTAGACCACTGCACTCCACAAACACTCTTCTCACAGACCTTACACAAAGAGCTTTCGACGGCATCAACTCAGCTAGACCACCACACAGATCACTATTAGCCACACTCGACATTAGTAAAGCCTTTGATGCCATACCCCGCCACAACCTAACAAACAAAATCTACAACACAAACATGCACAACAACACAAAAAGGTGGCTGGCCAACTTCCTAGCAGGCAGATGTGCACACGTATCTTTTGCCGGTCAATCATCTAAAATCATAAACTTTCCAAACGGAGTCCCACAAGGATCCGTCCTATCGCCCGCACTCTTCAATCTGTACATGCACGATATAACTACACCCAATACGCCCCAAATAAACTTAGCCTCCTATGCAGATGACATAACACTCACATGCACACACCATGACCCAAAAAGAGCAACAGATCTCCTTCAACCCTATCTCAACACACTACATGGCTGGTGCACTACAAACAGACTTAATCTAGCCCCAGCCAAATCCACCGCAACCCTGCTCACAAGTTGGACAGGAGAACACGAATACATCCCTCAACTCACCATAAACAACACACCCCTAACACATACCCAAAATCCTAGGAGTAACATATGATACTCATATGACATTCAAACAGCACACCACAAACATTAAAAAGAAACTGACACCCAGACTTAACGCCCTCAGGTCACTTGCTCACACAAAATTTGGACACAACAAAGAAACTACCACCACAGTATATAAACAATACATAAGATCAGTGATGGAATACACAAGCCCAGCCTGGGCTTCTAACCTAGCTGAAACACATCATAAGACCTTACAGACTATTCAAAACAAAGCCCTGAAGATCATTACAGGTTGCACAGCTACTTCACCCACAGATCACCTACATCAAGAAACCAAAATCCTTAAAGTCAAAGACCATCTGGACATGAGAGGCACTCAATTCCTGGCAGCAGCCTCTACGAACCAAGACCACCCACTAAACTACATGGCAACGCACCCACAAACACCAAGAAATATCAAAACAACACCCAGCACACAGTATCACACACAATTATTGTCCTCTCTCCCTCCCTGCCCACCCCGAACCAACTTCCAAAAGCACATCCATACTCATATCTCTCACCGATCCATCCACTCACTCACAGACAACACGCAGCTGCATACACGACCTCCCGAAATCCATCCTTCCGAATCCTCCCTTCCTCGCGAGGACAGAGTCCACCTGGCCAGGCTGAGATGCGGACACCATCCAGCTCTCCTGAGCTATCAGAAGAGACTGGATGACTCCGTTGTCGACGCCTGCCCGGGATGTAACACAGCACCCCATACCATTAAACACATCATAGAAGACTGCATTTCACACAACCACTTACGCCAACAACACAATCTACACTCAATGAGAGCTCTGTGGGAAAGCCCTATCGTGGCCATGGCCTTTCTCAGGGACTCGGGGCTGTTCGGCCAGGCAGCTTAGGGAACAACAACAACACAATCCACCACATAGGGTGTACATTACTACACGAGCAAGTTAATCTGTTTCCAAATAATAATAATAATAATAATGCTTTATTTCAGACTTACACAGTACAGAGGGGACCATACTGGGGTCCAAATATACCTTACAGTAACATAAATATATATAGGCTACATAAAATAAAAATAAATTAAATAATACCCAGCTTGCTATCATGTAGTTCACAGCACTGCCTCAACCAAAAACAGTGGTCATCAAGCTACTGTGTTACCAAAACCACTGTCCTAATTGTGCACAGTACCATGCCTCACATCATATAGCTTCCGGTACAGTATATTGCTACAGTACAGTATAGGAATACCGGTACTGTACTGCACTATGAGGTTCAGTACCGGTATGCTAATTCTGTAGAGTAGCAGACCTGAGTACATTACTTAAGGTTAAATATAGAGCAACTTCCTCCAGTGTGCTTGAATCCTAGAGGTGTACACTATGCTGGAAGTTTGTAGCATTTTAATGATACTGTTCTCAGAAGTGTTAAGGCGCTGAATGAATTTATATGTTAGCTTTCTAATGAGTGATTGGTAACAGTGTAAGTTCATATAGGCACATAGCGTACTTGTACTCTCATATTTTGAGAGCCCCAGAAACATTTTCATGATATTGCGATATGAGATAGGCCTACTTAGTCTATTTACTGTCATTTTCTTATAGTTCCACCATAGTTGTGCTGTATACATTGGTGAGCAGTACGAGTTGAACAATGTTATTTTTGTATCCCATGTGCACATACTGTATGTTGAGGGGAGGCCAAACAACTCAGACTCATAAATACCTTCAAGATATTTTATGATAGGGCCTAGGGCTCCAGAGTATTTAAAAGAGTAATTTTGTTAAAGCAAATGAGAGGATTGGACACAATACAAGGAATAGGATGTATAATTTTACGGTCCCGAGAATCCAAGGACAGGGTAAACTAACATTCTTCTTCACTGCCATCAAAGACTGGAACAACCTACCCCAGTCAGTCCGTGAAAAGAGAACACTGTATTCCTTCAGACATAGCTTGAAGGAGCACCTGAACCGGACAGCTGCGAGAAGGGAGCACCAAGCTTATGTCTACTACTAAATTCGACATAAGAGATAGACAAAACAAACTGAAATGATTACCGAAATATTTTGACCAGTCCAACTAGGCTATAGCCTAGAATGTAAGGTATCTTAATATAACCCCCTAAAAATACTTTCTCTAAAGTATATATATTTTTTATTTTTTTTTTAATCCTCCCCCTTTTACCCCAGATAACCTTACTTACCTTACTGAAGTACCGTACTGGACGCAGGCCCTTAGGCCTCTATGTCCAGATCGATGTCATCGTCAAAATACAAACTAATGTGGTGGCCCGGGTTGGTTATTAATTTTTCGGGAAGGATGTAGTTTCCGGGTGTACGGTTGTCATGTTGTGCGCTCACACTTACGTTCCCGTCTATTTCGACGCTATATTTTCTGCTATTTGCCCCCTGTCATTACTGCATGAATACTAGGTTAGGTTAGGTTACGTTAGGTTAGGTTGTTTGGTTAGGCTAATGTATTATTATATCCAAAGGCATCCGCATAGTGTAAACAAGGTGGGCGGTACACCCGGTAACTACATTCTTGCCTTTTCGGGATGGATGTAGTGATCGGGCGTAGCCTACGGTCGTCATGTTGTGCGCTCGCGGTTACGTTCCTGTCTATTTCGACGCTATATTTTCTGCTATTTGCCCCCTGTCATTACTACATGAATACTAGGTTAGGCTAGGTTAGGTTGTTTGGTTAGGCTAATGTATTTTTATATCCAAAGGCAGTCAAAATAGACGGGAACATGATGGGAAAGGTCCGACGCCACTACGCGTAGTGTAAACAAGGCTGGCGGTACGCCCGCACTTAACATTCTTGCCAGATTTTCCTCGGACCATCTATGGAGAATGTTTATGTCCTCTTGTAATATTTCCTGGTCGTCTTGTGATTCGATATTTCTAAATAATTTTGTATCGTCAGCGAATAAAAAGATTCTTGACGTCACGTTGTCAGGGAGGTCGTTGATAAACAAAACAAAGAGAACTGGCCCCAACACACTACCCTGGGGGACTCCACTCAAAACATCCGCCCAGTCCGAGTATACCCCTTTGATATGGACTCTTTGTTTTCTCTGTTAAAAATGCCTCGATCCATTTGTAGATGTTGCCCTTGATGCCGTAGCCAGCCAGCTTGTGCAAAAGTCGTCGATGTGGTACTTTGTCAAATACTTTTTGAAAATCCATGTAGATAATATCAACTTCCCCCCCCCCCTCGTCTAGTCTTCTGGTCCTAACCTAATCCCACAAGGACCCCAATGGAAATACGCCAAACGGCCTTATTGGGCTATCCTTAGTTGGAATTATGCAAAGCTGGTACATGTCATATTTATAACATATTATGTGGTAGGCCTACCAACATTGTAAAATGCTAACTGAATAAATATTATTAGGCTGCTATTATTATTATTATTATTATTATTATAGGCCTAGCCTTCGCTTCTTCTTCTTGTGGAGTTGCTGTCCCTTTTTTTTTGGAACCAGCTCACCTATGCACCGGTGATTTTTTCTCCAGAAACAGCTAGAGCTTGGTTAAGATGTACAGTAGTTTAGAAAATAAGTAGTCATAGAAGGGATAGTTAAAGAAAAGTATTGAAGTATATAGCTTAACCCTTGGAATCCGGGAGGCCTCATATGAGGCAAAAAGCGCGGCTAAAAAGTCGCCGATATAATCATCAGAACTTCGCAACCACGCAACGTAGCGATGTCATCTCAACGGCAGTCTACAGACAAGAAAACGTTCTACAATTTGCAAAAAAAATTACTGCTCTAGGTGGTCTCAATCAGTAGCTACTGAATTATGAAGTTTGAAAATACCAAACTTCATATGAAGGCATAATGAAGCCCCCCCGGATCCCAAGGGTTAAGCAGCATTCTCCTCTCCCTATTTACCCCCTCCTCCACCCCCTAATATCTTGTTCTCTCCTTAACCAAACTTTTCCCTTCTCCCCCTCTCTACTATTTAATCTAATTTATCTTCCTCCCCCACTCTGATCACCTTCTCCCCCCTGGGCCCTCACCCTATTCTATTCTATTCCATTTTCTCTTCTGCCACACCTGCTCCAGGAATCTTTTCACTACCTTCATTCTTTTTCTCCATTTCCTCATCTACCCCCTCTTCTGTCCCAAGACCTAACACAAATTTTACACCCTCATCCTCCTCTTCTTTCTGTTCTTCCCATTCCCTCTCCCCTACCAACCGTTTCAACTCATCTTCCAACCTATCTCTCTCCTCCGAGTCCTCTGCATACCCGTGGCACTCTGTCACTATAGTGACTATATGTTCTATTGTCTCCTACTCTCCTCCCTCCCACCTCACACTGCAGACACTCTTTCACCTCCATGTTCTCCTATTTGTCTCTAATGCTCCTGCCCTAGCCTTAAATAGTAGTTCAGCTCCCCAACTTCTGTCATAAAACTCCTCTTTTCTCGGTCTCCCCTTGCTTCAATATCTTATCAGTGTACTTTTCTTCTCCATATTTCTCTTCCATTCCTGTCTTCCTATAGTCCTACTTCCTTCACTCTCGTTCCCATCTCTTTCTCTAGTCTCCTTCCCTGACCTAGTCCTGCATTACTCCCTACATCTCTCCACTCCTCTCCCACCCTTCTTTGTTTCACTCCTATTTTTTTCAGTTTTCTCCTAGGCTACACTCTTTTGCCCATCTACTCTTGCCCTCCCCCCATGGCCCATTCATACACTCTCCTTGGCCACCTATTATCCTCCATCTCCTCCAACCTACTCTTGTACCTCAACTTTGCCTTCGCCACTCTTTCCTCTAACACTGCCTAAAGGGTGTCCGACAAGTAAAGAAATGAGCTTGACAAATTGGAGAAAATAACTGACAAATGGTCACAATAGGCCTAGCCTATTCACAATTCCTGGTTGACTTAGGAAGTTAGGCAGGCTAAACCTTAAGCCATTAGCTAGGCCTAGTCTTAGTCTAGCCTAGCCTAGGCCTATATGCATAGGGACATGCCTAAAGTTATAGGCCTAGGCCTAACCTAATTGATTAATACTGCAACTTAAAACTAGGCCTAAGTCTTAAGTTTAAAAATATATAGTTACAGTGTTGTCTACATTTACCGGTCATTATAAAATGAATAATGAGCAACGAAGAATATGAACCCCGAGGGTGAGTAATGAATGACCCCGCCTCACCCACATCTACCCTCTCCCCCCTTGACTCAACTTGACCTCACACACCCTAGGGATCGACTCACTTGACATAACTGTGCCCTCGTGACCTCACTTGACCTCACTGACACTTGAGAGGGTGAGAAAAATAGGGACACGGCCAGCGGCACTTCAGCTGATCGAAGAGTAAACAAATATTTTCAGGAACTCGTTTTCTTTATAATTTGTATTTAATTCTGAATTTAATTCCAGTTGTTAATTTGTTTATTGCATTCAGTTAATTCATGAGGAAAATTTGTATTATCTTGCACAAGCATTTTATTTATTCTATGAAAGGTTTTAGAGTAGTATCCCTCGATACTTTTGTAAAAGTGTGATCGCATCTGGAGCGCGTTCAGTCTACCCTATCAGGCAATAATGTTTCTGTTTGAGCGTGGGGGCCGATCAGCTGATCGTTCCTCCTCTCCAAGCGCCGGCTCTGTTATTTGTTCTGGCACACTAGTTAACATAACCACCCCGGGCGGGTGCCCAACCCCGAAAGGGGTTGAAATAGGGGAGCTATCCCCCCCCCAAGGTGGTTTTCTAGGGCCTTTCCTAGCTGATGCTGAGAGGATTGGGTTCTAGTCATGTGGTGATGGGCTGGTCTATCAGAATGAGAACTGAGCGATCTCTTCCATACCCATAGCTTACTCTGACTGCTCCTTTTACTTACATATTTTCTAGATCTCAAGTGACTGCGTCTTTTCCGTGGATTGACCTCCCAATCTACCAAGATTGGAAGCCAAAGCGTCACATTTTTCCTTTGCCCCTCAACTTTCTCTTTATAATTGCTGAGGGGCACAGGGCCCTGGGTGGGGCTTTGGTTTCCCGGGCGTTTCCGCGCCCTCCTCAGCTCCCCGCCATGGAGTGGCTTCGGTCACCCAGGCTTTGTGGTCCACAGGGAGGGTTCTGTGGGGGCGCTCGGCTATGGCCTTGGCCTTGCTCGGGGCCTTGGGGCTGTTCGGACAGGCAGTTTGGGGAACAGCAACAACAACATAACTACCCCTACTACACTTCCACGTCATGATAATGTTTCTCCTACGCTCTGTGGTACCTGTAAATTTAAGGTTGGTGACGATGCTATAATAGGCCCTGATCGTTGTAGTGACTGGTTCCATCTGGGGCGATGTGCATGGGGCTCCCTGCTGATGTAATTGAAGATATAGTTAGGCTAAATGGTAAAGGAGTTGCATTTGTGTGCCTAGTGTGCAGGATGGGCTCAGGTCGTGCCTCAAGTAGTCCTAGTAATTCTAATCCAGCGGTTGACTCAAATAAGGATATGGCATATGTTACGTCCCCTTCTCTTTTCAGGAGAATAAACTATTCTTAAAGGCTACTTTGTCCTTCATAAGTTTCTTAAAGGACAAACATTAAATACTTGGTTAATTAAAGTTGGCAGACAATTAAACTTTTAATTAAAACAAAACTAATAGACATATTTACAAATAAGAAAATTATAGAATATAACATTGCACGAGAGAATTGGTTTGCTAGAATTGTTGCACATTAGTTCTAATTCTTCCATTATTTACTTATGCAACAAGACACATCAAAACGGCTTCAATAGGTTTCACGAACAGTTTTATGGTCACCTCATTATCACTGTAATAGCCTTTTAACACAAAGACATCCGAATTGTAAACACATTCCATCCGCAGTTCAACATATGTTTCTCACACTAATTGATTAGTGAGAGCCCATAAGCCAGGGCAGACCATAACATCGGCAACAACGCCACACTGGCAGACAGCCATGGCCCCCACAGGTCACCCATCAGCTACAATATCAGGATCCTGTTACTCCAGCATAACAGGTCGCCATAGAACACCTCCATAGTCACAAACATCGACAAGTCCAAGGGATGCGCTCTACCACCATCTCTGCTACGAACGTTGGTGCATCGCCACACATATACACTCCTTATGGCCCGACAGGTCACCATAGGAGAGTTCCATCGCCACAATTGTCGACAGGCCTCAGGAATGTGCTCTACCATCCTCCCTTCCACAGACTGGTTGCTGTGAAGAGTAAAGTAGATCCCAAACGTCCTGTACTGCTGCTTGGTTATCACTCCCCCCTGGCAAATCACCACCACCACATTATGACTCTTATTCTAGTCGACCTTTACAACCATGAAACCCAAAACATCTATTCAATACCCTGAAGCTTCGAACGAAGGCATAAGCTCAGACAGGAAACTAAGAGTGAATCAGTGATACATCTAAAGCAATCCAACCTCTCGTCAACCACAAACTCGAACTTTGAACCACAAACTCGAACTTGGAATGAAACCCCCAAACATATACAAAACTATGAAATACCTTTTAAACCAAACAGACAATTCTCATAATCATAATAACATAATAAACATAGTATACACCAATAATTGACAAACCATAAGAGACTGAAGCAATCTCATAACACTTCCCCACATAAAAAAAAAGAGAATAGGTAAGAACACTATTGTCTTCGTAGTACACTAATGTACTCTGGACAAAGCATCTGCAAATATATTTGAGCTACCCTTGATATATTTAACATCCAAATTGTATGCCTGTACCATGAGGCTCCATCGCAACAAGCGCTGGTTTTGGTTTTTCATCCTATTCAGAAATACAAGAGGATTATGATCAGTTAACACAGTAACTGTATACAATGAACCTTTAACATACACCTGAAAATACTGCAGAGCAAGTACTAATGCAAGACACTCTTTCTAAACTGTGGAGTAGTTTTTCTGATACTTATTGAACTTTCTTGAAAAATAACAAATGGGATGATCGATAGAAAGGTCATCCTCTTGCGTCAGTACTGCCCCAATACCCACATCACTAGCATCAACGTGCAATTTGAAAGGCCTAGCAACATTTGGAGCTCTTAGAATTGGTGAGTTTACTAGCATGGTCTTAAGCTTCCCGAAAGCTTCTTCACAACTCGAATCCCATAGAAATTTTACTTTCTTACTCAGCAAATTTGTTAAAGGAGATGCTACTTCAGAAAAATTCTTGCAATATCTACGGTAGTAACCGACTTTAGCCGACACTGGTAAAACTTTTCCATGACCCACCACATGACCAAGAAACTGAACCTGAGCCTTAACAAAATCACTCTTTGCTAGGTTAATGGTTAAGTTAGCATTACTCATTCTTTCAAAAAACCTCCTCATTATTTCAAGATGTTCTTCCCAAGTGTTGCTAAACAAAACTATGTCATCTATGTAGACTACACACTCATCCAAACCTCTAATCACATGATTGATCATTCTTTGGAAAGTAGCTCCGGCATTTTTCATACCAAAGGGCATTACCAAATACTGATACAAACCCTCAGGGGTGACAAAAGCCGAGACTTCTTTGGCACGTTCAGTTAGCTTTACCTGCCAGTAACCCTTAAGTAAGTAAAATTTGGTAATGTACCTGGCATCTCCGATTCTATCAATACAGTCATCTATGCGCGGTATTGGGAATGAGTCTCCTTTTGTTACAGCATTAACCTTCCTAAAATCTGTACAGAATCTATAAGTTCCATCACTCTTAGGTACTAAAATACATGGTGAACTCCAATGACTACAACTTGGCTCAATCAATTGGTTTTCCAGCATATACTTCACCTCCTCCTTCATACATTTGGTTTTCATAGGATTAGTTCTATATGGAGGTTGTTTTCAGAGGTGGGCAGGTGCGCGCCATTTGGCGCTCTGCGCTCTGCGATCCGGTGCGCATTACCAATATAGAGGAGCGCGGAGCGAGGAGCGGCAAAATTCTGAAATCGGAGTGCAGGCGGGGAGCGCAGCTAGAAATTCGCGCTCCTTTCTGGCGCTCCGGAGGCGATTTTTCCTGTCAACAACAGGTACAAGAACGTCATTATCATGTACAGTCATCGTACCGTTCGTACGGTGTTACTCACGGTGTTAGTGAACTGTGATACAGTGATACTATGATAGTGACAGACTGACAGTGTTACAGTTGTTAATTTTTTTTTTTTTTTTTTTTGGCTTTAGCTAACGCAAAGTAAACCTTACGGGCAAGTTACGGCTTACGAAGGGGCCTAAGGGTAAGTCTGGCAGTGGTATAGCCCGAGCCTGTCTGACTGTCTGATAGTCAAAAGACACTATAGACTTCAGAGACTTATCATTTTATGGTATCGATACTATCGGAATGTTACTTGAATGTATGGGTGGGAGGGTGGTTTGGGGGATGGTGGGGGGAAGGTAGAAGCGTAATTGACTCGTGTTACAAATATGAAGCCGATTGGTGAGGTAGTTTCGCCACCACAGATTTTATTTGTTTTCCTTTTTTTCGTACGGATACGCTGGAAGTAGGTTGTGGAAGGCAGTTGGGGGTGTGGTGGAGGGAAGGCATAAGGGTAAGGCACTTGTCATACAAATATGGAACCGATTGGTGCAATCGTTTCGCCGCCACAGATTTTCTGTTTTTTTCCTTGTGCTGCGACCGATAGTTAGCGAGTGGGTGGGAGGAGGGGTTTGGGGTAGTGGTGGTGCCGTGGTGGGTATGCAGAAGGGTAAGGTACATGTGGTCAAAAACTAAAAATATGAAAGCCATAGGTGCAGTCGTTTCGCTGCTACGATTTTTTTTCGGCGAGTCAGTATATAATTATATACGGACCTGGCACTGGGCGTGATAACTGACATCTGACAAGACCCTAGTCCCGGCCGTATATTATATATATAATTATTATAAATTATATACCGTCGGACCTGGCAGTTTCGGACCTAGTTTCTCAGTTTGGACAGTTTCTGTAATTCTTTATGTCATATCATAGATATAAATGGACAGTCACAATGTCACAAACTCACAATTATATCAATCATATCATATCATTGACATTTGCAATGATATCAATCATATCATATCATTGACATTTGATTCATTGATATGACATAAAGAATAACAGAAACTGAGAAAGTGAGAAACTTAAACAGTTAAACTTCAGAAAGACACCATGACTTGAGTTTTTTTTAATGTTTTGAATTCTTGGAATTTAGTGAAGTGAAAGACAAAGGACAAAGTGAAGGACAAAGGTAAATAATTAAATAACTTCTAGAAGCTGTTTTTGTTTTTTTGTTTTTATATACCTATTTTTGGGAGCGCGGAGCGGGAAGCGCATCAGGTCTGCTGACAAAAGGAGCCCATGAGCGCTGCCGCATTACCTTATGTCTGATGAGCGCGGAGCGCTGCCGCATTACCGGTCCCACCGGAGCGCGCCCACCTCTGGTTGTTTTACAGGATCACCATTCCCAACTTCTACATCATGCATCATAATATTGGTCTGATTAGGTACATCAGGAAATATGAATTGAAATTCATGCAACAACGATTTTACTTCATGCTTCTGATTTTCGCTTAGGTGTCTCAAGTGATCATCAATGTTCCATAATATTTCAGAATTTACTAATCTCATTGGTCCTATCTCACATTGGTCATCCATTTCACTCCCTACAGGGTCACATACACCTACGGTAGCTACTGTACCGTTAACCTCACCAGATATATCAGTCAAAGTATCTTCATCAATACACTGTGCATTATTAGGTTCATTCCTGTCATGATAAGGTTTGATCATGTTGATATGACACAATTGTTCCTTCCTTCTACCAGGTATTCTAACAACATAATTCAAATCACTGACACGTTTGACTACTTCACATGGACCAGAGAACTTGGCTCTCAGAGGTTGGCTGGGAAGAGGCAACAATACTAGCACCGTGCTTCCGACCTTAAAATTCCTCATTCTAGCACCTTTATCATACCATTCCTTCATTGAATCCTGTGATTCCTTTAAGTTGTTTGCAGCAAATTCTCTTACTTTATTTAGCCTTGTCCGGAATGAGGAAACATAGTCCAACAAGTTGCCAACCTGCTGCTCCCCTCCAAGCCACTTTTCTTTGAGCAAGTTCAGTGGTCCTCTCACTGTATGACCATACACTAATTCAAATGAACTATAACCAAGTGATTCCTGTACAGCATCTCTCATGGCAAACAGTAATAGTGAGATTCCCTCATCCCAGTCCTTACTGAACTCGTCACAGTAGCATTTCATCATAGTTTTTAGGGTTTGATGATACCTTTCTATAGCTCCTTGCGACTGAGGGTGAAAAGCACTGGACATCTGATGCATTACATTTAACTCTTCCAATACTTGTTTGAATAGCTTAGATGTAAAATTACTACCCCTATCTGTCTGCACATGCTTCGGAAGGCCTACCCAAGTAAAGTATCGTATCAAAGATTTCACTATGACTTTGGTGGTTACATTTCTCAAGGGAATTGCCTCTGTGAACCTGATTGATGCACACATAATGGTCAAAAGATAGGAATTACCCGATCTAGTTTTGGGTAAGGGACCTACACAATCTAAAATAATGTGACTGAATGGTTCCTCAAAACTAGGGATGGGTTTTAGAGGAGCTTTACATATCTTTGATTTGGTTTACCTACTCGCTGGCATGTCAAACACGTCCTACGTCAGTACCGTCTCACATCTTGTTTGATTCCTGGCCAATAGAAGTTAATTAAAATCCTATTATATGTCTTCTTGACGCCTAGGTGACCTGCTATTGGCAATTCATGGGCAAGGTTTAGTAGGTCTGACCTATACTGACCTATAGCGGCTCGCTTGGTGTAGTGACTAGCGTCTTGGACTTCCACCCAGAAGGCCCGGGTTCGCGCCCACACTCGGCGCATTAAAGATTTTTCACAAGCACTGAGTCGTTACCATCCCTCATGAGCAAAGGGATGGGGTAGTAGTACAGGACCCCAATGGAAATACGCCTAATCGGCCTTATTGAGCTATCCTTAGCTAGCTTAGCATGCGCTAGCTTTAAGAACTATTATTATTATTATTATTATTACTTGGTGGGTACTACTATCTGCCTAACCACAGCCCATTCCTCCGCTGCTACTTAAGGATCACGCCATTTTCTCATTAATAGATCATTTTGGTAATAGTAACAGACTGGTAATTTCTCTGCCTCGCTAATACTCCATGCTCTCTCTGCACAGCAATGCAGATCAGTGTCCCTCTTCTGTTCTTCTATTAATTCTTCTCTGCTTATTCTGAAATCTACATCGGCTGTCCAAATGTTCCAACCTCTATTGCCACTATCAGTTTCCTCAAGCAACTCGCTAGTGTTAACATCCCCTTCAATATCTTCCTCTTTACTCTTTGATCTAGTTACAGCACAGGCACTAAAAACATGTGGGTAGGTTTCGACCAAAACATCTTCTACAGCTGGCTCACTATTCATACAAAGATTTGGCAAAACCTTGTCACCTGCGAGGTCATTTCCCAATATTACTCCTACCCCTTCCACCGGAAGCTTAGGCCTGATTCCCACAGTAACCCTACCAGAGACCAAATTTGAATCAAGTTGGACATTGTGAAGTGGTACTTTTACAGTACCCATTTCTACTCCATTAATGTGTACATCTTTTCCACTGTAAGACTTATCTGAGAACTTAACCACACTCTCTAACACTAATGTTTGGCTAGCTCCGGTGTCCCGTAATATTCTCACTGGTTTATGTTCTTCATCTAACAAGCCAATAGTTCCCTCTGATATGAAAGGTGTAAATCCCTGGTCAATCACCGATAAAGGTTTACTTACCATATACGATCCAACAGGCTGCACTGGGTTAGGATCTCTACACTATCTCTCCTTATGTCCTTCTTTGCCACACTTAAAGCATTTTCCTCTGAATCTATACAATGCTTTCTCATACCCATTTCCACTGGCTTTGTTCTTGTCCTGTGACTCGTTTCCTTTAGAGTACGTTCCGTCATATCTCCCCTGCCATGATCGTGTTTAGTTATCAATTCGGTTCTTTGAAACAGAGTGAGCTAACAAATAATCATCTGCAATTCCTGCCACATTACAAAGATCATAATTTCTGAATTTATCCAACCAGACACGAACATCAGTAGGAATACAATCCTTAAAGTCTTCAATAAGAATTAATTGTCTCAATTTATCATAGCTTTCATCTACATTAGCAGCACGACACCATCTATCAAATAGAAGCACTTTTTCTCTGGCAAATTCTATACAAGATTGGTCACCCTGAAGCTGGCACTTTCGAAACATTCTTCTGTAGGTTTCTGGTACCAACTCGAAAGCCTTAAGGACATTACTCTTTACAACTTCATAGTCTTTGCACTGGTCGATAGACAAGTTTGAAAATACATCCTGAGCTCTGCCTGTGAATTTAGCCTGAAGTAAAACAGTCCAAAACTCCCTAGGTCAACCTTGAATTTCTGCCAGTTTCTCAAAATTATAAAATACCTTTCGACATCCGATTCCTTGAAAGGTGGCACTAATGCAATTGCATCCTTCGAACGAAAGCGGTTTGTCACAGAATCTTCCTTATTCATATGTCTGTTTTCTTGTATTTCCAATCTCCTCATTTCCAGTTGAAGTTCTAGCTTACGATTTTCTGCTTCCAGTTCTATTTTCCTCATTTCCATTCGTCTCTCTGGAGGTTCCCACAACACGATACGATCCCATGCAATTTCGTCTAAAACTTCTTCATTAATAAAATGTTCTATTAAAAGTTTTAGCATTTCAAGCTTTTTGAAGTCAGACTTTATCTCCACTTTGTAATGAGAACCCAATTTAACCAAATCTGCTTTCTTACACTTATTAAGCAACTCCACCGAAGGAGTCTCAACAAACTGTTCAACCAAAGACATTTTGAATGAAAATGAACACTTCACAATTCACTCGTGCAACTTCTCTGTATTCGCTCCCGGTCAGGCCCCCACATATGTTACGTCCCCTTCTCTTTTCAGGAGAATAAACTATTCGTAAAGGCTACTTTGTCCTTCATAAGTTTCTTAAAGGACAAACATTAAATACTTGGTTAATTAAAGTTGGCAGACAATGAAACTTTTAATTAAAACAAAACTAATTGACATATTTACAAATAAGAAAATTATAGAATATAACATTGCACGAGATAATTGGTTTGCTAGAATTGTTGCACATTAGTTCTAATTCTTCCATTATTTACTTATGCAACAAGACACATCAAAACGGCTTCAATAGGTTTCACGAACAGTTTTATGGTCACCTCATTATCACTGTAATAGCCTATTAACACAAAGACATCCGAATTGTAAACACATTCCATCCGCAGTTCAACACATGTTTCTCACACTAATTGATTAGTGGGAGCCCATAAGCCAGGGCAGACCATAACATCAGCAACAACGCCACACTGGCAGACAGCCATGGCCCCCACAGTCCCCACTGGTCACTCATCAGCTACAATATCAGGATCCCGTTACTCCAGCATAACAGGTCGCCATAGAACACCTCCATAGTCACAAACATCGACAAGTCCAAGGGATGCGCTCTACCACCATCTCTGCTACGAACGTTGGTGCATCGCCACACATATACACTCCTTGTGGCCCGACAGGTCACCATAGGAGAGTTCCATCGCCACAATTGTCGACAGGCCTCAGGAATGTGCTCTACCATCCTCCCTTCCACAGACTGGTTGCTGTGAAGAGTAAAGTAGATCCCAAACGTCCTGTACTGCTGCTTGGTTATCACTCCCCCCTGGCAAATCACCACCACCACATTATGACTCTTATTCTAGTCGACCTTTACAACCATGAAACCCAAAACATCTATTCAATACCCTGAAGCTTCGAACGAAGGCATAAGCTCAGACAGGAAACTAAGAGTGAATCAGTGATACATCTAAAGCAATCCAACCTCTCGTCAACCACAAACTCGAACTTTGAACCACAAACTCGAACTTGGAATGAAACCCCCAAACATATACAAAACTATGAAATACCTTTTAAACCAAACAGACAATTCTCATAATCATAATAACATATAAACATAGTATACACCAATAATTGACAAACCATAAGAGACTGAAGCAATCTCATAACACATTTAACCAATTGTCTGAGATGGTCATGGCACTTTGCTTTACAGTTAAGACCTTTACCACACAGATTGAAGCTCTCCAGCACTCTGTTGCCCAGCTTGTGAGTACTCAAGCGGCTGGTCATTCAACCAATTCATCCACTCCCAACACTGTACATAATCTGGAAAATATGAGACTGACAATACGTGAAGAAGTGAGAGAGATGAGAGAGCAGGAGAAGAGAGCCAAGTCAGTGATTCTGCGGGGCTTCCCTAATAAGAGTCCCCAGCAGGTAAGTCAGTCTGTGAGGGAAATTGCTAAGCATTTGATTGGGAGGGAGATCTGTGTGGATGGCATTACATGTATTAGTAGGGAAAATGGTCTCTTTCGCGGTACCATTCCTGATTTTGAGGACAGGAAGGCCATTCTCTCCAAGGCCAAAAACCTGAAAGAATCTCCACATCACTCCTCCATTTATATTCACAGAGATCTCACTTATGTCCAGAGGCAGGCTCTTCACACCAGACGATCAACGCAGGGTGCTACCGGAGGGTCTACTGCCGATATTTGTGCCCCCTCTGTGAGGGGATGGGGAACCAGAGCTGGGGGCGTGCCTGCTGCTGGTGCGGATGCGACACCATCCCGCTCGCGGGGTGGGACAGCTGGCGACGAGGGTTGTCTTAACAGTCCCGGTGTCGAGGCAGCTAGCGGTGGGTGGCCCTCGGTTCATGGTGGCCCTCTTAACAATGGGGTTGTTTCAGCGCCAAACACGAGCGCTGTTGTTACAGTTGGAGCCGGGGCTGTTTTGGCTTCAGATGAACCCCTTGCTGATGATTTAAACAAATTATGTTGTCCTCAGGTGCACATAGCACCTTTTTTCACATGTACATAGCACACATTAATACTAATTCTATAACAAACAAAATTAATTATATTTTTACATTTTTATATGATTATAATGTATCAGTTTTGTGTGTAAGTGAGACATGGTTGCTTCCTTCTGTATCTAGCTCTGTCATTGATATCCCTGGTTTTAATATACTGAGGAAGGATGTTATGGGTACTATTCCTAAACACGGGGTATGTATGTATATTTGTTCAAATATCAAATTTATTGAGATTCCCACTAATGTTCCTAATGTGGTGGTTGCTCATCTTTCGGATTATGATTTGTATATTGTTTCAGTTTATCGCCCTCCATCATAATTATAGCGACCTTGAAAATAATTATCTGCTGGATTTCCTTTTCAGCTTTTGTTTGGGAAAAGAGGTCCTTTTAATGGGGGACTTTAACCTGCCTCAAGTTAAATGGAATGAGGATTTGCCTACTCGGGGACTTACTAGTTTTCAATTGCTCTTTTACAATTGCTTTGCAGCATTAGGATTAACTCAGTGGGTAAAAGAACCCACTTTTACTCTATCGGGCAATATTTTAGATATAATATTAACTTCTGATGATCAGAGAATTGGTGAGGTCCAGGTAATGCCTCCTCTACCGAACTGTGGGCATTCTTCTGTTCTATGTTCATATGTATTCCAGGATAATTATGCAACGTGAGTCTGAACCCTCTTCTACCAGATTGTGGCACAAGGGAAATTATGTTATGATAAACAGATACCTGACCGATATTGACTGGGACTATGAATTTGCTAATTTGGATACCAGTCACATGTTTACCAGACTGTGTGATATTTTATCCCCACTGATAGGCAGATATGTTCCTTTTAAGAATCACGACTGTTCAATAAACACCACCCTGGCCTGTCAAACCTCCCCTAACACTGGAAAGGAGAAGGAGTTACTTGTGGAATCAATATCAATTATTTCGGAGAACACATGGTAGAAGGTCAGAGGAGGCTATGGCTGCATTTAGACTGTTTTTAGATATTAATTCTCAATTTAGAAATTTTGCAATAAGAAGTCAATCTCAATATGAATTCTCTCTTGCTCTACAAAAGATGTATTCAGTGGGGTCCTGCAGGGGTCAGAGCTTGGACCATTGCTCTTTATATTGTATATTATTTTCCTGACATATAACATTGCCTCTTTAACAAAAAAATTTGCTGACGACCTAAAATTATATATAAAAATTTCAACCACTTCTGATGAGGATATAATTTCCAACATGACTACTTGTCAAAATGATATAAACACTAAAATGCCCCAGAAGGAGAAGCCCACCACAGAAGCCATGAACGAACACCACACAGAAACACCAAAGGAAAGGTCCACAGAACGAAAGGACCAGCTGACCGAGCCAGCCATTTCAGACAGCCCAAGCCCGCAGGGCTAAACAGCTCCAGGACACACCCATTTACCTTTTCTAAAACTGACCATTTTCCACACCTCACGTACACTAACCCCCTCGTGTCCTACACTTCTAACTACAAAGATGATGAACAGGAATATACATTCATATTAAAAACACCCATGCCTGTCCCGACGTTGAGCCAATGCCAACACATCAGACAGCCATAATTATATCTATGTATGTTCTTGCATCCGAGAAGTAGATGTTATATATCTTAGAAGTTAAAACACCCACGCTGTCCCTAGACCTCGTATATCATTTTCCATGACGAGTATAGATATATGTAACCCGTGCTCAGTCGCCCCTTGCATTGCTCCTCTAGTAACTAAGTATTAATATTAACATTCCCTAACATCTTGTCTTGCCAGACTAAGCTTCTGAAGACCCATCGCCCCATAAATCTATGTATGCAATCCTTAGGTTAAGTATTTTTATCCGCCATTGTGTTCACCTTTTTCCATTTACTTTCCACAATTGTCATACATCTTCCCCTTGCCTCCTTCGTATCCACAGTCCACACTACGCCAATTTACTTCGTGTCTTACACCTCTTACCCCAACCAGAGATTATATAAGATAACCTGGTTATCAGTATCTGTCATAAGTACCCCGAAACAATAACTAAGTACCCCTACGAACTGCCACTGTGGTTGGTATTTTATATTTAATAGAAAACGCAGTTCCCAGGGCCAACTAATAGTATCCATAACCCTCTGACTGATCACATAACTCTATCTTTTCCAGACTCATATACCACCCCATAGTTGCATTCCCCGGTAGCATTTGGCTAACGTATTCTACTGCCTTTTCAAACTTCCATATCAATTGTAGCCTAATGCCACCCCCACGCCCAGGGACCTTAGGGGCAAAATTTCCCTGTAGCCCTTGAACTCTCCCCCCCCCTCTCATTAAGACACCCGCGCTTCTCGACTCTTGTCCGACCTAGCCTCTCTCTCATACCTCTTGAAGATCCTTGAATTGTCCGTTACTAACGCTCTCCAACCTTTTATATATATACTCCTATCCAGCCTACCTTCACTTAGTAGGCCAGAACAACATTAGAACTTTACTAGCCCCTTGCATGCCATCTATTCTCTTACAACACATTCACAACCCTGCACCCAATGGTCGTCGGTGCGAGGCTAGCCGCCCCGCCAGTAACTAACTTCTATTGTCATACTTCCAGATAAATGTGGCAGAGTTAGCAACCCAGTCTCCACCATATCCAGCAAACCCTACAATTAACAACCAGCCGAGTAAAACCAGCTAGCTAAGGCACCTTCGGTTTTGGTATTAAAGACACTCACATCTGTCTCATACACAGAGGGTTATTACAAACACTGGTGATATGGCAAGCCCCTAGCCACAGCCGCCGGACGACTATATCAGAGAGGGCGCCCAGCTCCCCCTTTTTGCCCACCCGAGGAGGGAGACCCCCACCCCCGCGGAGGTATACCTGGCCCCTGTTTTGACTCTCGAGTCATTGCCAGGTAGCACAGGAATTCTTCCTATCAATGAACTAACCATGAATGACTAACACCTTTACTAACCTCTATTACCTCACAATAAACCATTTACCTTTCTTGCATGCTCTGATCACTAAATTAGCACCTCAGCTATACCATAGAATGAAGATTGAACAATCTAGAGAGACGCTCCTATCACAGCTGTCCCCATCCTCCTCGCAAAGTAGATCCAGTCTCTCTCCCCTAAATACGTCCAGTATAGCCAAAATAGTACCTCTTACTAAGGCTCAGTTATATGAAAATATAAAGGCTTCCTATCGCCCTGTGCCACAACAGTAAATACCATCTTACCTAGTCCCCATATCTATTGAGAGCTCAATTAAGTCCATAAGACTCGAGATCCCTACTGTCTGCAGGGTCCAGAACCGAGCCTATAAATCTAACTCCCGCCCCCAGTCAAATCAGTTGAAAGCTAGACACCAACCAGGGGTCACTACCCTGCAGTTAATTTCTAGCTCTGCCCTTGTGTTGTTCCGGAGTGAGATCCCAGAACCGGCAGACTCCGTGGCAGATTTGGATAGAAGGACCTGCCCACGTATTGAAGAACTTCACACATATGGCCCCCCTGGACGGCCGCGGAACCAGTCGTTAGCCCCCAACATCATGGACGCAAGATAACCAGGACCAGACCCATCAGATACTACCCAAGATTCCCTTTAGCAGTACTACATATTACTGTGCTGTTTTAGATTCACTAATTAATATTTCTACGAAGTGGCTAAGACCTTGCCCAGTGTAATTCATACTTAACCATTCCATTTGGGACGTACTAAGCGATCAGTGCTCTTTAATTAACAGGCGACCTTGACTCTCGTAATTACCTTATTCAGATATTAAAACTAGTGATATCTAACGTTCGCCCACTGATTTGCGTTCTATGTATTTCTGAAACAAGGATATAAAACTTAGATCAGTACCCCCTGAGGTTACTAGAATTCCCGTGCTCTAAAAATGCGTGTCTAATCTAGTCTGTGAACTACTACTTGTGCACCAGAGCTACCAGTAATAAATCTAACAGTGAATATGAATCTATAAGTAACATTGATGGTCTTCGGTATATAAACCTGTGAAATCAAAGCCAGTGATCAGAAGATTAATACCTGAACGTTGGAAGTGGGAGACTAGGCTCCATCCAGATCCACTTATGCTAGTGTTGTTCAATTCTATTATATTGTCTTACACAAGTATTCTGCAGTGGTATATCAATAAACGTGATCATGTAACTTGCTACCATGTGTTTCTTTGTGTTCTCTATTCCTCATATCTTGTATTGTGCATGCAGCCTTATATACCCAGTCAATTTAGAACTCACATTACCCAAGTTAAACCTGTAGAAAAACAGGGCATAACAAACACACTTCTCAGGGTGGTTGATTCCTGGGGTTTAAAAATGAATATTAACAAATGTGTTCACCTTAGGTTTACCAGGAGACCAGTAAATTGGGAGAGGATTGGTCACACTGGTTTTTACTACTTAGAGAATTCTCCCATTCCTCTCGAGGGATTCCGCTACTGACCTAGGCATCACAGTGGACTCCGGAATGAAGTTTCATCAGCATATAGCCAATATAGTAAACAAAGCTAGTGGAGTCATGAATAATATCCTTAACCTAAGAAGTGCGCATGGGGGGTATGAGACACCACACTCCTGTGCTGACGTATTTGAGCTGTTCCCATCACTAACATCGTTATTTTACCATAAATAGCATTAATACTTATCCATATGCGCCTATTATAGGTTGATTATAAAGGTATTAACCTGTTACAACAATAAAACAAGTGGAAACAATGTTTGGATGGTCAAAATCGGCGATACAGGCCGGGAGTTACATAATGTATGGCTGAGGCAACCTCCCTGCCCTCCACCCCTCCTCTTATCTGGAGAGACACTGTTCCGCAATAGTCTCTCTCTCGCTCTTTCCCACGCTTGGTAACAGTGATGACAACGCCCTGCTACCAACTCGCTAATGTTAGCACGAAAATTAACCACAGAATAAGGGAATAACAGGGAAATAGGTGATAACTGAAGGGGAGGAAAGTGGGGAAGGAGGGGAGGTGGAGGAGTGATATTTGGCATGGCTTAGGGGATTTTTTTTTTTTTTTTTTTTTGGGTGTTTTAAATGGATTTTTTTCCCCCTTACTCTTAAGAGTCTTCCCGCAGTCCGCCGGGGGAACTATTAAGAGTCTCCCCGCAGTTCCCGGGTTTTAAGGCCACAGTTAACAGGGAACCCTCTTTTATGATGCCATTATATATTTCTCATGTACGGCCTCTTCTTGAGTACTCCTCCTCTTTGTGGCACCTCGAGTACATAGGTGATTCCAAACTTATAGAAGCAGTTCAGAGGCACTGGACGAAGTGTATCAGGGGTCTGGAGAGTCTGTGTTATGCAGAGCGACTTATGCTGCATTTTCTGTTACCCCAAAGTCTGATAACCCACTCTCATTATAGTGGGGTGGCACAAAATGAACAATACTTTTAAATATATACATTATATGGACAACCTTTCCTGACTATTTTTAAGAATGAAAGTAATATGCATTGCAGAATAATTACTACAAAGCAAATAAAGACAAAATAAAAGCGAAATAGCGTAATATACCAAATATCATGAGGTATGTCAGGGACTGGAATAATCGACAACAGAACATATCGGCAATAAATTTGAATATATACAATTTAAGATGTTTTGTGACATTACATATTAGGTGAAATTATAAAACATATTTATTTGTTTAATAGTAGAGCAAGAAATATTCGCATACATAGACATTTCAATAATTCTGAGGAGTGACAGATTAATTACCGTGACGAACACTGATTTTCTGAACTTGACTCTTGGTCAAGGTCACAAGGCTAGATCCCCCCCCCCCCTCGATATCTCTACAGATGCATTTTGTGTTACCACCACTGATAAGCCATTGGGCTTTTGGCAGAAAATGCCAAAAATTGTCAGTGATATCCGAGACATGTTTACATACAGTGTTCTCATCGTCCAGCATATTACTGCTTCATATTCATCAGCCAAACTTAAAATAGCCCTATATAATATTTAAAAATGATCACTAGAACAATACACTATACCATGTAGGAAGTCTTCTGGAGAAATTGGGCAAATTTAGAAAAAAAATGCAAGATAAACTAAAGCACAAATGTATGCTAGAATAGCATTGACAAATCGCTAGATAGTCACCAGACACTAAACACTTGTATGTCACTAGAAAACATATGTTGGAGTATCTAGAATAATCTTTAACAATCGAAACATCTCTCCAATTCCTTAAAATAGGGAAACTAACTTGAATATCGCTAGAATTCATCAAATCTTGATGTCGCTAGATGGAAGTGTTGGAAGTGATTCGCTGGATTTAGCGGTAGCAGCTACATTGGCAACATCGTACCAAGAACCTTCATTCCGTTATAATAGCTGCGTTTTCTGTTACCCCAAAGTCTGATAACCCACTCTCATTATAGTGGGGTGGCACAAAATGAACAAGGGGCGATCCAGACTTTTAAATATATACATTATATGGACAACCTTTCCTGACTATTTTTAACAATGAAAGTAAATATGCATTGCAGAATAATTACTACAAAGCAAATAAAGACAAAATAAAAGCGAAATAGCGTAATATACCAAATATCATGAGGCATGTCAGGGACTGGAATAATCGACAACAGAACATATCGGCAATAAATTTGAATATATACAATTTAAGATGTAAGTTGTGACATTACATATTAGGTGAAATTATACAACATATTTATTTGTTTAATAGTAGAGCAAGAAATAATAGCATACAAATAGTGCATTTTGTGTTACCACCACTGATAAAGCCATTGGGCTTTTGGCAGAAAATGCAAACAATTATCAGTGATATCCGAGACATGTTTACATACAGTGTTCTCATCGTCCACCATATTACTGCTTCATATTCATCAGCTAACTTAAAATAGCCCTATATAATATTTAATTATCACTAAACCAATACACTATACCATGTAGGAAGTCTTCTGGAGAAATAGGGCAAATTTAGACAAAAATGCAAGATAAACTAAATCACAAATGTATGCTAGAATAGCATTGACAAATCGCTAGATAGTCACCAGACACTAAAAACTTGTATGTCACTAGAAAACATATGTTGGAGTATCTAGAATAATCTTTAACAATCGAAACATCTCTCCAATTCCTTAAAATAGGGAAACTAACTTGAATATCGCTAGAATTCATCAAATCTTGATGTCGCTAGATGGAAGTGTTGGAAGTGATTCGCTGGATTTAGCGGTAGCAGCTACATTGGCAACATCGTACCAAGAACCTTCATTCCGTTATAATAGCTGCGTTTTCTGTTACCCCAAAGTCTGATAACCCACTCTCATTATAGTGGGGTGGCACAAAATGAACAAGGGGCGATCCAGACTTTTAAATATATACATTATATGGACAACCTTTCCTGACTATTTTTAACAATGAAAGTAAATATGCATTGCAGAATAATTACTACAAAGCAAATAAAGACAAAATAAAAGCGAAATAGCGTAATATACCAAATATCATGAGGCATGTCAGGGACTGGAATAATCGACAACAGAACATATCGGCAATAAATTTGAATATATACAATTTAAGATGTAAGTTGTGACATTACATATTAGGTGAAATTATACAACATATTTATTTGTTTAATAGTAGAGCAAGAAATAATAGCATACAAATAGTGCATTTTGTGTTACCACCACTGATAAAGCCATTGGGCTTTTGGCAGAAAATGCAAACAATTATCAGTGATATCCGAGACATGTTTACATACAGTGTTCTCATCGTCCACCATATTACTGCTTCATATTCATCAGCTAACTTAAAATAGCCCTATATAATATTTAATTATCACTAAACCAATACACTATACCATGTAGGAAGTCTTCTGGAGAAATAGGGCAAATTTAGACAAAAATGCAAGATAAACTAAATCACAAATGTATGCTAGAATAGCATTGACAAATCGCTAGATAGTCACCAGACACTAAAAACTTGTATGTCACTAGAAAACATATGTTGGAGTATCTAGAATAATCTTTAACAATCGAAACATCTCTCCAATTCCTTAAAATAGGGAAACTAACTTGAATATCGCTAGAATTCATCAAATCTTGATGTCGCTAGATGGAAGTGTTGGAAGTGATTCGCTGGATTTAGCGGTAGCAGCTACATTGGCAACATCGTACCAAGAACCTTCATTCCGTTATAATAGCTGCGTTTTCTGTTACCCCAAAGTCTGATAACCCACTCTCATTATAGTGGGGTGGCACAAAATGAACAAGGGGCGATCCAGACTTTTAAATATATACATTATATGGACAACCTTTCCTGACTATTTTTAACAATGAAAGTAAATATGCATTGCAGAATAATTACTACAAAGCAAATAAAGACAAAATAAAAGCGAAATAGCGTAATATACCAAATATCATGAGGCATGTCAGGGACTGGAATAATCGACAACAGAACATATCGGCAATAAATTTGAATATATACAATTTAAGATGTAAGTTGTGACATTACATATTAGGTGAAATTATACAACATATTTATTTGTTTAATAGTAGAGCAAGAAATAATAGCATACAAATAGTGCATTTTGTGTTACCACCACTGATAAAGCCATTGGGCTTTTGGCAGAAAATGCAAACAATTATCAGTGATATCCGAGACATGTTTACATACAGTGTTCTCATCGTCCACCAAATTACTGCTTCATATTCATCAGCTAACTTAAAATAGCCCTATATAATATTTAATTATCACTAAACCAATACACTATACCATGTAGGAAGTCTTCTGGAGAAATAGGGCAAATTTAGACAAAAATGCAAGATAAACTAAATCACAAATGTATGCTAGAATAGCATTGACAAATCGCTAGATAGTCACCAGACACTAAAAACTTGTATGTCACTAGAAAACATATGTTGGAGTATCTAGAATAATCTTTAACAATCGAAACATCTCTCCAATTCCTTAAAATAGGGAAACTAACTTGAATATCGCTAGAATTCATCAAATCTTGATGTCGCTAGATGGAAGTGTTGGAAGTGATTCGCTGGATTTAGCGGTAGCAGCTACATTGGCAACATCGTACCAAGAACCTTCATTCCGTTATAATAGCTGCGTTTTCTGTTACCCCAAAGTCTGATAACCCACTCTCATTATAGTGGGGTGGCACAAAATGAACAAGGGGCGATCCAGACTTTTAAATATATACATTATATGGACAACCTTTCCTGACTATTTTTAACAATGAAAGTAAATATGCATTGCAGAAATTACTACAAAGCAAATAAAGACAAAATAAAAGCGAAATAGCGTAATATACCAATATCATGAGGCATGTCAGGGACTGGAATAATCGACAACAGAACATATCGGCAATAAATTTGAATATATACAATTTAAGATGTAAGTTGTGACATTACATATTAGGTGAAATTATACAACATATTTATTTGTTTAATAGTAGAGCAAGAAATAATAGCATACAAATAGTGCATTTTGTGTTACCACCACTGATAAAGCCATTGGGCTTTTGGCAGAAAATGCAAACAATTATCAGTGATATCCGAGACATGTTTACATACAGTGTTCTCATCGTCCACCATATTACTGCTTCATATTCATCAGCTAACTTAAAATAGCCCTATATAATATTTAATTATCACTAAACCAATACACTATACCATGTAGGAAGTCTTCTGGAGAAATAGGGCAAATTTAGACAAAAATGCAAGATAAACTAAATCACAAATGTATGCTAGAATAGCATTGACAAATCGCTAGATAGTCACCAGACACTAAAAACTTGTATGTCACTAGAAAACATATGTTGAAGTATCTAGAATAATCTTTAACCCGGGAGCTGCAGGGAGACTCTTAAGAGTTCCCCCGGCGCACTGCGGGGAGACTCTTAAGAGTCAGAGAAAAAAAAAATCAACTTTTGACATCGAAAAAAAAAAAAAAAAAAATTTTGGCCCCTGGGCCATGCAAAATCTCAGTCCTCTACCTCCCCTCCTTCCCCACTTTCCTCCTCTCCTTCAGTTATCACCTATTTTCCCTGTTCTTCTTCTTCTTATTGTTTAAATGTGCAGTTTGCTTGGAGGGTTGTGGTGTCTCCAGATTACTGCACAGGCGTTTTAGGAGGGGTGAAAAGAACAATTGTTAGTATAATAGGGGTTAGGAGAGATAGTAAAGGTGGATTTTATACTACTGTACTGTATATGAGGGGTAAGTTTGTCGTTGTCTTTTGAGGTCAGGGTGATTTAAGTCTAGGTGAGGGTGAGGTCAGAGATGATGATGATGATCAGTTGCAGTACAGTACAGTACTGTACTGCTCTATGTGTACTGTGTGATTCAAGTCAAGGTGAGGGTGAGGTCAGAGATGATGATGATGATGATCAGTGGTGGTATAGTACAGATTCAGTTGGATGGTAATTTTATATGCTTGTGATTTTGTTTGTTGTTCTGATGTAGGTTCCTAGGGCTGATGCGATGACATGTTTACTGTGCTGTGGTAGGTCTCCTCCACCTAGGATATGCTTGATGTTGAATGTTCCTCCTTGTTGGGTTACTACACTTCTGAGGTGGGTGCGGGCACCGTAATGTCTGTGGCAGTGGAGTAGATAATGCTCCACTGTCTCAGGTGTGAGGCAGTACGGGCAATTTTCATTTGCTTGCAGTCCCATCCTGTACATATGCCCTCCCAGTCTGGTGTGTCCTGTTCTGAGGCGGAGAGCCGCGGTGTTTAAGGCTTTGTTCTTGTAGATGGAGTGTTTCCACACTGACCACTCTGACTTGATGTTACTGTATTGTGTGCCAGCTATGGTTATTTTCCACTCTTCCTTGAAGTCTTGGAGGACGTCTTCTCTGAGGATGTTTGTCCGGTCGGTTGTGGTGTAGGGTATGACTGTTGTTAGGTGGAAGGAGTGCATCCCTTTGGCTAGTCCATCCACTATTTCATTATGGAGGATGTCAATGTGGCTGGGTACCCATTGGAGGGATATTGTATATCCTTGAGAGTGGAGGGTGGTGAGGAGTTGGATCATAGGGTATACTATTTCCTTGTTTGTCTTGGTGTTATAGTTGATGGCTTGTATGGCACTTTTGGAGTCACAGCAAATGGTGTAGGCACTTACTGGGAGGGTGTTGATGATCTCAAGTGCAC
The DNA here is from genome assembly GCA_032716605.1 of Paralithodes platypus. NCBI lineage: Eukaryota > Metazoa > Arthropoda > Malacostraca > Decapoda > Lithodidae > Paralithodes > Paralithodes platypus. The sequence goes on along the minus strand of CM064485.1, from coordinate 25,914,494 downwards.
GGAGGAGTCCATAGAGCTCTGCTGTAAACACTGTGGTTTGTTTGGGTAGCTTCCATCCCATGGTAAGGTGAAATTTTGGGATCCATAATGCTGAAGACACAGATTTGCTGTTGTTATTACTGGTACTGATGCGTGATCCATCTGTGTATACGTGGGTGGAATTTTGGTGCTGGGTGTGGAGGACTTCGAGAAACTCTTGCTTGAGGTCAGCCGAGTTGTTTTTCTTGGTTGTTGAGTTGATGAGGTCTGTCTGGACTGTGGGTGGGATGTATTCCCATGGTGGGACTGGTGGTACCATGGGGGTTGAGTGGCAACCAAGGAATATGCGTGATTTTCTATGTATAATTTGCCCTACGCGCTCTCGGAAGGGTGCTTTATGGATGGGAGCTCCTTGAGGCTGTACTGGTACATTGCGGAGAGATGCAGAGAATAGCGTCAGAGGAGGCCCCCTAACCGAGTTTGTTTACATCGGCTTTTTGCAGTTTCTTCGAGCTCGTCCCGGGACTCGAATTCTTGCGATTCCACAGGACTGTCCTTTGCATCGGCGCTAGCGCAGAGTACTAAAGCTCGGTGCGATGCGATGCTATGATATTGAGGGATAGCTTTAACCCGGGCCTTTGAGTACCAGCGACGTATGTTATATTATATTCTAACTATATTTAGACGATATTATGTAGTTTAGGAAGGATCTGTGGTAGTTAAAAGTGTTGGTTGAGGTAACTTGAAGCCTTAATTTGTTGCTGACGGTCCTTCCTAAGCTGAATAAAATTGTCTATTAGTTTCCAAAATATGAGGAAATAGACATCCCTGGTACTGAACGGGTTAAGTAGGTCAAGTTGCCCGGGCCTGACATCTACCAATAAAATTTTGACAGTGCGGGCTCGATCCGCCGACCCTCTGATCAGCAGCCGACGCTCAACTGACTATGCCACGGCTCGTTATAACCTACATAGACGACTGCATTAACCCTATCTGGTCCGAGGTGGTATATATATTTTTTATTAATCTCCCTGTTTCACTCCATTAGTTTGGAGGACATTCAGGTTAATTTATAAGTTAAATATATTATCACCTCATTAGTTTGGCGATTAAATGGCCACTAGTAGGGTCATTTGCTTGGAATCCGTGACCATTTTGTTCCTACCTTTTTCTCTCGATGGATTTGACAACCTGAACCATTTTAAAGGAAAATTAGCTCTGAAAAATGACGGCTAACTCTGCTAGAGCCCAATATTCAAAATGGCCACCAACACCATCTTGAAAAACATGAAATGTAGGGCGGGTGCCCGACCCCGAAAGGGGTTGAAATAGGGGAGCTATCCCCCCGCCAAAGGCGGCTTTCTAGGGCCTTTCCTAGCTGATGCTGAGAGGATTGGGTTCTAGTCATGTGGTGATGGGCTGGTCTATCAGAGTGAGAACTGAGCGATCTCTGCCATACCCATAGCTTACTCTGACTGTTCCTTTAACTTATATATTTTCTAGATCTCAAGTGACGGCGTCTTTTCCGTGGATTGACCTCCCAATCTACCAAGATTGGAAGCCAAAGCGTCACATTTTTCCCTTGCCCCTCAACTTTCTCTTAATAATTGCTGAGGGGCACAGGGCCCTGGGTGGGGCTTTGGTTTCCCGGGCGTTTCCGCACCCTCCTCAGCTCCCCGCCATGGAGTGGCTTCGGTCACCCAGGCTTTATTGTGGTCGGCAGGAAGGGTTCTGTGGGGGCGCTCGGTTATGGCCTTGGAATTGCTCGGGGCCTTGGGGCTGTTCGGCCAGGCAGCTTGGGGAACAACAACAACAACAACAACATGAAATGTAATATCTCTGGCATCAGATGAGCTACAAGGACGAATGAGGTGTCCTTTTTCACTAATTCTGGCATTACAAATCCACTGGAATGGTTATTGTATTATATTGTATTGTATTGTTATTGTATTGTATTATACTAATTGTACATACTAATCTGCCACTTCACTGTCACTACATGATTCACTGTATGAGCCACTATCAGAATCACTGTCCTCACTTTCGCTGCTATCATCACTGTTGTTCTCTGCCTGTGCTGTATATCTAATATTACTTTTTTACTGTTTCAGATGGATCGCATGCCCATCTGATGAAAATCGCCGACTTGTGAAGTGACCGAAACAATGGATAATAGAAGAGAGAGTGAAGAGTTACCAGACAAGACATTAAATGAATACGAGTGCATTTTACTCTGTGGTAAGCGATGTACCGCAGATGATCGTTTGGAAAACATTACACCTGAGAAGTGGGAATCCATCCGGGAAAAGTCTTTACAATGGAAAGAACTTGATAAGTTTCAACATATACATGAAAATGTGGATTGGGAGAAGGGACCAAAGGGTCACCACATGCATAGCACTTGTTACGCATCATTATCCAGCAAGCGCAAGCTCTCTCAAGCCGAAAAACGCAAACACAAATCCGAGGAACGTCTTGAAAGAGATGAAGCATCAGATCAACAAGACCCTTCCCCAGAGGCCAGTGCACCTAAAAGGCTCCGCTCCAGTATGGGTGTCCTTCACGATAAGACTCTATGTGTGTGGTGCATGAAAGGGGCATACAAGAGTAGTGATCGTGACAAGCAGATTTTACTCCTATCAACAGTAGATGCCTGGACTAAATTCAAGTTACATACTGTCCGTCTGGAAGATGAGGTCATGAGATTGAGACTTGACACTCTGATTGCATCCATCCCAGATAGTCAAACAGCATTTGGGTTGGAAATCCGCTACCATCGTGCGTGCTGGCGCAAATATGTAAGCGACCACAAGCCCCTTTCAGATGAAAGCACTCAACATCTGCAGCGTGTAAACCTCCGAGAGGCCCAAGCTCTCTTCTTCCATCATATTCGTCAAGTCATCTTCAAAGACCATGAAATTCGCACACTGCAAGGCCTGCTGCAGGACTATAAGCGCATTATCTCAAATCACGGACATAACTCGGTAGTAAAATCCAGCTACTTAAAGGAAATTCTCGTCAATGAATTTGGGGAAGACATCGGATTTCATGAACGGATTCAAAAGAATGTGAGTGAACTGGTATATGATACAACAGCAGCAGGTACATACATTGAGGCGGCAATATCTTCATTGGGTGTCAGCAATGATCAATTGGTGATGAATGTTGCGGCACAACTCAAAGAGCAAGTCATCAGGACAAATACTATTCCCTGGCTCCCATATATACACGAGTTGGAGAGAGAAGAAGACCTCAGTGAGCTCCTGCTGAAGCTGCTCACGTGGCTGAAACACTCAAATAAGTCTGCAATTGATGACAGTCCATCCGTCCGATCGATTGCATCTATCCTCACAAGCTACATCACTGGAAAATGCACTGCATTTGAGATAAATATCTCTGTCTTGCTACATGGACTGACCAAGAGTAGGGAGATAGTCGACATAATGCACAAAGATGGACTGGGCATCAGTTACAATGACGTACTTATGCTGCGAGATTTTTGGGTGGTCAATGACCTCAAGTGCTCATCTGATTGCCCCTTCGAACTAGCTGAGGGTAAGCCTGCTATCGCTATAGTCGACAACGATGACTTCAAGAGCGACACACTGACCGGTGCTGGCCAGTCACACCGCACTAATGTCATGTTTGTGCAGCCAGAATCATTTGATACAGAACTTCCTTCCGAGAATCACGAGGATAGGCCAGTTCCCGGTGCCAACTTTGCATCAAACCTCTCGACAACTCTCAAAGAGCTCGGAAGTGAAATGCAAAAAGTCAACCCATACAAGACAGCGAAGCGTGGGGAACCACCTCTCAGGAAGCCACCAGCTGATCAAAGTACTCCTCCTCCCGACACATCGGTGCAAAGAATTCGTGGTGTGATCCATGCATTGGCAAGATGACCGAACGAGACCTAAGCCAGAAGAACAGACTGTGCCTGGGTTTTCAGGGTTTCACGCCAGCATGTCAAATGCAGATGAGAAGAGTCGAGCAATATACCACATGACCTATCCCAACCCACCCAGTAAGACAATTCTCAATGATGTGATGTGTAACCTTGCAAAATCAATCGAAGAAAAAAAGATGCCTTTTGCAATAATTGTTGGTGATCATCGTGTCTACGTGCTCATGCTAGAGTTGAAAAGTGAGAATGCTGAGCTGTTCAGCAAAATCTTACCATTCATGGCACCCTTCCACATCCAAATGTCGTTCATCTACACTATATACAAGAGGTTTAAGGGATCTGGCATCTCAGATGTGTTGGTGGCAGCTGGTGTTATAGCAGACGGGTCAGACGGGTCTGTTGATCAGGCCCTTCGTGGAAAACATGTTAAGCGTGGGGTTCGCTGCTTGCGACTATTCTACGAGACTCTGGTCCACCATGTCATAGACAAACGTTTGGAAGATTCCCCTCTATCTGAAGAAGTAAAGGCATCCCTTGCCAAGCTTCGACATCCGATTGATGCACAGGAACTTGCAGATGAACATGCAGAGCTAGAGAGAAATGCTGAGCTGAAGGACCTCGTTGATGCTCTCTTCAAGGACTTTGAGGGTGCCCCACAAGCAGAATACTGGATGTCATTCATGGAAATGGTTGAGGTTCTAACTTAAAATATCCATGCAATCAGAACAAGCAACTGGACTGTGTTCAAGTCCTCACTCAAGCTCATGCTTCCTTTGATGCAAATCTATGATAATGACACGTATGGTCGGCATCTCCCCGATTTCACCGCAGTGCTTGATACCCTTCCTGTCGATCAGGCTGCATTCATGGAGAGTGGTATGTTTGCACAGTCAATGACAGGAAAACCATATTCGTATGTCGCCCTCGACATATGGATAGAGTCAACAATGAATAAGGGCTCTAAGCTGAAGTCTGGTGAAGTGGCAGATTAGTATGTACAATTAGTATAATACAATATAATATACAATACAATACAATACAATAACCATTCCAGTGGATTTGTAATGCCAGAATTAGTGAAAAAGGACACCTCATTCGTCCTTGTAGCTCATCTGATGCCAGAGATATTACATTTCATGTTTTTCAAGATGGCGTTGGTGGCCATTTTGAATATTGGGCTCTAGCAGAGTTAGCCGTCATTTTTCAGAGGGGCATAGGAGCTAATTTTCCTTTAAAATGGTTCAGGTTGTCAAATCCATCGAGAAAAAGGTAGGAACAAAATGGTCACGGATTCCAAGCAAATGACCCTACTACACCACATATATTATTAACTTTAAGGGGGGATGGGCTGGTTTTCTGGACCACTTTCTCCCTCATGTTCACCCCCATTAGTTTTCCGATGTTAAGATGTTTGCCCCATTAGTTAGTCGATTTAAAGACCTTTCGCCACATTTCGTCATCAATATTTAGACGTTTCGTGCTATTTAGGTGTCGATTTTTTCCCTGGCGAACGATAGTGAGCCTGTAATGTTGGAAGAACAGGCCTTCGGCCGAAAATGTACAAATTAATCTAGAAGGGGGATCTAATGGATGTTTTTTTTTAATTTGATGGATTTTTTTTTTTTTTTTTTCTACAGTAGGCTATAGGGAAGAAACTAGAAAAATAATGAATACATGCAAAAATCGCCCAAGAAGTGAACCATCCCCCCTTAAACCTTAGGCCTACAGTACCGGTGACGTATCTTGGTTATTATTGCAGTTGAATTTAGAAACTTTTATTAACCCATTCAGTAACGGCCGGTGGTATCCTTTTCATTATATTCTGGCAACCATTTGACGGTTTTATTCAGCTTAGGAAAAGTGTCTACCCGTTATATGACTATACAATATCCCAATTAATTCGTTTAGATACCATACAAGGATATATGGTAGCTAAAAGGAATAATTGAGATATTCTATTATCATTTAACGGGTAGACATATCCTTCCTAAATTGAATGAAAGTCATATTAGCTTAACATGGAAACGTACTGATAAAACTGAGAGAACTATACAATAATATCACCACGTCCAGTACAGCAATTAGATATATGGGATTTAAGAGGGGATGGTTCACTTTTTGCATGCATTCATTATTTTTCTAGTTTCCTCCCTAGACCTCTATCAAATTAAAAAAAAACAAAAAAACATCCATTAGATCCCCATTCTGGATTAATTATCTTTTACAGTATGCTAGCTATCATTAGACGATGTTACTGTTTAGGAAGAATATTTGATACACAACGATCGAATTTATGGAGATATAATACACCTCTCTGATTAATAAACGTCCTTCCTAAGCTGAATAAAATGGACTATTTATAGCCACAATATAAGGAATAATCTAATTAATTAATTTCACTCCCAACACCAAACACCTCCCAATGAATAATGGCGATATACCCGTACTTAAATGGTTCAAGGGAGTTTTTTTCCGGATCCTCTTCTCCCTCATGCTTAGCCCCAATTAGTTTTTAGATTCTAGGACGTTTCCCATTAGTTTGGCGAAATTAAAACCATTCACCCCATTTAATTTTCAATATTAAGACTTTCGTGCCATTTAGGTGTCGAAACATAGCATATATTTATTGAAGAATTGGGTAGCCAAGGCTTATGGTGGCACACGAGGGCGTTTTGCGGCAATATTCGACGAAAAAGTTTTTTCTTGTAGCTTACTATTTTGAGGATTTCACAATGGAATCGGAAACTAGATCAAAGGTAGATTGTGTTGGCTAGTTTAATTTTTATGGAACTTATATTGTAAAAATTTACGAAATAAGCGCTCGTGTGACACTGCAATAATGGTAGATTTACTCGAGAGCATTTTCCGGAACTTTTATCCATAACTCTCAACTGGCAGCTTCTGTAATAGACTTCTATCAGCATCGTGTAATTTTTTACAATCGACCTTTAGTCTATAATAGTCTGCCACCATACACAGTATATTCATTTTCTTTCGTAACATTGTTATTAGAGAAAACGAAAATATATTGTGGGAGTCTTTTATAAAATATGAAAAACAATTATTCGCTTCTTTATCTATGTTGTTTCTCAGTGTTGGGGCTTGTACTGAAGGCAAAGCATTTAATAATTAAGAAAAATAAATATTGGAGAAGTTTCACTACGTTTATTGTGATTTATATTCGTGTTCTTATATCATTATTACAATGTCGATATTTTGATCTTATCATTGTCATACAAGTGCGCGATGTGTTTGTCAGTCTTCCGAATAGCAATTCAGAAGATAACGTTTCTTGAAAAGGGGCTCCAGTCCTGCCGCTTTTCATGACTTACAGTTTGCTGGTTCAATAATCCATAAAGGTAGATAGTCTCTGAAGGCCTATTATAACTAACTAGCTTACACATATTGAACTGTAATTACAAATACAGTTATGTGCTCAGATACTACTAAGCAAATGGGTACCCTGCCCGATCTGCTGTTCGATTCCAAGATATATTCGAACAAAAATACCATCATGTCAGAGTGTGAAGAAATGGAGTATTTGGGAACAGGAAAGTATGGCACGGTGTACCTAGTACAGTACCGTGGACAAACGGCAGTCAGAAAACTAGGGACTAAGTACGCTTCACAACAGGATTACTTAATGGAGGCTAAGACCCTAATTGACGTGGACGGTGCAGGAGGAGCCCCGCGTCTATTAGCTGTGGCTCGGGACCATCCTTGTCTCATAATATCTTATTGTGACGGCACAGAGCTGGATGAGGTAACTTGCCCCTATGAAATTCGTCATGAGAGTTTGTGGTGGATGAGAGTTTTCTTTAGTTTGGCATCAAAATTGTCTGAGTTCCACTGGACGGGATATATCCATAACGACATCAAAGGGAACAATGTCTTGGTTAATATGGATGACATGAACTATCCTAAGGCCATGATTATTGACGCTGGTCTCGCTTCTAACACGGGCATCCCACCACCTAAATACAAGAACCACTCACCCAACGATTACAAGAACTTTCCCGACTATGCGCCTGAGTTTTTCTTTGGATTCATCAGTCACCCAGCCAGCGATGTTTTCGGTTTGGGGAAAATGTTTCATGGACAATTGAAAATTATCAATTCCCGCAGGGCGTCCGAGCTGCTGTGGCCCTCTGAGTTTATCAACCTTATCACATCAATGGTATATAAAAATCGTAGAAAACGCCCATCACTAAATAATGTCATCGAAACTCTCCGGAGAGTAATTGCTATAATCCAAAATAAGATAATAGGCGAGGGTAAAATGGTTAGTGTTGAGGCCATTGACGGGTGAAGGAAGGAATTTTTTTTTTTAGTGTTGAATCGGGAGCAGAATTGACACTATTAATAAGGCCATATATTATTTATTTATTTTATTGTTATTTTCAAATGATTTTATTTTGTTTAGAAACAATCTCAAGGAATCAGTGGGTTAAAGACCATGTCAATAATTAACCCTCTAACTCCGCGAGATATTTCCTAAGCTGATAAAAAGACGTTTGAAGATAGCTATATAAATAAATAATTGGCAATATCAGATTATAAGCGGTTGGACCAGCGACCCTCCTCCGTGGAGAGAAACTATACCTTGTTCCAAATAGTTAGGCCAGATATCGTGAACCCTACCTCTATAACTCAAAAAGGACTTGAGCAAATGGGTTGTAAATTTCCACACCTATTCCCTGTCTGACCCTTTCCTAATAATATAAATATTAGCTCGATTGCTCTAGTCGTTTGTGAGTTATAGAGGTTAATGTTCAAGAGTATTGGCCTATCTATTTGGAACAGGCTATAGGTACTCGGTAAAATAAATGTGAGTTTGAAAAAGGTAATATAAGGGGGTGTTAATTCTAGACCTCCTTCTCCCTCATGTTTAGCCCCATTGGTTTTAAGACTTTAAGACAATCTCTTCATTAGTTTAACGATGTAAAGATGTTTTGCCCCATTTCTTTGTCAATTTTAAGATCTTTAATTCGTGCTATTCAGGTGTCGATTTTTTCGTGGCGAGCGATTGGGTGCCTGTAATTTAGGAGGAACCAGTCGGGTTATTTTTCTACCGAAAATGCACAAATATTTCTCGGAGGGGGCCTTGCCGGGTATCTTTTTAAGCTTTATGGAGGTCTAAGTAGGAAGCCAAATTATTAAGTAAATAACTTTATATTTGTATTTAATAAATACACGTTTTAAATAATTTCCGCTTAATTGAGATATACTAGACGTTATCTTATAGGGCCTTCCAAAGCTGAATAAAATTGTCTAATGCTAGTCTGTATAAAGCGATAACAGGCATCCTAATACTGAAAGGGTTAATAAAGTGTTCTTAAAGTGGTGAAGCAGAACCACTTAACCCCTTCAGGATCTAAGACACATTTTGGCAGTTTGTTCTGGCTATCTTTACAGTAGATGATTCCATGCAGAATGGGAAGGGTAGGCCTATATGGAGGTCAGAGGGTTGTTTGAGACTGTCTTTACCTTTTTAACTCCCACGGATCCTTCCTAAGCTGCATAAAATCGTCCAATGTTAGCCAGTAAACTGTCAAAAAAGTGTCATGATCCTCAAAGGGTTAACACTATCTGGTCCGACGTCTTGGGGGTTATTATATTTTGTTTCATCATTATTGAGGATTTTGCTTGCTTTTGCCATTTTCGAGCAACGTATTTTAGTTTGTCTCCTAGGCTAACAAAAACGCCTTCCCATACTTCCTTTAACCTAAAAATCTGGCCACCCAGACCCCCTTCAAGGTAAGCTTGTAAGATTTTCGATAGATTAAATGTTCTGACCGAAGGCAGATTTTTTCTAAGTTCAGACTCGCTATCGATCGTTCATCCAGAACAAAAATGACACCTAAATGGGGCAAAGCGTCTTATTATCGCCAAACAAATGAGATAAAACCTCTTAAAATCTCCAAATTAATGGAGCGAAACAGAGAAGGTCCATAAAGATTCCCTAGGACCAAATAGGGTTAAAGTAAAGTGTCAAGAAGGGATGCTTGGCTTCGTTATAAAAAATTATGGATTAGCAGAGTGAGAGAGCGTGAGTACGTGTATTGAATATCCGCATCCACAGAACATCCTTATTGAACCTTATTATAGCATAGAAGCTGTTGCCTCACAGTCGTGGTGGTCCACCGCTGCTCCTGCATCCTGCGTCCCTCCTCTGGAGATTCACCTGATCGGGTATGGAGTTCGATGCCCCTCTACTCTGCGCCGTGTAACCCTGCACCGGAGGTTCATCCTTGCATCCTCTTTTGCAATAAAAACAACATCCACAGTCACCTATAATATTAGTATGTGTGTGTGAGTGTGTGTTAACCCCTTCAACACCCTTTTACCTTTGATTCTGGCTTAAATTCGGCGATTTTATGTAGTTTAAGAAATACCTGTGTTGTCAAGAGGGTATACTGAATCATATTTACCCATGAAAGTCGTAGAGCTAGATTATAAACTTAATAAAATCGTCTAATAGTAACCAGGATATGATGAAAATTACGTAAAGGTGGTGAAGGGGTTAACCAGTCACGGTACGTAATTATGAAACACGATCAGGATCAGAGATGCATGGGGAAGGATGGACAGGAATAACAACGAGAGGCTATAAACTTTAGATAAGTGAATGTCATAATGGCATAACATCATGACGAGTTTGATATGCATGATGGATTGATTGTATCCAATATTAATGATCTGGGCAAGGGTGGTGAAGCTAGTGTGATAGGTTGGTGTTGCTGTTGTTGTTCCCTAGACTGCCAGGCCGAACAGTTCCGAGTCTCTGAGGAAGGCCATAGCCGGAACCGAATGTTCCAACAGAGCCCTTGGGCGGGTGCCCAACCCCGAAAGGGGTTGAAATAGGGGAGCTATCCCCCGCCAAAGGCGGCTTTCTAGGGCCTTTCCTAGCTGATGCTGAAAGGATTGGGTTCTAGTCATGTGGTGATGGGCTGGTCTATCAGAGTGAGAACTGAGCGATCTCTGCCATACCCATAGCTTAATTACTCTCACTGTTCCTTTTACTTATATATTTTCTAGATCTCAAATGACGGCGTCTCTTCCATGGATTGACCTCCCAATCTACCAAGATTGGAAGCCAAAGTGTCACATTTTTCCCTTGCCCCTCAACTTTCTCTTCAAAATTGCTGAGGGGCACAGGGCCCTGGGTGGGGCTTTGGTTTCCCAGGCGTTTTCGACTTTCCGCACCCTCCTCAGCTCCCCGCCATGGAATGGCTTCGGTCACCCAGGCTTTATTGTGGTCGGCAGAGAGGGTTCTGTGGGGGCGCTCGGTTATGGCCTTGGCCGTGCTCGGGGCCTTGGGGCTGTTCGGCCAGGCAGCTTGCCGAACAACAACAACAACAGAGCCCTCATCGAGTGTATGTTGTGTTATTGGTGTGCGTGATTGAGTGTATAGTACAGTCTTCCATAGTGTTTTTTGGTATGGGGTGCAATATATGTTACAGCCTGGACAGTCATCAGCCACGGACTCATCCAGCCTCCTCTGGTAGCTGAGGAGAGCCAGATGATGCCCGAAGCACGGCCTATAGCCAGGTGGACTCTGTCTTCCCGGGGGAGGTTTAATTGATTCTGAGAGGTCGATGTCCCCGGGGTCGCACATATAGTTGTGTGTTGTCTTGTAGTGCTTGGCTATAGGCATTATTAGTAGCTTGATTCTAAACTCATAAACCACTCAAATGTATATTCTCGTCCAGGATGTCACTAAAGTACGAAAGAGAGCGGAATGTAGCGAAATATACTTCAATTTCCATTTCGCTTCATGTCACTTCATTCCGAAGTAGAACGAATGACACATTCTCGTCTCGTGTTTTTTGCACTTGGCGGGAACGTTCAATTTTCCTTCGTCTCACAACTTTATAATGGTAGCCTATATCTCTACCGGCATATCTTCTGGACGTGGCAAGGAAGACCGTCCTAAACAACAGGCGCTCTCATGTGGGACATCAATGTCCCAGACAGAATATAGAAACAGGTACGATTTTAGTTACTGGACACCTATTTGACAGGTACCGCCAACGATTTAATACATATTTTTTTTTTCAGTTTCCATGCATCCAACACCAAGCTACACCCTTTTCTGGTGTACGAAACACTAAAAAAGCAATGGGGGCACTTTAATAATGATAATATGAGACGAAATATAAAGGGTTTCCATACAAACCGCGACGATCCGAAGCGACGACGGACTCCCGCCGATTTTCGGCACAAACGCGCCGTTTTATTCTCGTCGAAAACCACATTAAAAAAGTTATTATATCGTTTTCAATACTATTACCGGACCAGAAAAAGGTGTAGCTTTGTGTTGGATGCGTGGAAACCGAAAAAAATATGTATTAAATCCTTGGTGGTACTGTGACGCCTGCCAGCGTTGGCAGAATCGCCTCCCGGTAGCCACTAGCGCTCGCCAGGGCAGTGAAATGGGCTACAGTCTATCTACAATGTTGTACTTTCTTTCTTGTGAATCGTCATGTCACAGGCAGTATAGAAGTGGTCTTTATTTTCGCCTGTGACAATGCATTATATTTTATATCATGAGTTGAACATAAGATGCATTGTAGTGAAAGAGAGCGAGCGAGCAGCGTGGGGCAGTGAGTGTTGCTTTCCCTCCTCCTTCCTCCCTCCCGGAGGAGTCCCTCACCCGCGTGGGCTTTCTCTCGGTTTTGATTGGCTGGTGGTTCCTGGCGCCTTCTGCAGGCCTGCTGCCTGGTGACGTAGCGGCCTGTGATTGGCTGACCACCATGCCTTTGTGTGATCCTGAGGTTCCCGTGGAGCTACCTTCCTCAGAGCTTGCCTGACCAGCATACCCTTCACATATCCATGGCCACCTGTCACCGACTTCTACCTATAGAGCACTTTCTCTCTCTCTCAACTTCTTACCTCTCATTCTTCCTCTCTATTTAATATCACAACTCCCCTTTGCTTCTGCACGATTTCATATATCGGCCATTGTATTATATGCTGAAGCTCTCAGATATTATATGTTTAGTTAGGCATTTTGGAGGGGTTACCATTTTGTCTGTAGAGGTTCGACACACTCACGGTGTCTCCCTGCCTATTCCTTGGCTGTCTGCTGGGCTATTTAATGCTAGACTGGGGTAAGGCTACTTGTGTTGTGATTTCCGATGTGTAACAGGTTTTGTTTAACCTGTACAATCGCAACGGAGACGTGGGAAGCCTAGGTGGTCTTTCTGACTGTGTACCTTGTGAGTTTAGCACTGTGTTGCGAGTGAGGGCTTTTGCCTCTGCCACCCAACACTGTGCTAACTCGTTTGCTTTGACTTTGAGAGGGTCGCCAGAAGAGAACCAGATACTAGCGATCTGGATCTCTCAAGAGAGCACCCCGTCAATTAACGTAATTTGGCCGCACAGTCTTAAGGACCTCGCTAGGCTACGAGCCGCTTGCTCAGCCATTGTTTCCTAGCCTACGACATCCCAGCTAGACTTTATTAGCCTAGCAGACACCCGTTTAGAATTATAAACTCTTATGTTATGTATGCAGCATTCTTATTCACGTTGACTGTAAGCCTTGGTTGTTGTTGAGTTGCACAACCTGAGCAGGTTTTTTGAGTTGCCTGACTAAGTACCTCTTTTGTTGTTGGAGATAATACTAGTGTGCATTTATTGTTATTCCCGTGTCAGTTAACACTGTCTGCCTCTACACTTGTCCCATATTGTCCCTGCTTTATATAACAGTTCAAAATCCGATACGATCATCTTACCCCAGCATCAGACTTTCTTCAGAAGATTCCTGCTCGATGCTTTGGGACTTTCGTATAGGAGTGACAGTTCATTATTGTTTAGAGTAACTTTAAATATACCTTCTTCTAGTTTGCATTAAATCATTGCAGTGATTTAATTAAGATCCCTATCTTTTCCTTGTATACCTTATTAACGTAATTGTATGTTGTTGTGATCAGGCTGTATCAGAGATCATCAGCCTGTAGTAGTAGTGCACTTATACCAAGTATAGGATACCCCGTTATCGCAGATTTAACTCTGGAGGGTATAGGTGTTTTTTGTGCGTCGGCATTATAAGTTCGAGGGTTGGATCTAGTGTTACCGTTGTGGCTGTGTGCCTTTCTAGTCCAATGATTAAGAGCCCTTGTTTTATACGAGCCCCGGTCGAAACAGTACCTGTCAAATAGGTGTCCAGTAACTAAAATCGTACCTAGAAACATTACCAGACACCTTTAACCCTTTCGCTGCAGGTGACGTTCTGGAATGTTTTGGCAAGTTACAGCAATTTCCAGGCTTTAAAAGCCTGTAAAAAACGTAAAAATTGAGTGTCAGTGGGTGGGAGCGTGAGGGGCCCACCTCCGACCCTCAGAGCACCGAGCGGCTCACTGATCTAGGCTGTGTCTCGGGCGAGTCTCTCTCTGTCTCTCTCACCAGTGTAGCCAAGCGAGCGAGTGTTACATAATAGCGGGGTTTCCGCGTTTCACTGGGACCAATGCGGGTGAACCAGACCACGTACACGGTCCGTTCTGGTGTCATTTTGAAGCTATTTTCGCCTAGTTTTCGGCAGAATACACTTCATTTAATGCAGATGCTTGATTTATCATTCAGGAGTGCCTGAATATGCCCTAAATAGCCCAAACATAGCCGCAGCCAAAGGGTTAAGGAAGGTGTAACTTTTCTCTGACATTGCCCTGATTGTCCCGATATAATGCTCTATAATAGTACTGATGATATTATATTTTTTCACCAACCAACTTCACTTCTAAACTCAATTAATGAAATCAACAAATACAGAAATATAACAGATACAACAATTAACCAACACTTTAAATGTCCCAGCAATGGATTTAGATGTCAAAGACACCATCGACGACCTAACTACCAACAATTGACCACTTGCGAGTTTCAGGCTATAAGGAAGTTGGAGCTGTAGACATCGATGGTAAATAGAAATGCAATAATTATGTAGGTTTCTAATGGCTAAAGAGTAGTTGAATTGTATTTATAGATGTACTACAACCGTATTTTAACAGTTAATGCTATTGAATATCAATATCTACAGCAGCACAGCTCCAACTTCCTTACAGAACGAAACTCGCAAGTGGTCAATTCAGATGTCCCAGTGGATGTCCCTGTTAGGACTGTGTTTCCTGATGTAGCCTACACATGTGCACGGGTGCACATTCCACTGGTGTCAAGCTGTATATAAAACAGTTCAAGAAATTGAATTGACAACTGCCTATCGTATTATATATAAGACAACGTTTTGACAAACGATATCAGAATCTAACAAAACCATATCAGATAAATATCTACCGTCCCATAATACAATTAGGCAACGAACCATTAAGTTTTCATCACAAATTATAACCATTAATACTTAAATAAAGGTCCAGTGGCCTTGAAATGGTAGTGGCTAATTATGGTGACGAAATGTCCAAGATCGCGGTGACGAAACGGGTCTAAGAGGTGGTGACGAAACGGGTTGGTGACGAAACGTCCTGTATCCCTTTTCGCTTTGGTTTGGCCACCATTTGACGATTTTATTCAGCTGAGGAAGGACGTCTTATTATTGTAAAAGAAATGGGTCGAAAGGTCTCAAAATCGCCAAACTAATGGAACGAACGTCTTACAATCTCAAAACTAATATGCTAAACATGAGGGAGAAGGGGATCCAGAAAAAAAAACTAGCTCCCCTTAAAAGAATATACCGGTACGGTACCTCAGTGTACATTCAGTCTAGTTGACGATTCTAATAAGAAAATACCAAACATTAGTATGAAAAATATAATAAAAAACAAAATTTCATCTTAAGGGGAGAAGGTTCACTTTTTGAGCGATTTTTGCATGTATTCATATTTGTTCTAGTTTCCTCCCTAGACCTCCATAACAAAAAAAAAAAAATCCATTAAATCCTCCTTCTGGATTAATTTGTAGGCCTACATTTTTCGGTAGAAAAATTTCCCGGCCGAAGGCCAGTTCTTCCAACATTACAGGCTCACTATCGTTCGCCAGGGAAAAAATCGACACCTAAATAGCACGAAAGGTCTAAATATTGACGAAGAAATGGGGCGAAAGGTCTTAAAATCGACTAACTAATAAATATTGACGAAGACATGAGGGGAAAGGTATCAAAATCGACTAAATAATGGGGCAAACATCTTAACATCCGAAAACTAATGGGGCTAAACATGAGGGAGAAAGTGGTCCAGAAAACCGGGCCATCCACCCTTAAACTGGCGGACAAATGGGTGGTGTGACATAGCCAGCTAGGGTAGAGGGGTATTATTCTAGCGGTGGCTCCAACTGTATTTGGGTATTAATTAACCCCTACTGTACCGGCGACGTACTTTTCCTTATATTCTCGCAACTATTCGACGATTTTATCCAGCTTAGGAGGGACATCTACCCATTAAAAGACTACAGACTATCTCAATCCATCCTTTTAGCTACCATAATTATATAGGCCTATCCTTCCTAAGCTGCACAAAATCCTCTAAATAAAGCTAGAATAAAAGATAACACGTCGCTGGTAGCCTACTCAAAGGGTTAACCCATTCAACACGATGAAGCCTTTTTGCCTTAATTCTGGCTAAAGCTAGAGTATTGTATGCAGGTTAAGAAGGATCTATTTTATCAAGAGGCTTTATTGAGATGGCATGTGCACATTTTAGTCTTTGAGATAGATTATAAGCTGAAAAAATCGTCTAATGGTAACCATAATATGATGAAGATGACGTCATCGTGCTGAAGGGGTTAACAATATTTCCGTTCACCCTGGTTTCTGGTATTATAAACGGGCATTATCGTTTTAAAATTATACTAGGTTAGGTTGTTAAGTTGGGCGACCTACAGTAGATGTGTGTGAATTTATGTTTTGTTCGAGGGTTTTTTCGGGCTCTGTGAGTCTGTCTCGAGTCAGCCACCCCCAGAAAAATGGGTAGGCCTATGCGCCTGAGTAGACAGATAGATAGGCTATACTGTATAGATAGGTCAATATGCATTTTAGGTCACGTATGTTTTTTTGTTCTATTATAATCCTTTTTCTCATCAGTTCCTTCATTGATTAGTGTGCTTTAAGGTATTTTTCCTTCTACAAATGCATTTTAGCCATTATAGGCCTATAGCAATATAATTTTGTCATTACCCTAACCTAACCTGGGGGCAGACGCCCCCAGACCCCCGCTGGGTTAGCATAGATATAGAAGATGACAAAATACTAAATATATGGTGAAGTGAAAAAATATTAGTTCTCCACTGATCCAATTATTATGTTCCTTCCAACAACCAACTATACTCCTAAAATCGATTAATGAAATTTACAAACACATGTGGCAGTCCGTGGATTCGAATCCAGGATGCTCACACCGAAAATCAACACCTTATGCATCGCACCACGTAGACAGTTAAAGAATGGTGGACACTGCCTACGATTTATTATGCAACTTCGAATCCTGCATATCAATCTAAGCATGTACACACATCCCAACTGCAACTCACGTAGGCTATGCATATGTGAATGGAAAGAGCAATTAATGGGGCCTTAACCACTAGGGAAGTCCTCTCGATAAATTACCCCTGAACCAATATCAATTATTATGTTCCTTCCAACAACCAACTATACTCCTAAAATCGATTAATGAAATTTACAAACACATGTGGCAGTCCGTGGATTCGAATCCAGGATGCTCACACCGAAAATCAACACCTTATGCATCGCACCACGTAGACAGTTAAAGAATGGTGGACACTGCCTACGATTTATTATGCAACTTCGAATCCTGCATATCAATCTAAGCATGTACACACATCCCAACTGCAACTCACGTAGGCTATGCATATGTGAATGGAAAGAGCAATTAATGGGGCCTTAACCACTAGGGAAGTCCTCTCGATAAATTACCCCTGAACCAATATCAATTATTATGTTCCTTCCAACAACCAACTATACTCCTAAAATCGATTAATGAAATTTACAAACACATGTGGCAGTCCGTGGATTCGAATCCAGGATGCTCACACCGAAAATCAACACCTTATGCATCGCACCACGTAGACAGTTAAAGAATGGTGGACACTGCCTACGATTTATTATGCAACTTCGAATCCTGCATATCAATCTAAGCATGTACACACATCCCAACTGCAACTCACGTAGGCTATGCATGTGAATGGAAAGAGCAATTAATGGGGCCTTAACCACTAGGGAAGTCCTCTCGATAAATTACCCCTGAACCAATATCAATTATTATGTTCCTTCCAACAACCAACTATACTCCTAAAATCGATTAATGAAATTTACAAACACATGTGGCAGTCCGTGGATTCGAATCCAGGATGCTCACACCGAAAATCAACACCTTATGCATCGCACCACGTAGACAGTTAAAATTAAGATGGCCACCATTTGTCCTTCCACCCTTATTTAACCCACAAAGTCTAAGGGAAAATAATTTAATTTGCCGCGGTAAAGACATACTGTATATTGCGGTGACTAATACTGTAAGATAAAGTTATAGAAAACCTTTAGATAATTATATCCCACACGTGACCTAAAATGCATTGTCCGATAGATAGATAGATAGGTTAGGCCATAGACTACAGTAGATCTGGACTAGACACGAAAATGGAACTTTGCTGTAAGGTACCCAAAATCGGAGAATGAAACCCCAAGTTCGAACCTCGAAACCGCGAAAATTTGATATTTTCGCGGGTTCGAGGTTCGAACTTGGGGGTTCGTTCTCGAATTTTGGGTCCCTTACTGCAAAGTTCCATTTTCGTGTCCAGTCCAGATCTACTGTAGTCTATGGTTAGGCTAATATAAAAACTAAATTGCACCAATTCTTAACCATTTCTGTACCTGCTACGTCTTTTTTACTTTATCCTGGATACTATTAGACTATTTCTGAGATTTGCTACAGCAATTAAAAAGTTCGAAGTATCTCTGTAAACCCATTTTACTATCACAGATCCTTCATAAACTGCACAAAATTGTCTAAATTTAGCTACAATAATATCGAAAAGATGTCGCCGGTACAGAAGAGGTTAATATCACAAAACATGAAATATGCAGGAAAGCTAGGGAATTAAAAAAATAATCATTGCTAAAATCGATTTGGAGCCATTGCTACAATTTGACAAGGTAGGAACGAGATGGCGGAGTGGCATCAATTTGTGAAGCTCATGGCCCCTCCCACCTTTATACTACCTCCCTGCTGGCGGTGAGGAGGTTGGTGTAGGGAGTATGGTAACTTCCCCCCCCCCCCCCCTCCCTCTCTCTCTCCCCCCAAACCATTCCAGACCAACACATATATAACTTATTAATACAAAATATAGTTACTAAAACATGGACAACGAATTTTCAACCAGCCCAGCCAAACGATGCGATACGACAAAAGAGGATTAGAGCATTCAGCCACACGTAAATAAAATATATAGAATTATCCACAACTCGGGTCTTAAACTTCGCCATTAGCCAACAGATCCTGGGAGTGAGACGATGAATATCTTACCGTATTATGCTAAACAGGTCCTTCCACGTCTTCCTAAGCGGCCCCACACGTCCTCAGGTTTGGGCCGATGACGTGGTGACGATACAGCTAGCGTAGGAGGCCATTATCATGCCCAAAATTGTGATCTTCCTTGAGAATTGTCAGTAGGCCTACATACTAGGTCCCCTAGGTCGCCATTCGATCACTGTTGTGACTGTTGCCATGTGTCATACACGGAGGCTAATGAGTGAGAGGCTTTCGTGTTATTATTGTTGTAGTTAAACTTCTTTATCTTCTTGTCCATCATCATTATCTTCATCACCATCATCATCATCTACTTCATCACCATTATCTTTTTCTCCATCATCATCATCATAATTATCCTTTTCTCTATCTTCATCATCGACATCATCATATTCATCCTTCTTCTTTGTTTCTATTTTTTTTTCGTATTCTTCTTAGGGTTCTCCAGAAGTGGGCTGTGGATAAGACAATATTGATTCAATCAACTCGTCAAATATAATTGATGGGTATAATGATATAAATGAAATCATTTAAAATAACAGTGAACAAATGCATATAGAATATCAGGATGGAATTGAATATAATGACACTATTTTACTTGACAAGATATTACATGGATAGTAGCCTATAAAGAAGATTTCGTGAAAAAGTCAGTTGGAAAGGATGAAAATATTTAGGCCTATACAGTAGGCCTACATGTATCTAATAACCGAGATGCGTACAATGGATATTTTAGAAGAAACCATATTGTAGACCAGTGTTATTCAACCATTTATAAGTTCATGCACCCTTTCAGGAGCCTTTCAGAAACTAATGTAGGCTACCCTTTAATCCTTTACGAGTCTAGACAAAATTCGTCGTGAAAGGTAGGCTATAGGATAGCATACCAAAATTATACTTTTCCCCACACTTTGGGCTGTATCTGCCTATTTGGGTGGATGGTTCTATATATTTTGCTAGTTTTATACTGAGTTTAATATACTATTATGCTGCATAAGTTTATATTACTTTAACTGCAATTTAAATTAATTTCTTACATTACGAGTAGACTTAGTTTTCTTCCTAAACATATTTTCTTGTGCACTCCTATGTACACTGGTCATGCCATGTGTAGTGTACCCCTTCATCCACCTCATTGTTTCCATGTACCCTTAGGAAAAACTCATGCACCCAGGTTGCTAATCACTGTTGTAGACTATATATAGGCTACCGTTTGAATTGACCAAAGACTTCATGGCCTGATTATTCTACAGGGTCTCTAATGGGCATTAATAGCTAAGCACCCTAAGAAACAGTATCAAAAGCAAACGAGACATCCTTGGAACTTGGCATTACAGGTTTAGATATTTAAAATACTGTAACCTTATTAATGTTCACGAATGTACGCAATGTTATGATGTAGGCAGCTATCACCTCCGTGTACAGACATAGGCCTACCACCAATTACCTACACCCAAGAATAGCTATATAGTAATTTTTTTGGTAAATTGAATCCCCTAGCAACTGATGTATCGATACTTAATGGCAAAATATGAAACTACTGTCTCTGCCTCATAAATACCAAGTTTTCATAATTAACAACATATTTCGCTTCAAAATCGTCGTGATAGCCGTATAATCATGATATGTCAATTTACCCTTGGCTGAAAATAAAGACTATAGTGAAGGGACGACGAAAGAAACAAACACAGGCAAGGTTTGTCACAAGAGATAATTATCAAGGTGGTATCACACGACTGACGAGCTTAATTGTTTTCCGGCAATTGTAGGCTATCATTATGTGATTGGTTTTTTTTTCTGGGCTACGTTTTGGGGGTTCTATGCATTTGTATTGTAAATTAGACTGAACATTGATTATATTTCATCGCTTACTTTGATAAACATTTAAATTGTGAAGCTGTCAGACAAGAATTGCTGGAAAATAGGCCTATTGTCGGAGAACCACAGCCTAATAGTCCTGGAAAGGCATGGGCAGCTCCAGCAATCGTCAATGTGTAACAGCCATTATATAGAATTCATCCCCTACCATTATTTTCCCATTAATCCTAGCTCTCTCTCTTCCTCTTCCAATTTTATCTCTCCCTTTTCTCCCATTCCCTTTCTTTTGTTCTTCCTTCTCCCTCCCCGGGTCGGACGGGTCCCCCTTCCTGAATTCTCATCTCTCGACCAATGAGCTCTCGACAAACAAATTAGTAACAACCAATGGGCAATGGCCGGCCAGATTAAGTCTTGTGTTCGCCAGTTCGGAACTGTGCAAATTATTACGTTGGCGGTGACTCCGAAGCATGTTTATTATCGACAGTGAATGTAGCTATAGTACAGTACTTCCATTATTTAATTATAAATATTGAAATAGTTACCAAATATAAACCGTTAAACGTACGATTTATGAGTTTGGAAAGCTGGAGATTTCGAACCTCGGATGTTAACTCCGACTTGTGACAAGCAAGAAGTGAAAGAAGGGATGCGAACAGAGAAAGGAGAAGGATGATAGAGAGAAATAGGAGGGAAGGCGGAGAGAGGGAACGAGAAGAAAGACAAGCGGTACAGGTATACGAGGAGAAAAGGAAGAAGGTAAAAATACTAATACAAGAGGCAATGATAAAACACGAGAAAGAAGAAGTAGAAAAGATCAGAAGCAAGGGGAAAGAGGGCCAAAAGGAGTGGTATAGGATGTTAAGAGGTGAGACCGGTAGAGAGGAAGAAAGCGTGGAACTAATAGTGGGAGATAGAATAATAAAGACAGAAGAAGAAATAAAGATTGAAATAAAGCGATACTGGGAGGAAATAGGGGGAGTAAATGAACAAGGGGAGGAGAGGGAATGGAACTTGGAAATGAGAGAGAGAAGGCTACCAGAACAGGATAAGATGGAAATGGAAAGGGAGCTCACAATAGAAGAAGTAAGGAGAGGGATCAAAGCACTAAAAAAGGGAAAGGCGACTGGCCCGGATGGGATACCTAATGAAATGTACATAGAGGGGGGGAAAGAAATGGCAAGAAGACTGAAGAAAATGTTTAATGAGGTAATGGGAAATGAGAGAGTACCAGAAAGATGGAATGAAGCGAGAGTAACACTATTGCACAAGGGAGGGTACAAGAGTAAGAAGGAAATGAAAAGCTACAGGCCAGTGACAGTGACAAACACAATAGGGAACTCTTCTGCAGGATATTGAAGGAAAGGATGAATAGAGCCATAGAGGGAAACGGGCTAATAAGTGATGAGCAGAATGGGTTCAGAAGAGATAGGAGGGGGACAGATAATATCTATATACTGAGCGAAGTGATGGGGAAAATGAAAAGAGAGAAAAAAATGGGTTACTGTGCATTCCTGGATATAGAAAAAGCCTATGATAGAGTAAACAGGGAACTGCTATGGAAAATAATGGCAAGGAGTGGAATACCAGAAAAGTATATAAACATCATAACATCGATGTACCAAGGAACAAAAGCGAAGTACGCGCTAGGAAATATAGAAACGGGATGGGTAGAAAGCAAGAGGGGGGTAAGGCAGGGGTGCGTATTATCGCCGTTATTATTTGCGTTATATATGGAAGAAATGACACAGAGGATGAAAAGAGTTGGGGAGGGGATTCAGATAAACAAAGAAAGACTGGGGGTACTGCTGTTTGCTGACGACGTAGTTCTGATGGCAGAAACGGGAGGAGGGTTGCAGAGACTACTAGAGGAAGCAACGAGATTCGGGGAGGAACTTGAAGTAAGATTTAGTAAAGAAAAGAGCCAGGTGATGAAAATGAATGGAGAGCTTCAAGAAGAAGAGGAATGGACACTGGAAGGAAACAGAATGAAGAAGACAAGGGAGTATAAATATCTGGGGGTAACGATCACGGAGAAAGGGTTTGAGAAGGCAAAAAGTGAAAAGGTGGGACAAATGCAACAATGGAATGGAAGACTATGGAGCGCGACAAGGCTAAGAGCGAATAGCTATGAAATAGTGCGAAGGCTGTGGAAAGGATTGGGAGTACCTGCAATAATGTACGGCTTAGAGGCGGTAGAAACAACAGAGGCGGAAACGAAGAAATTAGAAACGATACAGAATAAAATCGGGAGGACAGGATTGGGGGCAAATAAATACGTAGCTCAAGAAGCAATCCGAGGGGAGATGGGGTGGAGTACGTTTGAGGAAAGGATTGGGAAAGCGAAAGGGAAGTACAAAGCGAGACTAGAGGGGATGGAGGAAGATAGGTGGCCGGGGAAGGTATACAGATGGGCGAGCGAGCAAAGTAAATGGAACAGAGAGTGCAAAAAAAGATTGGGGAGGATAAATATAAAACAGGACCGGGTGGGGGGGGAATTTAGAAAAAGAAATGAGAGAGGGGAGTGGGTCATACAAGAGAATGGGAGGGGATGTGTCAGAGAGATAGAGAAGGGGATAAAGGAGGAGGGGAGAAGAAGATGGAGGGAGGGGGTAGAAAATAAAGCCACGCTGGCATATTATAGAGAGAAGGAAAAACCAGCTAGAGAACTGTACTATGATGGGGGATGGGGATCGAAACTCCTATTTAAAGCAAGAACAGGATCGCTAGAAACGAATGAGAGAACAAGGAGATGGAATGGAGTGGGACCGCACTGCAGTCAATGTGAAATGGGAGGGGATCCAATAGTGGAGGATGTAGAACACATAGTAACCGAATGTACAAGATATAATGAGGAGAGAGAGGAGTTGGAGAGGTACATGAGGAATAGAGTTGGGGAGAGGGGGTGGGAGGAGATTAAGCAGAGGGAAGATAGAGGGGTGGGGGCGCTATTGGGGTTAACACAGGAGATGGAAACACAAGACATGGAGATGATGAAGAGGATATTGGAGAAAATGTGGAGGAAGAGAAATGAGTGAGGGGGGGGGGGGAGCGGAGGTGAGGGGGAGGGGGGAGGAAGTGAGGGGGGGGGTTTATACAAACAAAACAAAAACTGTCTCTTAAACTATCCTTCTACTCTAAACTTTCCCTCCTACTAACGTTTCTGAGCCAGTACCGATACAAAGGTCAGCCCTGCGGATCTGCACGGTCTGCGGGCGGGTTCAAAAGAAGAAGAAGAAGAAGAAGAAGAAATTCTGCCATTTTGTTGTCCGTCGTCATCGTGGTCACCAGAGATTGTGTTACTCTATGGTGGTCACCCGTGTAGTGACGGAAAGCAGGTATGTGCCCTTATTTTGACATCTATTGCGAAGTTCTTGAGTGTATAGCAGGATCCTGAAGTCTGTGATGGTAGTTTCTTACTCAGTATTTTGTTAGTTTATGTCTGAGGGAGTTATTAACTTATTAATATGTGTTTTTGTAATTGCAGATTGGACCCCGTTACCCCCGTAGCCGGCGTTGGCAGACAGGCTGAGTTGGAACCGGTTCAGCGATTCGCCCATGCCTGACCCTTCTCTTCAGACAAGGTGAGCATAGCAACTTAGCCTAACATTGTCATAGGGCAGTTATTAGCATGACTGATGAATACCACATGGTGTAGCAGACGCGCAGCGCGTGATCCATGAATGCTATACGGGTGTCAAAGCAAATAAATCTGGAGTGGGTAGCACTATTTTTCTGAAGTTGAGTAGCATTAGCCGCACGGACGAATCGCGAGCGCCGTAGGCGCGAGCTTTAGGGGGGTCCGGGGGCATGCCCCCCCGTAAAATTTTGACATTTTAAGGTGTCAGAGAGGCCATTTTGTGGCTTTTCTAGGCATTGAATTGGCTCAGATACACTGTAAAAAAAAATATTATTTTCATGTTATCTAGATTTTTTTTTGGAAATGACCTGTACTGAAATATTAAGGAAATATATTATGGTATGGGCTATCCTGGGACATACCGTATTTACTGGTAACAGTGCAGTACCGTATGTATATTATTGGGAAGGATGTAGTAATCGGGTATATCGCCAGCTTTGTTTACAATACTTGTACCGGTACGCTCGCTGTTACGTTCCCGTCTACAGTATTTTGACTGATTATTTGGCTGTTTATTTGCCACCTGCTGGCAATATAATATATGATAATGACAATAAGTCATGGGGGGGTTAGGACTGGGGGGAATAGCCTCCTTCAGCCTATTATTCTATCTCACAAGTCAAAATAGATTGGACGGGAACGTGATCGCGAGCGTACAGAGTAATAAAAAAAAAAGGGCATTACACCAAGATACTACATCCTTTCCAAACTTTTTTTGGATTTTTATGAACACAATATAATATGGATAAAGGGCCTATGAGTCATGAATGAATGAGATACTCTAGTGAAATCTGATACTGCATTTTTATTACCCTTATTTCTTTCCAATTATATACACCGAATACATTGCCGGTATGTAAAAGAAAATAATATATGTTCTACTTGTTCATACAGGTGCCGGTATTTTTAACTTTTGTTTAAGCTATTATACCACAGTGTGGCTTTCCAGAATAACTGATGATATAGCCATCTATAGGACTGTTGTGCAACAGTGCAAAGGGAATTAAGGGCCATGCTATAGAAATGGGGACCATAGGCCTAGATAATTAATATAATGTATCATAACACACATATTACTCAACAAAAAACTGCAACAAGAACCTTTTTAAATAATTGGTGAACCCTATCCTACAATTAATAATAATAATAATAATAATAGTTCTTAAAGCTAGCGCATGCTAAGCTAGCTAAGGATAGCTCAATAAGGCCGATTAGGCGTATTTCCATTGGGGTCCTGTACTACTACCCCATCCCTTTGCTCATGAGGGATGGTAACGACTCAGTGGTTGTGAAAAATCTTTAATGCGCCGAGCGTGGGCGCGAACCCGGGCCTTCTGGGTGGAAGTCCGAGACGCTAGTCACTACACCAAGCGAGCCGCTTGGGGTTTCAAATCGTAACGATAGCAGAGTCCAGTTATATTAGTCTATATTATTGCATGTGCAAGGATGAACTCAAGATGTATAGTTCTTATTGTGTATTTGCAAGTGATAAAACAGCCCAAAAAATGCTATAAAGTGATAATTTTCTTGTCTTCCTTCTCATTCTTTCAAGTTTTCAAACCATATGGCTCTGGTTTGACACCCTGTGTACTACAATACATAAAGAAGGATGAATCATGAAAGGGTCAAGCCTTAGTAATATTTTTCATTACAGAACTTGGTAAGACTAACGTTATCTCCATCAATCATACTTTGTGTAACATAATTACTGTAGCTTACAGTATAATTCAAGGATTCATTACATTATAGAATTAGCACAATATTAGTCAATGTTGTTCAATTACATATCATACAACAGGTGTCAATCGGTAGCCTACAAGTACAATTGACAATGTCATACTGAACAGGTTGCTATATAGGCAACTGTACTGCAATAATACATTACAAATAAAATAGCTACACTACTAGACTTCCGGTATCGTACCAGTGTAGGCCTACTAGCACAATGCACTTTAAAGTACCGTATATTATGAATTTCTTCCACAAATGAAGTATTTGTTTCAAATGGAAAACAAAAATATATATATACTGTATACTGTATAACCATAGGCCTATACTGCATTATATGAAGCATTGTTCATATTCAGAAGTCAAGGTAAGTACTGTACGACCTGTCCAGTAAGTAAGACAATTACTATTTAGTTGAATCTAAATAAATTCTTTCACATCACTACCGATATCTAGCTTATAGTAAAAAGCATATTTCAACCTAATGTCTTTTTATTATAGGCCTACCTCAGTACCTGTATACCGGTACCATATACAGTATACCCATTATTTTTATCCCTGCTATATCCAAGTTGGATCAATTAATGTGATGTACACGGTACACCCAATGTGGTTGATTGTGTTCTTATATTTCAAAACTCTATTTTATTAGGATAAGCGTTATATCCAAATAGCTATTTTGATAAGTTCTTTTGCATTTATCTTGTCCCAGTTTTGTTTCGTTTATGATGCAAGTCTTACCATTTCAGAAGGGTCAGAAAAGAAACATAATATTAAGCATATAAACGAATAGTAAATTATTGTTTAAAATAAAATTGAAATAAAGTCCCCATAGCAAATTTTAGGTGTTAGGCTATAATGATATGATTGATATCTATGTGTAATTCTGAAAGTTAGGGCTGAAAATTACCGGTATATGTATTAACGCTGTGAGTTATGGAAAAATACCAAAGTGAATATCAAAATTGGAGGAATTAGCCTAGCCTAGGTTATAACAAATAATAAATAAAATATAATAATATAAATATGAAATAATATGGAAAAAATTGTCCATATTTACGAGTCACACCACAGCTGGAATCTCATTTCTAAGGGTAGTTTTGGGTTCCTATCATTCTATGTTTCATTGCTATATACTTTTTATCCACCGGATTTTTTTTTTTTTTTTTTTTTTTTTTTTTTTTTTTTTTAGCATTAACCTAACCTAACCTAAAAACCTAACCTAACCTAACCTAAATGTATTTGGGGGCTATTAGGTTAGGTTAGGTTAGGTTAGGTTAGGTTAGGTTAGGTTAGGTTAGGTTTTTTGGTTAGGTTAATGCTAAAAAAAAAAAAAAAAAAAAAAAAAAAAAAAAAAAAAAAAAAAATAATAATAATCCGGTGGATAAAAAGTATATAGGCCCTAGCAATGAAGCATAGAATGATAGGAACCCAAAACTACCATTAAAAATGAGATCCCAGCTGTGGTGTGACTCGTAAATATTGACCGAAAAAATTGTCAAATGTGATCATTTGGACTAAACTAAAAATTGCACCATTAATTTTTTATTCTTTGATATTGTAATGCCCTCGCAAAAATCCCGCAACCCCAATACTGTACTACCCGAGTTCACGTCTGGAATAGCGTAAAATAGTCGTTGATGGCGAAGTCTAATAAATCCATAACGTGAATCACCACGAGACTATCACCTGGTTCTTTCAATGAGAACTAAGGTTGCTATTTTATTGAACGTCCGCGGTAGTTGTTGTTGTTGTTGTTGTTGTTGTTCCCTAAGCTGCCTGGCCGAACAGCCCCGAGTCCCTGAGAAAGGCCATGGCCACGATCGGGCTTTCCCACAGAGCTCTCATTGAGTGTAGATTGTGTTGTTGGCGTAAGTGGTTGTGTGAAATGCAGTCTTCTATGATGTGTTTAATGGTATGGGGTGCTGTGTTACATCCCGGGCAGGCGTCGACAACGGAGTCATCCAGTCTCTTCTGATAGCTCAGGAGAGCTGGATGGTGTCCGCATCTCAGCCTGGCCAGGTGGACTCTGTCCTCGCGAGGAAGGGAGGATTCGGAAGGATGGATTTCGGGAGGTCGTGCATGCAGCTGTGTGTTGTCTGTGAGTGAGTGGATGGATCGGTGAGAGATATGAGTATGGATGTGCTTCTGGAAGTTGGTTCGGGGTGGGCAGGGAGGGAGAGAGGACAATAATTGTGTGTGATACCGTGTGCTGGGTGTTGTTTTGATATTTCTTGGTGTCTGTGGGTGTGTTGCCATGTAGTTTAGTGGGTGGTCTTGGTTCGTGGAGGCTGCTGCCAGGAATTGAGTACCTCTCATGTCCAGATGGTCTTTGACTTTGAGGATTTTGGTTTCTTGATGTAGGTGATCTGTGGGTGCAGTAGCTGTGCAGCCTGTAATGATCTTCAGGGCTTTGTTTTGAATAGTCTGTAAGGTCTTATGATGTGTTTCAGCTAGGTTAGAAGCCCAGGCTGGGCTTGCGTATTCCATCACTGATCTTATGTATTGTTTATATACTGTGGTGGTAGTTTCTTTGTTGTGTCCAAATTTTGTGTGAGCAAGTGACCTGAGGGCGTTAAGTCTGGGTGTCAGTTTCTTTTTAATGTTTGTGGTGTGCTGTTTGAATGTCATATGAGTATCATATGTTACTCCTAGGATTTTGGGTGTGTGTGTATGTGTTAGGGGTGTGTTGTTTATGGTGAGTTGAGGGATGTATTCGTGTTCTCCTGTCCAACTTGTGAGCAGGGTTGCGGTGGATTTGGCTGGGGCTAGATTAAGTCTGTTTGTAGTGCACCAGCCATGTAGTGTGTTGAGATAGGGTTGAAGGAGATCTGTTGCTCTTTTTGGGTCATGGTGTGTGCATGTGAGTGTTATGTCATCTGCATAGGAGGCTAAGTTTATTTGGGGCGTATTGGGTGTAGTTATATCGTGCATGTACAGATTGAAGAGTGCGGGCGATAGGACGGATCCTTGTGGGACTCCGTTTGGAAAGTTTCTGATTTTAGATGACTGACCGGCAAAAGATACGTGTGCACATCTGCCTGCTAGGAAGTTGGCCAGCCACCGTTTTGTGTTGTTGTGCATGTTTGTGTTGTAGATTTTGTTTGTTAGGTTGTGGCGGGGGATGGCATCGAAGGCTTTACTAATGTCGAGTGTGGCTAATAGTGATCTGTGTGGTGGTCTAGCTGAATTGATGCCGTCGAAAGCTCTTTGTGTAAGGTCTGTGAGAAGAGTGTTTGTGGAGTGCAGTGGCCTAAAGCCATGTTGTGTTGGAGCTAGGGGTAGGTCAGGTGTAATTAGTTGTAATACTAGGCGTTCCATGACTTTGGAGGGGGAGCAAAGGAGTGTGATGGGGCGGTGCGAGGAGGGTAGCGTGGGGTCTTTGTTGGGTTTGGGGAAAGTGATGATGATACCATGCTTCCAAATGTCTGGTATTGTGTTGTGTGAATAGCTGTAGTTTGATATGTTAGTGAGTGCTTGTATGCCTTGTGGTCCCAGGTGTCTGAGGTGTATGTTGCTTATGTTGTCTAGGCCACAGGCGGGTGAGTGCTTGAGATTGTTGATGATATGCTTTGTCTGGTGATTGGTGAAGGGTGTATAGTCAGGGTCCGCGGTAGTACAAGGGGTTAGCGCGAGGGTCTGGTTGACCTACTGAGAGAGGTCACTAACCCGGGTTACCTACTGAGGGAGGTACAGTAACTAACCCGGGTTCGAACCCCACACCAGGCATCTAAAAAACCTGGAGAGTTTTCGGGAGGGATAAAATTCCTCTAGGGTTCGAACCCCACGCCAGGCATCTCAAAACCTGGGGAGTTTTCGGAAGGGTTAAATTCCCTTCATTCACCCAGCATTTCAGATAGCCTATGCAGTGGTGTTTTAAGTTTTTGGTTATTTTAAACGACACTACTGCAGCATTATTAGGCCTAGAAACAATTTATTAGGAAAAATAGGGACCAATAGATTCACCATATTTTTCTCCATAGGCCTATTATCCGCCTATAGGCTAGTCCGCATGGAGGATTTTCGTTATCGACAAATTGAAAAAATACCCACTTCACAGACAAATACATTACACCAAAAATCTAAGTCAAAGATGTCAAACAGCGGGGGTGTGGGGGCGGCAGCGGCTCAGCCTCCACCCATAATACTAGGATAGGTTAGGTAAGGTTGTTAGGTTAGGCTAATGTCCTTTCAAAGGGGTATAGTAAACACTAGGATAGCCTATACCCAGTCAGAGGTAAGGGTAAGATTAGGATTAGTGGGCGTACCACTACCAACATACAGCATAACTCATCTATAATACATTAACGATTAACCTAACCTAACCTAACCTAACCTAACCTAGTATTCATGTAGTACTTGGTTAGGTTAGGTTAGGTTAATGTTTTATAGATGATTTATGCTGTATGTGACAGTATGTCGCAATGTCGGTAGTGGTACGCCCACTACTCCTAATCTTACCGAGGAAAGTCCTGCTGTAGTCTCCTTGAATGCTACCGGTACCGTGTTTTTTACTGTAGATAGGTAGGCAACTTTGCCTTTTGTCTCCTTCGTGCACAGACAAATTAAATAACTTACCAGTATAACTATGCAAGAAGGATTGCACCTACAGTATTGGCGTTTAGATTGCTCACCTCTAAATCTTGTCAATTATCAATATAGCCTACCTGTAGGCTAAAAGTATTTTTTTTGCTGTTGAAGTTTAGGCCTAGGCTAATGAAGGTAGGCCTAGGCCTACCTGTAATAAATTAATTTTGGTGTTTAGGCCAAGGCCTAGTATATATATATTTTTTAAAGTTTGGACCATAGGAAATGGCTATGATTTTTGTTTTTTATTTAGGCTAGGCCTAGGCTAGCCTACATCAAATAGGCTACCATGCCAAAGGAAAAATATTTACAAAATCAGTTTCATCGTCAGTGGCACTAAAACGGCAATTAACCAATAGGCCTAAGAAACCCTTCCTTCCATAAATGGTAACCTTATCTTTCTGTGACATGCAATTTCTGAGTAGGCCTATCTATTGCGAAATATTGAAATCACGCGTTTTAGCCAAGCTGTGAAGAATCGAATCGTAGGCATAGGCTATCATGACGGTTTCAGCTTAATTAGTGAATGACAGTGGTAGGAAACTAATAAACAATGGTCTACCATATAGTAGCTTACCTCTATGATCGCCAGATGCAGGCTCTTCTTATTAAAATGGATATATATTCACTATAAAGTGGCTCCACAATCGAAATGAAATTTCGGATTCGGAAACCATCTTAAAACTATAGGTACAACGGGTTTACAAACAAATTGATATCAAACAATATAGACTTAGAGCATCAGTTTTTAGTCAATGATAGAATCGTATCCCTCTTGTATATATGTCGATCCTGTATATTATCAATACCATCCTCCTCTTATCATTATTTTTTTCTCATTTATAATCATTATGATTATAATTGTATATATTTATAATTATTTGTATTTATTATTCATAATTTAATGATAAATAGGCCGAGTCTCTCTTCTTGGAATTACATTATGGCAACGAGCCTGCACTGATTATGGAATTTATGGGATCAGGGTATCAAATATAGCATCGATCGTCACACAGTCGCGCTAGGTAGCGATGATATATTATATGAACAAATTATGGCCTACCAATAACTAAAAGCCACTGAAGCCTATCCATTGATATGTATTAGATATCTACTCACCTATCATGATCATCCAGAATCTTAATCGCATAGTGTATGCGATTTAATTGACGTTTCTATGGAACCTCTGTTGGCTATATATGTAGGCCTATGTTCCAAATAAGTAGGCCACAACTTTTGGAACATTAACCTCTATAACTCACAAACTATTTGAGCAATTGAGTTAATATTTCTACCATTTGGGAAGGGTTAGCCAAGTGATAGGTGTTGGAATTTACAGTCCATTTGTTCAAGCCCTTTTCGAGTTCTAGAGGTTATAGGGTTCAAGATTTCAGGCCTACCTATTTGGGACAGGGTATAGATCGCGAATTCATATCGATATATGTATATAGGCTAATGCTGTAGCCTAATGGAAAGGAATACAAGCTAACACACTGACATTATAAGTCTAGTCCTATAGCCTACAAACTATATAGGTGAGGTACATAATTATACCTTCTTAAATATAATTCCGGTCATATTCGCATGGTAAGTTTTATTCTTTTGCTTAAATGGTTCGACTGTGCTTCCTCATTCCGAGGTAGTCTTACAATTCAACACACGCACAATGTAAGTTACCGTACACAAAACAAATGTATGGTACAAGAATTATACTTTTATTTGGCCTATTGTGGAAACATATAAATTACCCTTTGCTAGTGCTTGTCCAGGTTGTTTTTCAATGTGTTGAGATTGGGGCTTGCAACAACATAAGCTGATAATGGGCCAATTAGCCTATAGTTCCATATGTCTAAGAACCATACCATTTGATAAAACTACGGTACTACTTAATTGAGACCTAGAACTTACCATCGCTGGAGTACGTAGGTCTATCGGAGGAAGAGATCGAGGTAACTGGCGCATTTGTAATAGGATAATGGGCTGTGGAGGCAAAAAGGGTAGGCCTACTACTACTAGCCTTCATTAAATTGGTTTATTGATAATAAACCAGTTAAATTCCTCATTGACAAGTTGACAACATAGGCCTATCCCATTAACTTAATTAGCCTACACCTATATTTCCTTTTACCTTCCGCAAGCAGCTAAATTTCTCCCTTATACTGTATGTTGAATATACATTAATTGAGAGCTATATATGTAACAATCCTTCAATCACCTCTTCGTACTTTTAGACTGAACTATCTCTTTAGTAGCACTATCTCGCGATCTGTTTTAGTTACACCTTCAAGCTTAATTAACCCCTTCATTACCGGTGACGTCTATATTTGATTTTAGCTGTTTAGGCCTATAGACAATTTTATTCGGATTAGGATTTGGCAATTATCAGGCTACAAACTATCGGAATTAACCCCTTTTACTACTGCATATCCTTCCTAAGCTGCCTAAAATCGTCTAAATATAGCTGATAAAAAACATGCATCCCTGGTAGTGAAAGGGTTAATGGAACCACTTGCCTACTAATAAACGTACGTTTATTTCAATAACCAAACGTAGGTCTGTACAATAGCCTATAGTACCTATACGATATAATATTGTTAGGCGTTACAGATAAATGAGACAGACAGACAAATAAATTGTGCATTCAAATTGGTACAGTGTAAGCCTAAACCTACAGTATGTATAGTAAAGGCTGCATAATTGGGAAACAGCATCAAACCAAAGAGACAATTAAACGATGTGATTAAGACCAGACTGAAAAATAAGCAACATAGGCCTATATATATGCCTGAAAAGAAGGCTCACCAATATATAAGTGTATAATACACATTTATATCTTATCCATCCAAAACAAAATATAGAACAAAGGCTAGGCATAATTGCTCTAAGCAGCACATTGAACTACTCTAGACGACATATAAAAGAGGGACCAACCCCAAACAATTACTGTAATATTGGTATTTATCTTTTTTCTAATAAATTAACTGGAGTAGGTATGCTAAAAAAATGTTATATCTGCATCAATCGGATCTTTAACCTAGTGCTATTGCTCTAGCTGTAGCATATTCCGAACACGGCGCTCGATTTACACCTAGCCATAGTGCTACTAGGGTAGCACTAGGGAGTGTGGTGAACTAACGCGATCGATACCAACGATACAGAGTCACAGAAAAGATTTATATCTGAAAGTTTCATTGTCTGAAAAGAGATAATTAAACACTATTCATCAAGATACTTCATTAAATGGTAAATACCAGTCCCTTATAAGCTGTGTGGTGACCATTTTTTGCTACGAATCATGCGGTATTCAGAATATCTTCCGATTTAATTTAGCAACTTTTGGAACGAATCTAGCAACAGTGGGAGAGAATCAGATAAGTTGATAACATTGTCAGTTCCCGCCAACCAATATTTGTGGTGAAAATCGAGCTTTGGATATGGGGGAAATGTTACAGGAGGCGGAAAGGTTTGGCAGAGACCTAGAAATGAAGTTCAGTGTAGAGAAAAGCAGTATGATAGTAGTAAATGGACCAGAGGCAGTAGAAATGAGGATAGGAGGGGAAAGAATAGAAACAAGGGAGGAAGTGAAGTATTTAGGGGTATGGATAGGGAGGGAAGGGCGACAAAGGACAATGAATGAGAAAATCATGAAGGTGGAGCAGTGTAGTGGGAAACTGTGGAATGTGACAAAAACCAGAGTAAATAAATATAAAATAGTAAGAGAGGTGTGGAAGGACTTTGAAGTGCCGAGAATAATGTACGGGATGGATGTGAGAGGGAGTACAGGGGGAGAAATAAATAGACTGGAGACGGGACAAAATAAAATAGGAAGAATGGGGTTAGGAGCAAGAAGGTGGACAGCAAATGAAGCAGTGAGAGGGGAGATGGGATGGAGTACGTTTGAGGAGAGAGTGGCGAAGGCAAAGTTGAGGTACAAGAGTAGGTTGGAGGAGATGGAGGATCATAGGTGGCCAAGGAGAGTGAATGAATGGGGGGAGGGGAAGAGTAGATGGGCAAAAGAGTGTAAGAGAAAACTGAAAAAAATAGGAGTGAAACAAAGAAGGGTGGGAGAGGAGTGGAGAGATGTAGGGAGTAATACAGGATTAGGTCAGGGAAGGAGACTAGAGAAAGAGATAGGAACGAGAGTGAAGGAAGTAGGAAGACAGGAATGGAAGAGAAATATGGAGAAGAAAAGTACACTGATAAGATATAGAAGCAAGGGGAGACCGAGAAAAGAGGAGTTCTATGACGGAAGTTGGGGAGCTGAACTACTGTTTAAGGCTAGGGCAGGAGCATTAGAGACAAATAGGAGAACATGGAGGTGGAATGGGGGGGTGAAAGAGTGTCTACAGTGTGAGGTGGGAGGGAGGAGAGTGGAGGAGACAATAGAACATATAGTGACAGAGTGCCAGGGGTATGCAGAGGAGAGAGAGGGGTTGGAAAATGAGTTGAAACGGGTGGTAGGGGAGAGGGAATGGGAAGAGCAGAAAGAGGAGGAGGATGAGGGTGTAAAATTTGTGTTAGGTCTCGAGACAGAAGAGGGGGTAGATGGGGAAATGGGGAAAAGAATGAAGGTAGTGAAAAGATTCCTGGAGCAGGTGTGGCAGAAGAGAAAACGGAATAGGATAGAATAGGATGAGGGGGGAGAAGGGGACCAGGGGGGGGGAGGAAGAAAAATGAGATTAAATAGTAGAGAGGGGAAAAGATAAATTAAGATAAGGAGAGAACAAGATATTGGGGGGTGGAGGAGGGGGTAAAATAAGGAGAGGAGAGTTCTGCTTAAGCTATATACTTCAATTCTTTGTCTTTAACTATCCTTTCTACGACTACATAATTTCTAAACTAATTCTTAAATCTAGCTCTATCTGTTTCTGGAGAAGTCACCGGTGCATAGGTGAGCTGGCTTTGAGAGGGGACAGCAACTCCACAAAAAGAAGAAGAAGAAGAAGGCTTACTCATATTTTGTTAATTGTGCCTTTAATATTCAGAATACTTGATTCCCAAGTATGCAGTGTTGAAAATAAGGAGTTATAGAATAATCTTACAGGGTGTTGGTGTTGTGTTGAGTCCAAATATTAGGCTGATAAGCATACATAGTTAGGGACTTTGCCTCTTTACTATCACTAAGGACTGTGGCTGCCCAATATGCAATAGCCTATCTCATTGGTATACCATATCTCATTCAACACTCAACACTATAGGCTGCTGGCATTGGCCTTAATGCTATCACAATCCAGTAATATTGCAGTGCACTAGGCCTACAGTTGCAACATCCAGAAAATTGAAATTGTAATTTCAACTGAACTGAACTCTACAGAGGAGGAGGGAACGGTACTGTATTGTATAGGCCTGCACATGGAAGATACTTGAAGGTAGGATATAGCCTAGCCTAGTACCAAACCCTCTCCCTGAAGAGAAAGGAGGCATCAAGAGCCAACGTCTGCCACGACTGGGTCTGGAGAGGACTTGCTATAGCCTAGGCGAATCCTATATTCGTCCTCCCAGCGTCACAGGACCCTCCTCTCTAGGCTACAAGCTTCCTGAACGTCGGTCCGAGCCTCCGAGGCTATTCAATAGTCTCCTAAAAGACATTCGTGACCTGACGGAACTGCATGGTGGAGGCATTCAAGAGGAGGCTGGACAAGTTCCTGGAGCGACTACCAGACGAGCCTCCCATTCCACACGGTACCTGCGAGGAGCTGGATCAATCAAACTCGATCCTCGACCAACTTCTGTAGCCTATACCCGGATCGAGGAGAGGTGTGGAGGCGGTGGACTACCAAGTTGAAGACACCTGTAGTCCCTGAAGTACCTGAACTACAACAAGGTAGAACAAGGTAAGGTAGGTCTTGGTCTAGGCCTACTTTACTTGGGTAAAATTGCTGTTTTGTCCACAGCCTAGCCTATTTTGTGGTGAAAATAGGCCTATTTTTGTCTAGGCTATGGTATTCAAACTATTATAGGCCTAGCCTATATCTATTTCCTCTAGAAAATTTGTTAACCTAGGCTAACTTACCTGGTAAAATTGCTGGTTCGGTGCCACTGCCACAGCCTAATAGCCTATTTTCTATCTATCTATCTATTGCCTGACGCCGTGATCCCCGAAGGGGTGGCCACGAACGAACCGCCCCCATGCACCTCTGTCCCCAGTCAGTCGACGCCCCTCCCCCCAACCAGCACCGCCTTCGTTCATGTAGTTCCTCACTCCATCCTTCCACCTCATATTCGGTCTACTTCTCCCCCTCTGTCCCTCCACCTCGCTCTCGTACACCCTCTTAGTCATTCTCTCGCTTTCCATACGTTCCATATGGCCGAACCATCTCAAGTTGTTCCTTTTCACACTTTCCAGCACATCTACCTCCACACCACACCTCCTTCTTACTTCCTCATTAGTCTGTCTATCCCTCCATGTAACTCCGCACGCACTCCTTAAGTAATTCATTTCCACTGCTCTCACTCTTGGTCTGAGTCTCTCAACCAACGTCCATGCTTCGCCTATTTTGTGATGAAAATAAGCTGTTTTTCCTCTTACATTTCGAAAACCATTACGCCATCAATCAGTACAATAGGAAAGGACCATAGGCCTACAGCTCAGCAGCTGGGAGAGTGTAGATAGCAGAGAAGGGGTGTTGTAGATAGAGGAAGATGTTGGAAATTTGGAATGGCTTTGGTACTGTATGTGTGTTAGTATAGTTAGTACTGGTATAGCCTAGGCTAGGAGCCTAGGAATGATTGTGATAATGTGGCTCTACTATTCTAGACTCTGGCAGCCTATCTGCTTTGACATTGCCACTGACCCACTGGGCACTAGCTTGCTTCTGGCACTTCCGCAGCGCCAGTGCCGCTGCCATAGTGACTGGCAGTGTCAGACAGTCAGTGCAGCCTTTTATCACGGAAATATCACCCCTGCTAGCCTGATTAGGCCTATCTGTCATCAGAATGATCTGATATTTTCTGAAAAATCTAGTATTTGCCTAAATTGAGTCCCGATTCCTTGTGACTAGAACTGTCGGATCCAAAACGACGAGCGAATTTTTTCTGTTTTGGGTAGCACTAGTTTTGAAGTTGAAGTTGAGTAGCACTACGATAATCGGCCTCGATTTACACTTTTACAGCCTATACCTTGTTTCAAATAAGTAGGCTAGAACTAGACCACCAACCTAACTCGAAAACCATTAGAGTACCGGTAGGCCTAGCCTAATCAAGCCAATATTTATTCCATTTTGAAAAAGTCTGCCAGGGAATAGGCTAGGTGTGGAAATTTACAGCCCATTTGCTTTTGCCCTTTAGGTTTCACGATTCCAGGGCTATCTAGGCCTAATTGGGGTCAATAAGTAGGAGTCTCAACAATATAGGTAACAAATTTCTAATATCAGTTTTCGGTTACTATCATAATTATGCTTCATTGCTAGGCCTATATAATTTTTATCCTCGGCGAAATAAAAAATTCTGGTAAAAATGTATGGTTATTTAAAACTACACTAGGCCTACTGCAGCGTTATGAGAACCAATTTATTAGGGAAAATAGGCACCAATAGATTCGCCATATTTTTCTCCATAGGCCTATAGTCCGCATGGAGGATTTTCGTTATGGACAAATTGAAAAATACCCACTTCACAGTCAAATACACCAAAAATCTAAGTCAAAGATGTCAAATAGCGGGTGTGGGGGCAACAGCCCCCACCCATAATACTAGGATAGGTTAGGTAAGGTTGTTAGGTTCGGCTAATGTCCTTTCAAAGGGGTATAGTAAACACTAGGATAGCCTATAGGCTACCCGGTCAGAGGTAAGTCCTGCTGTAGTCTCCTTGAATGCTACCGTGATAATATTCAAGGACAGTAGTGCGACGTTATGAGATACAATTTATTAGGGAAAATAGGCACCAATAGGTTCGTCATATTTTTCTCCATAGTGCCTAGTCCGCATGGAGGATTTTCGGTATCAACAAATTGAAAAATACCCACTTCAGACAAATACACCAAAAATCTAAGTCAAAGCGGGGGTGTGGGGGCGGCAGCCCCCATGCACCTATAATACTAGGATAGGTTAGGTAAGGTTGTTGTTGTTGTTCCCCAAGCTGCCTGGCCGAACAGCCCCAAGGCCCCGAGCAAGGCCAAGGCCATAACTGAGCGCCCCCACAGAACCCTCCCCGCCGACCACAATAAAGCCTGGGTGACCGAAGCCACTCCATGGCGGGGAGCTGAGGAGGGTGCGGAAATGCCCGGGAAACCATAGCCCCACCCAGGGCCCTGTGTCCCTCAGCAATTATGAAGAGAAAGTTGAGGGGCAAGGGAAAAATGTGATGCTTTGGCTTCCAATCTTGGTAGATTGGGAGGTCAATCCACGTTAGAGACGCCATCACTTGAGATCTAGAAAATATATAAGTAAAAGGAACAGTCAGAGTAAGCTATGGGTATGGCAGAGATTGCTCAGTTCTCACTCTGATAGACCAGCCCATCACCACATGACTAGAACCCAATCCTCTCGGCATCAGCTAGGAAAGGCCCTAGAAAGCCACCTTTGGCGGGGGATAGCTCCCCTATTTCAACCCTTTTCGGGGTTGGGCACCCGCCCTGGTTAGGTAAGGTTGTTAGGTTAGGCTAATGTCCTTTCAAAGGGGTATAGGCTAGTAAACCCTAGGATAGCCTATACCCGGTCAGAGGTAAGAAGAAGAAGAGTCTTGCAGTAGTCTCCTTGAATGTTACCGCTACCGTTTCATAATCTTCAAGGAAGCATTGCGCACAATGAATCCTTCAACTTGACCTTCTTGTTTTGAACGATGCGGTGGGTGCGATTCACCCAATAAATGGCGAGCGTTACTCACAAAAACGAAATACCGGCAACATGTTTTTGCCCCCTTACAGATCTACATATATGAGGATGACAATAAATCAAGGGGGGGCAACGCTCCCCCTTAACCCATCGTGTATCCAATGTACCCCACAATTGCCCTTGCCTACTGTAAAAGTGCGATTCACCCAATAAATGGTGCCATTTGATGCTTTATCTTCAGATTGATAGATAGGCTAATGGGTAAGTTTATGCAAATCCTCCACTCAAACCATGCAAAACAACTATGACAACAACTATGAAACACTATTCCTTGAAGAAAAAAATAAAAAACATGGTAAATAAGGCCGATGTAGTCTTGTTGAACGTTACCCAAGTTTTTTACCAAACTTGGCTCGGGTTTTTCAAATTTTCAGAGTCCGAAATCACAGTAACCTCATTTTGAAAGTTGGCTCGGGTTTTCTTGTTTTTCAACGTGGAAAACCCCCAGTAAGAATGGGGTTAACATTAGTCTAACCTAACTAGTATTATGGGTGGGGGATGCCGCCTCCACCCCCCCCCCCCCCCCCACCCCCACTGAATCCCTTAAATCCGAGCCAAGTTTTGCCATTAACCTAACCAAAGAATCTAACCTGGTAGCATTCAAGGAGACTATAGCAGGACTCTTCTTCTTCTTACCTCTGACCGGGTATAAGCTATCCTAGTGTTTACTAGCCTATACCCCTTTGAAAGGACATTAGCCTAACCTAACAACCTTACCTAACCTATCCTAGTATTATGGGTGAGGGCTGTCGCCCCCACACCCCCGCTATTCGACATCTTTGACAGATTTTTGGGATATTTGTCTGTGAAAAGGGTATTTTTTCAATTTGTCGATAACGAAAATCCTCCATGCGGACTATATGGAGAAAAATATGGCGAATCTGTTGGTGCCTATTTTCCCTAATAAATTTTTTCTAATAAGGCGGATGTAGTGTCCTTGAAGATTATCCCCAACCTAATCTTCACCTAACACCTAGTTACCTAGTAATTAGTTATTAGTATGTCCCATAGACGATAACATACCTTAATGGGAGGCTGAAGAGGTTGATGCAGTAGGTTGAGAGGCTGAAGAAGAGGTTGCAGTAGGTTGAGAGGAGGTTGATCGGTTCCAGTGGATCATCAGGGTCGTCGTCTAAATCAGGCGGGTAGAAGTCCCCTCAATAGAGACTCACAGCCTCAACTTCCTTGAATCATGAGAATTCTGCCATCCATACTCAAAATGTAGGAAGTCTGTGGCGAGACGTTAAAGAATATATTAACGTCCTGGTATCCGTCCCCAATATCTGTCCCAAAGCACATACGACCTCCATCGCCTCCATCTTCGAACTGAGCCTGGCCCCCGCTTGGCGAGGGGCGTGACGTGACGACTGAAAGACTGTGATTGGTTGATAATTTGATGGAAGGCTGTGATTGGTTCCATGAGTGACGGGAAGCATTGTGATTGGTTCATGATTCCTAAAAAGTCCGCTAGGTGTAGTGACGTTCGACTGACAGGTTGAGGGTAAGAGCTCCCGAAGGACGGCCATTGTTTATTATTGCGGCGCGGCCATCTACAGGGAGGGATTTTTTAGTTTTTCTTATTTCACTTATAGTGAGTTTGCGACGGTAATTACATTTACACGAACAAAGTATCGTTCATGAAAGTGATAGCCCACTAATAATCGTTGATGGAGCCCGTAACTGGTTGGTCATACACTAATACCAAAATTCTTGGGATTTTTTTTTGTCATTAACTTAACCAAAAAACCTAACCTAACCTAATAGCCACCAAATACATTTAAGTTAGGTTAGGTTTTTTGGTTAGGTTAGGCCTATTGAAAAAAAAAAATCTAAATTTTTTTTTTTTTTTTCCCTGGGGATAAAAATGATATAGCAATGAAGCATATGATAGGAACCCAAAACTACCATCAGAAATTTGTTACCTATATTGTTGAGTCTCCTACATATTTACCCTAATTGGAGCAGGGTAGGCTATAGCCTATGATTGTGGGATCTTTTTTGGTAAGTTCAGATGCATGCTTCGCTGCATGTCTGCCTGCAGAGACCAGAACTTCTCCGGGATGTTGGGGGCCAAGGGAATGCTAGAGTGACCTTGGTGATC
This sequence comes from Paralithodes platypus, assembly GCA_032716605.1. Classification (NCBI taxonomy): domain Eukaryota; kingdom Metazoa; phylum Arthropoda; class Malacostraca; order Decapoda; family Lithodidae; genus Paralithodes; species Paralithodes platypus. The sequence goes on along the minus strand of CM064485.1, from coordinate 25,872,418 downwards.
CCTGGTCTCTGGGTCTTCTCCTGGGTGACCTAGATGTGCGATTCCCCCCCCCCCCCCCCCCAAAGGCTCTGTCTCGAGTTTGGCCGCCCCCAGCTAAAAAAAAAAAAAAAAAAAAAAACACACACAAGGGGAAATTGTGCCAGAGGAGATAGTCTAGATAGATTCCGGTAGCATTGCAGTTTCGGTGCCACAGCCTATTCTGGGTAATTTTTTGTTTCAAAGCTGGGTCGTATTTTTATTTTTATTTATAGCTTTTATTTAAGAGGTGGGTACTTATTACCGAAACTACCACAAATGTGTTTTCAACATTTGAAGGCCAGCCGTCCGGCTGGCTCGGTTGATAGCGTCTCATCTTGCAGTCTCGCGTTCAATCCCCGCTCATATTGAAAAGTTTTTCTGGGATATCTTTGTAATGCCCCCTACTGGCAAAATAGATTTATTACAAATAGTCCTGGGGAGGTCCTCAACCCATTGTGGATCCATCTGGATCCCTAATTATGCCCCCTTGAAACTTACGAAAATACTAGCCAAATGTTGTCTTGATTTGGTGCGATCTGCCTACTTTTGGGTTAATCAATTGGCCTTCGGTATGTTTGTGTAGTTTTAGGAAATTAGGTATATTAGAGGTCCGCCTGCAGTTGTGTGTTTACAGTGTGGATCGATCCACATTTATCGTATTGTCTTTATTACATCTCGTAAGTACAAAACTTGGCTCGAGTTTCTGTATTTATTTAATAGTCTATTCGCTGTAAGTAGGTGAGCAATCATGACCTCTATCCTCTGTAACTCAAAAAGGGCTAGAGCAAATTGGCTGTAACTTTCCACATCTATTCCTTGACTGACTCTTCCCTAATGGTAGAAATATTAGCTCGATTACTCTAGTTGTTTAGTTAGAGGTTAGAAGTAATGATTTCTCGCCTCTAGACTATAGTAAAGGTGTGGATGATGTTTTTTTAACCTATAATCACTCGTTAAACATACATTTTCCCTGAGCTTCAAATCCCTCCCCATTTGTGTTTTTATATTGTCGGGTGATGGGGCCGTATATTACTGATTTATAGGTTTTGCAAATTATATTCTTGTAGATTTTTTTTTTTTTTTTAGGTAAAACTAAAAACTAAAACTAAGTGGCTAAAGTAATTAGATTTTTACCAAAATTTGTTTTAACAACCGGAAATGCATTTTGTGTGCTATATATAGAACTAAACAAATACTGTATATCTCTTATAAGTCCCTATTGACATCGGTAAAACTCTAACCTTTAAAGCGTGAACCTAAGTTATTTGAAACGTCCCGCCAGGCGAAGGTATGTAACAAATGGCTTTTTACACCACTGTTATCATGTAACAAATTAAGTTTCGTGCCATTGTTCGGAAAGGGTTAGCACCAATGTAGGAAGACTTGGAAAAATGTTATTTTAATACCACAAATTTTCCGAGTGTTTTTTATAAACAAAATTGTTCATTTGCATCAATATATAGTGTTTGTAATTAATTAGAAATCTCGGGAAAACCTATTTTCCCCATTAGGCCTATCGATCGATGTTGAGACACGTCCCTCCCCCGATAGTGATTTGAAAAGACATTAGCCTAACCTAACAACCTTACCTAACCTAACCTAGTATTATGGGTGGGGGCTGCCGCCCCCACACCCCCGCTGGTTGAGTACTAATATCCCTTAGTTAATAAAAACAAACATTGGATGTCTATTATACGAAGGTAAAAGTCGATGAAGTCTACGGTGTTTACTGTGCAATCTTCAGCTTTGATTGTACATTGATAACGAGAAAGTACCGATTGACAACCTTGTTACGAAAATTAAATTTTAGTACCATACTTTTATATTAGGTTTTTCCGAGGGTTTAACACATTTTCATATGATCTTTAGAGCTATCGATAACTGGAAGTACCGTATTGACAACCGTGTTACGATTTTTTTTTTTTAGTACCATACTTTTTTATTAGGTTTTGCCGAGGGTTAAAACAAATTTTCTTATGATCTTTAGAGCATATAGATTCAATATTTATATTCAAATATATCCCCAAAATTCGTGGTATTAAAATAACATTGAACCAAAACTTTAGCGAGTCTTATGGGTTTATTGTAGTTTAGTAAGTTTATTCTCTGCTCTCCGTCCTGCTCTCTCGTAGATTGATAGATAGATAAGATAGGCTAGATAGGTAATCGCCGCCACCACCCTTACATTTAGGTAAAGGAAAGATTCTCTGTATTCAAACCACGTTGATTTATTCAAACAAAAGTATATTTAAAATATTACAAAGAGAAATCCTTAAGACTAGAGGGAATCTCCCGGGGTTGTGAGCGTCCCCGTAGTTCGTGTTTAACCCGGGAACTGCAGGGAGACTCTTAACCTCTGAAGTGCGCATGGGGGTAATTGGAAACGTCCCCCTGTGCTGACGTATTTGAGGTGTTTCCGCCACTAAAATATTCATTGTGCCATTAATAGCATTAATACTTATCCATATGCGCCTATTATGGGTTGATTATAAAGGTATTAACCTGAAACAACAATAAAACGAGTGAAAACAGCGTTTGGATGGTCAAAATCGGAGATATAGCCCGCGAGTTGTATAATGTATGGGTGAGGCAATCTGCTTTCCCGCCAATTTCCCCCAAGGCCACTGAGACACAGTCGATCGATACTCTCTCTCTCTCTCTCTTGCACTCGCTTGCTATCAGTGATGACCACACCCTCCAATCGGATTTCTAATGTTAGCACGAAAATATACCTCAGAATAAGGGAATAACAGGGAAAATAGGTGATAACTGAAGGAGAGGAGGAAAGTGGGGAAGGAGGGGAGGTAGAGGACTGAGATTTTGCATGGCCCAGGGGCCAAAAAAAAAAAATAAAATAAAAAAAAAAAAATATAATTTTTTTTTTTTTTTCGATGTCAAAAGTTGATTTTTATTTTCTCTGACTCTTAAGAGTCTCCCCGCAGTGCGCCGGGGGAACTCTTAAGAGTCTCCCCGCAGCTCCCGGGTTAAGAGTTCCCCCGGCGGACTGCGGGAAGACTCTTAAGAGTAAGGGAAAACAAAAATCCATTTAACCCGTACAGCCCCAGCGACGCGTCTGACGCGTCAGCGATGTATGTAACGCACAGCCCCAGCGATGCGTCTGACGAGTCACCCTAATTGCTCCGACCGTAACCTCAGGTGTAGCCACTCGAGAGGGCTCAGATTTGTATGGGAACTGTACGTATCCCACGCAACCGTGCCGATGGTTGAAAACTCTCAAAGTCCACGTGCGTGCGCGTGAGCGTGCAATAACCTGTTTTTTTGGGGTAATTGTCTTCAATTTTTTACTCTTGTAAAATACGTTTTCGGGGGCTCTGTAGGACCATTCTTTAAGTTTCTTGAGCGTTTTTTCGTGGTTTTTCCTTCATTCCTAACCCATTCGCTATTGTTTCTGGAATAAAACAATTTTTTGAAAACCGGCCGGGTTCTGGTGAACAAACATTACAAAACTAGCCGGGGCTCCACGGGTTAAAACACCCAAAACAAATTTTTTGTTTTGTTTTTATTTTTTATTTATTTATTTATTTTTTGCCCCTGGGCCATGCCAAATATCACTCCTCCACCTCCCCTCCTTCCCCACTTTCCTCCCCTCCTTCAGTTATCACCTATTTTCCCTGTTATTCCCTTATTCTGTGGTGTATTTTCGTGCTAACATTAGTGAGTTGGTAGCAGGGCGTTGTCATCACTGTTACCAAGCGTGGGAAAGAGCGAGAGAGAGACTATTGCGTAACAGTGTCTCTCCAGACAAGGGGAGGGGAGGAGGACAGGGAGGTTGCCTCAGCCATACATTATGTAACTCCCGGCCTGTATCGCCGATTTTGACCATCCAAACACTGTTTCCACTTGTTTTATTGTTGTAACAGGTTAATACCTTTATAATCAACCTATAATAGGCGCATATGGATAAGTATTAATGCTATTTATGGTAAAATAACGATGTTAGTGATGGGAACAGCTCAAATACGTCAGCACAGGAGTGTGGGGTCTCATACCCCCCATGCGCAGCCGAGATGTTAAGTGTCGTCAAAACCTCCTCTCCTACCTTCACTACTCCTCCATGCACACTGCTAACATGTGATCTTAACTTCCGATTCACGTGTACAGTTCCTGTTGCTCAAAAGTGCGAGTGAGCTTGAAATGCGTGGGAAAGAAGTCTGACTATGAAACTTAACCAGGAAAGTTGCAATGAATATCCTTCATAGATGTATAGTCACCCACAAAAATATATAGACATTGTATGTAAACCACCTTAACCTCTCGGCTGTGCAGGCCCTTTAGTATACACCATACCCCTGTGCGTAGGTATTTAGATTCATTCCTCACTAAAATCGTTAATTTACCATAAATAAAATTAATACTTATCCATATGTGCCTATTTTAGTTTAATATGAAGTTAGTAACATGTTACAACAATAAAACAAGTGGTAATAGTGTTTGGGAGGTGACAAACATGAAATATTGCAGAGCGGTTCATTCATGAAGTTGACAGGGATCAAGAGTACACACTCTCTCCACGAGCTCTGGTGAGAGACTGGAGGTAGTGGGGGCTACTACTCTCTCTCTCCTTCCACACCCTCCCTTTCCACCTTGGAACCAGGTGGGGATTTTTGGTGCCATAAATTAACGGATAATTACAGGAATAAGAGAAAAATAGGGGATAATTGAAGGGTGGGGGGGGAGAAGGAGGGGACTTTGACAGATGTGGAGAAGTGATATGAGGTATGGAGGGGGAAAACAAATAGTTTCATGTGCTACTGGGGTAAACTTTTTTTTTAGGCCTAGGATCTTAAGTCTCCCCGCAGTCTCCCATTTAAAACTTCTTAAGAGTCTCCCCGCAGCTGTCGGGTTAAAATTACGAGTTTAATATAATGAATCCTATAATAAGTATTTAACCCTTAAAGAGCGGCGCTCGACTTAAATTGTGCACCAATTTGCAGCAAGTTAGGAGCAGTATTAAGGCTTTTAAAGGGTTAAAATAGAGTGCAAATGGCCGGGAGCGCAGCAGGCCACACGTCCGACACCCAGGGCTTACTGCCACCCACTGACTCACGCTCCCTGTGTTCTCGAGAGGCCGGCAGTGTAGCCAGTAGTGAGCATAGCTGGGAAAAATATACCGCTATACGCTAAACTCCCATGTTGGTGGCACCACTGCATGAGAACCACGAGTGCTACGTAGCTCGTTCTGGTCTAGTGGTCTCATTTTGAAGCTTTTAGTGCCTAGTTTGAATACATTTCTTTTCATGCAGATACTTGATTGATCATTCAGGAGGGCCTGAATATGCCCAAAATAGCCCAAAACACCCCGCTAGACAAGGGTTAATCTAACATGTTGTTGTTCCCCAGGCTGTCTGGCCGAACAGCCCCAAGGTCTCGAGCAAGGCCAAGGCCATAAACGAGTGCCCCCACAAAATCCTCCCTGCTTACCACTAACAAAGCCCGGGTGACCGAAGCCATTCCAAGGCAGGGAGCTGAGGAGGGTGCGGAAACGCCCGGGAAACCAAAGCCCCACCCAAGGCCCTGTGCCCCTCAGCAATTATGAAGGGAAAGTTGAGGGGTAAGGGAAAAATGTGATGCTTTGGCTCCCAATCTGCCAACTTCTAGGTTGGCAGTAGGGAGGTCAATCCACGGAAAAGACGCCGCCACTTGAGATCTAGAAGATATAAGTAAAAGGAATAAGTCAGAGTAAGCTATGGGTATGGCAGAGATCGCTCAGTTCTCACTCGGATAGACCAGCCCATCACCACATGACTAGAACCCAATCCTCTCAGCATCAGTTAGGAAAGGCCCTAGAAAGCCGCCTTTAGCGGGGGGATAGCTCCCCTATTTCAACTCCTTTCGGGGTTGGGCACCCGCCCATGTAATAGGTATTTTGTTTAATTTCTGATGAAAATAGTCATATTTACCGTATAGCATTTAAAAGTTTTAAATTTAAATTTAATCTTGATAGTTACGAAACTAAAATACTGTACTATTTTTTTTTTTTTAGGCCTAGGAGCTTAAGTCTCCCCGCAGTCTCCCAGTAAAACCTCTTAACCCTCTCACGTTCTTGACGCAATTTTGAGCCTATTAGGGATACTTTAAAGCCTTTGTTACCATCAGGGGTATTTAGAAACCTTTAGTTTAGTTACTTCAACCTCTGCAGTTGTTTTTGAGTTAGCTGTGGGCAGAAAACTAATTTTGGAGAGGTAATTATAAGAGTGAGAGAACTCTATTTAGTATTGCTAATCTGGCAACCTCTGCATCATATGGTCGTGAAAGGGTTAAGAGTCTCCCCGTAGCTGCCGGGTTAAAATTATGAGTTGAATATAATGAATCCTATAATAAGTATTTAATCTAACTTGTAATAGGTATTTTGTTTAATTTCTGATGAAAATAGTCATATTTACCGTATACCAGTTGGTTCGTGGCCACCCCTTCGGGGATCACGGTGTCAGGCAATAGATAGGTAGATAGATAGACCATTTAAAAGTTTTAAATTTAAATTTAATTTTGATAGTTAAGAAACTAAATTACTGTACTTTTCAGTTTATGGAGAACTTGAAAGATGTTTAGTTTTAATAGGCCTTACTCCATTGATTATATCTGGCCTTTTGGGTGCTAAGTTTTCATACAGTACCGGTACAGTAGGCTAAATATGTACAGTGTAACAGTAATCAATAATACTAAGACCATTCACAACATTTGGCACATGTAGGACTGAACAGATTATAGGATTTTAAAGTTAATGTAAATTTGTCTTGACAAATCACTTAACATTTTGCTACCATTTGATTAGAATATAAAGGACAATTCAATTCAATTTATAAAAAATATATTTAAAATATTGTCATGTAGCAGTGTAGACCAAAGATTTATGAATAATGTTTTTTTTTTCTTTTTCAGGTAATGAGGCTAGACCGTGCTACGACAATCTAAGTTTTCTCAGTCTCCAGGAGGAGTGTAAAATCTGTATTAAATTTGAAAGTACCATCCCAGTGGTCACTACCGGTTGTGGTGTAACATTGTCTGTTATCGGCAATATGGGGCGAGGTTAGAGTGTAACATTGTCTGTTATCGACAATATGGTGGGGCAAAGTTTAGTGTAACATTGTCTGTTATTGACAATATGGTGGAGCAAGGTTTAGTGTAACATTGTCTGTTATCGGCAATATGAGGTTTTAGTGTAACATTGTCTTATTGGCAATATGGTTCTAAAACTACTGGTTTTAAGGGATGATCAAGTGGTGTACTCGCGTCTACACCTTTTGATTGTTCTGTGTTCACTGGGATGATACTTAGTCTTAAATTTTGCCGAGAAAACTTAAAATTGTCGTAGCGGGAGTCTAATGGAGAGGCCTCGTCACTTCAAGTCATCGCAAGAGGACATCCAACTACTCCAGCTGCACATATCAAGTTGTCGACCTACTGAAGCTGCGCACATCAAAACGCGCACAATCGACACACCTCTATTTGTGAGTATTAAACCTTTCACCCACCTTTCTCTACCACGAACACTTCTTTCCCACTAATTGAATTGCCTGTCTCTTTCTACCCCTGTCCTGTCCCTTGATTAGCTTAACGTGAAAACTTGTCTTGAACTGGAACTAGTGCTTAGTCTCATTCACAGGTGCTGGTGGAGAGATGACCCGGACTATTGTGTGTTTGTGGGGTTTTATTATGGTGGTGGGCTGCTGGTGATTATTGGAGAAAGATGGATGTGGTGGTTGTGGAGACAGTGGTGGTGGTGGTAGTGGTGGAGACAATGGTGGAGGTTTAGACAATGGTGGTGGTGGTGTAGACAATGGTGGTGGTGGTGGTGACGACAATGGTGGTGGTGGAGACCATGGTGGTGGTGGTGGAGACAATGGTGGTGGTGGTGGTGGTGTAGACAATGGTGGTGGAGGTGGTGTAGACAATGGTGGTGGAGACAATGGTGGTGGTGGTGGTGGAGACAATGGTGGTGGTGTAGACAATGGTGGTGGAGGTGGTGTAGACTGGTGGTGGTGGTGGTGGAGACACTGGTGGTGGTGGTGGTGGTGGAGACACTGGTGGTGGTGGTGGTGGTGGAGACAATGGTGGTGGTGGTGGTGGTGGTGGTGGAGACAATGGTGGTGGTGGTGTAGACAATGGTAGTGGTGGTGGTGTAGACAATGGTGGTGGAGGTGGTGTAGACTGGTGGTGGTGGTGGAGACACTGGTGGTGGAGACACTGGTGGTGGTGGTGTAGACAATGGTGGTGGTGGTGGTGTAGACAATGGTGGTGGAGGTGGTGTAGACTGGTGGTGGTGGTGGTGTAGACAATGGTGGTGGTGGTGTAGACAATGGTGGTGGTGACGACAATGGTGGTGGTGGTGGTGGTGGAGACAATGGTGGTGGTGGAGACAATGGTGGTGGTGGTTATGGTGGAGACAATGGTGGTGGTGGTGGTGGAGACAATGGCGGTGGTGGAGACACTGGTGGTGGTGGTGGTGGAGACAATGGTGGTGGTGGTGGTGGTGTAGACAATGGTGGTGGTGGTGGTGTAGACAATGGTGGTGGAGGTGGTGTAGACAATGGTGGTGGTGGTGGTGTAGACAATGGTGGTGGAGGTGGTGTAGACAATGGTGGTGGTGGTGGTGTAGACAATGGTGGTGGTGGTGGAGACAATGGTGGTGGTGGTGGTGTAGACTGGTGGTGGTGGTGGTGTAGGCAATGGTGGTGGTGGTGTAGACAATGGTGGTGGTGGTGACGACAATGGTGGTGGTGGTGGTGGTGGTGGAGACAATGGTGGTGGTGGTTGTGGTGGAGACAATGGTGGTGGTGGTGGTGGTGGTGGAGACAATGGTGGTGGTGGTGGTGGTGGTGTAGACAATGGTGGTGGTGGTGGTGTAGACAATGGTGGTGGAGGTGGTGGTGGTGGTGTAGACAATGGTGGTGGTGGTGGTGACGACAATGGTGGTGGTGGTGTAGACAATGGTGGTGGTGGTGGTGACGACAATGGTGGTGGTGGTGGTGGTACAAAGGAGTACAAAGGAAATCAAGCAACAACAGATCTAGTGACCCTTCTAGGTTGCTTGTCCTCCAAAACACCGAGGATCAAGTGTCCAAACAGTGGTTTAGAGTGGGTAAGGGAACATTGGAAAGGGAATTACTGCCCTGGAACTAATATCCGTGGCAGGATTAGGAAGTTAGTAGGGGACAGATGGCTTAGTAACTGAGGGGGGGATAAAATAAAGTTATTCATTTACAAACGCAGTCAGTCGCGGGTTTGATGCGAGATATTTGTCTAGGCGGAGTTTAAATGAATCAACGGTGATGCAGTCTATAACGTTTCGGGGAAGCCCATTCCACAAGTTGACAACTCGATTGAAGAAGAAATTCTTAGATTCGTGTGAGTTAAAAGATTTACCAATAATTTTGCAACCGTTTCCCCGCGTGTAATTAGATTGGTCGATAGTGAAGTACAGTACTTACTACAGTTCATATTGTCGATGCCTTTGATGATTTTGAACACTTGAATTAAGTCACCTCTTAATCTGCGCTGGGTTAAAGGAAATAGATTTAATTCTCTAAGACGCTCTTCGTATGGTTTGTTCTTTAGGCTAGGTATCATTTTGGTAACTCTACGTTGAACTCGTTCTAGCTTGTTTATATCTTTTTGGTAATAAGGGCACCAGGATTGAACGCAGTATTCCAGAAGAGGGCGGACTAAGGAATTGTAAAGGGTTAGGATAACTTCTTTGGATTTATGCTCAAATGACCTACCTATAAAGCCAATTATTTTGTTTGCCTTCTTAACAACTTCTGAACATTGTTGACTCGGTTTTAGGTTACTCGATATTGTTACTCCCAGATCGGTTTCTCTGTTTACATTCTTAAGCTGAGTGCCATTCATCGAATAGTTTGCTTTCTCGTTTAGGTATCCGATATGTAGTACTTTACATTTATCCGCATTGAAACTCATTTGCCAAATTTGGGCCCAACATGACAATTTATCTAGATTGTGTTGCATATCGTCAACTTGTTCTTTTGAGAGTACGCTATTTGCAATTTTTGTATCGTCAGCAAATTTTGAGATTGTACAGGTGAGACCCTCATCTATGTCGTTGATGTAAATTAGAAAGAGAATTGGTCCTAATACCGATCCCTGGGGTACCCCGCTACTTACATTGGTCCATTTAGATGCCTTACCGTTTATGACTACTCTTTGCTTTCTGTCGCTGAGCCAATTTTCTATCCATTTCAACACACCGTCTTGTATTCCATGCGCTTTTAGTTTTAGCAGTAAACGTTTGTGGGGAACTTTGTCAAAGGCCTTTTGAAAATCAAGGTACAGTATATAATATCTACAGCTTTACTCTCATCGTAGAGGTTGAGGATATCGTGGAAGAAGTCTAAGAGGTTTGTTAAACAGGAACGTTTTTTACGAAAGCCGTGTTGAGTATCTTTAACCCGTACAGCCCCAGCGACGCGTCGGCGATGTATGTAACGCACAGCCCCAGAGACGCGCCTGACGCGTCACCCTAATTGCGCCGACCGTAACCTCAGGTGTAGCCACTCAAGAGGGCTCCGATTTGTATGGGAACTGTGTACGTATCCCACGCAACCGTGCCGATGGTTGAAAACTCTCAAAGTCCACGTGCGCGCGAGCGCGCAATAACCTGTTTTTTTTTTGGGATAATTGCCTTCAATTTTTTACTCTTGTAAAATCAGTTTTCGGGGGCTCTGTAGGACCATTTTTTATGCTTTTTGAGCGGTTTTTCGTGGTTTTTCCTTCATTCCTAACCCATTCGCTATTGTTTCTGGAATAAAACCATTTTTTGAAAACCGGCCGGGTTCTGGTGCGCAAACATTACAAAACTAGCCGGGGCTCCACGGGTTAAGTATGTTATTTTCCTCTAAGTGATTTACGAGTCTGTCTCGTATGACCATTTCTAGCATTTTACATACAACTGAGGTTAAGCTAATTGGACGATAGTTACTGGGTAGGGATTTGCTGCCTTTTTTGAATATCGGTGTTACATTGGCTAGCTTCCACTGATCAGGCATAGTTCCAGACTGCAAGGATTTATTGAATAGTAATGTCAGTGGTTTGGAGAGCTCATCCTTAGCTTCCTTTAGAACTCTAGGCGAGATTGTATCCGGTCCGGGCGTTTTATTTACCTTGAGTTTATCTAAACAATTCAATACTTCTCTCTCTGTAACGGTGATATTGCTTAGAACATCTGAATTATCAATCTGAATTGGCGATGGTGTAGGGATATCACTGAGGTCTTCTGTTGTAAAAACTGATGCAAAGAAGGTATTGAGGGCATTACTCATTTGTACTTCGTCTTTGTTGTATTCTCCATTTTCATCGACTAACGGTCCAACAGTTGAAGTAACTACTTTTTTCTTTCTGATATAACTATAGAATTCTTTCGGGTTTGTTTTACTTTGATTCGCAATATGTAACTCTAAGGTCTTTTTACTTTGCTTAATTAACTTTTTGGCTTTGCGTCGTAGCTCTACAAATTTCACCCGTTCTTCGTCATTTTGTGAGGATTTTAATCTATCATTAGCAAATTTTTTAGCAAGCAGGCAGTTTGAAATATCTTTATTCTACCATTTGGGCTTATTATTATGGCCTGGATGCCGTATTTTCGATGGTATGCAGTCTTGCACTGCTTTTAGGTAAGTGGTTTCGAATAACTTCCAAGATGTATTTATGTCGTTATTGTTAATTAAAAAGCTCCAGTCAGTTTCTTTAAACATAGCTCTAAGTTTATGGAAGTTTGCTTTCTTGAAATTAGGGACTTTTTCGATGCTACTATTTGGTTCGTTACTAGTAAACTTTAAAGTGAAAGTTATTGTACGATGGTTGCTGTTACTGAATTCATCACCAACATTCAAATTCTCTATTAATTCTTCTTTTGTTGCAAGTACAATGTCAAGAACGTTATTACCACGGGTCGGCGTTCGAACAAATTGATAAAGCGAACTCTCTTGCAAGTTCGTATACAAGTCATGTCCGGAGTGTGAAGTAAGAGTATCGCCCCACTTGGTCACGGGTAAATGAAAGTCGCCAAAAATTACGGTATCTTGTGAGTTACTTACATCTGCAATTTGTTCGTAAATTTCTCGGTCAGTTTGCACTGATTGAGCTGAAGGTCTGTATATTAATGCAAGTATTATTTTTGTACCTTTATTATTCTTTATTAGCACAAAAGATGCGTCGACGTTCACAATTTGAGGTTTTGACAAGAGGGTAGGGTTAAGACTTTCTTTGATATAAAGTAAAACGCCACCTCCATTTCGATTTATTCGGCTTTTCTCAAACATTACATAACCGGGAAGTGAATACTCTGCTAAAAAGTCTCTATCTTCTGTATTGAGCCAAGATTCTGTTATGCCAATCACATCATAATTTTCTGTAAACACTAGCTCCTCTAAATCTGAAAATTTATTGCGTATGCTATGAGCGTTTGCATAGAAAACCTTTAAATTTGTTATTTTAGAACTCACGGAACGCTCTTTAATAATATTTTTGGTTCTTGTCGGATCTACATTTATGTTCATGGCTGTCCTCGGTCCTCGCTGTCTTCGGTCCTTATCGCTGGTGGTCCTCGGTTGCCTCTGTTTATTTCTTGGCGTTGGATGATTTATGTCACTGCTGCTTCTCGGATGGCGATTTTTGATCCATGGCTGCGGACTGCTTCGTGTAGGAGACGACCCATGCGTGCTGAACCCACAGGGTTTAGATGAGTGCCATCCTTGCGGAACAGAGTAGGCTGGTTGTAGAAGTTGTCCCAGAGGTTGATGAATTCAACTTCTTCCCTCAGACACAAATATTTTAGTCGGCTATTTGTGCTGAAGGCCTTGTCGTAGAATTTGTCATGTGCGTCGATCTTGGGGAGAATGCCTGAGATGATGATATTCCTTGACTTGTTTTTGTAGTGCTGGATCATCTTGCGATATTTCTCCATCAACTCTTCGGATCTGGTGCGCATGACGTCATTTGAACCAGCATGGATGACAAAAAGGGTATTTTCATTTGCATCCTTTGTGGTATCTTCGAAGGCTTCCACAATGTCGTCCAGTCCAGCTCCTGGGATGCAAAATCTTTTTCGTTGATTTGGGACTCTGTCGCAGAACTCTTCGACCTGTCCTCGTAGGATGGAATCCCCAACGAGCCTGGTCTCTTCTGGTTCGTCTTCCATCTATACCAATATCTCAAATCTGTTTGACATTGTGACTGGTAGATGAGACCTTTTCTGTGTTGGCCGTGCACCGTTCTTCACTGGTGTAAATCCGGAAACCTGTGGTGGCGGGACTCTACGTACAGGTCGGGGAGAGGAGTGGTTAGAACGGGGGCGAGGGGTTGGTACTGTTCGTGCTAGCAGGCTTCTTGCACGAGGAGTGGGGGGGAGACTAAGGTGAACAGGGCGGCTGTCCTGGTTTGATGTCGGCTCAGGTTCGTCAGAAGCATCTGCTGCAGTGTCTACTGCAGGTGTTGGATTGTTGGCAGATGACGTTGGGGCGGTGGTGGATGCTGGAGTTGAAACAATTGGAGTTAGTGATACTCCCAACGTTGAGTGTTACAAACTCTTGGAGTGATTCCAGCTTCCTGGTGAGGGCGTTGATCTTGTTGTGGGCTTCATCCAATTTTGCTGTGGTGGAGACAATGATGGTGGTGGTGGAGACAATGGTGGTGGTGGTGGTGGTGGTGTAGACAATGGTGGTGGTGGTGGTGGTGTAGACAATGGTGGTGGTGGTGGTGGTGTAGACAATGGTGGTGGTGGTGTAGACAATGGTGGTGGTGGTGGTGGTGGTGTAGACAATGGTGGTGGTGGTGGTGACGACAATGTTGGTGGTGGTGTAGAATGGTGGTGGTGGTGGTGTAGACAATGGTGGTGGTGGAGACAATGGTGGTGGTGGTGGTGGAGACAATGGTGGTGGTGGTGGTGGAGACAATGGTGGTGGTGGTGGTGGTGTAGACAATGGTGGTGGTGGTGGTGTAGACAATGGTGGTGGTGGTGTAGACAATGGTGGTGGTGGTGTAGACAATGGTGGTGGTGGTGTAGACTGGTGGTGGTGGTGGTGGTGACCACAATGGTGGTGGAGGTGGTGTAGACTGGTGGTGGTGGTGGTGTAGACAATGGTGGTGGTGGTGGTGACGACAATGGTGGTGGTGGAGACAATGGTGGTGGTGGTGGAGACAATGGTGGTGGTGGTGGTGGAGACAATGGTGGTGGTGGTTGTGGTGGAGACAATGGTGGTGGTGGTGGTTGTGGTGGAGACAATGGTGGTGGTGGTGGTGGTGGAGACAATGGTGGTGGTGGTGGTGGAGACAATGGTGGTGGTGGTGGTGGTGGTGGAGACAATGGTGGTGGTGGTGGTGGTGGTGGAGACAATGGTGGTGGTGGTGGTGGAGACAATGGCGGTGGTGGAGACACTGGTGGTGGTGGTGGTGGAGACACTGGTGGTGGTGGTGGTGTAGACAATGGTGGTGGTGGTGGTGTAGACAATGGTGGTGGTGGTGGTGGTGACGACAATGGTGGTGGTGGTGACGACAATGGTGGTGGTGTAGACAGTGGTGGTGGTGTAGACAATGGTGGTGGTGGTGGTGACGACAATGGTGGTGGTGGAGACAATGGTGGTGGTGGTGGTGGTGGAGACAATGGTGGTGGTGGTTGTGGTGGAGACAATGGTGGTGGTGGTTGTGGTGGAGACAATGGTGGTGGTGTAGACAATGGTGGTGGTGGTGGAGACAATGGTGGTGGTGGTGGTGGAGACAATGGTGGTGGTGGTGGTGGAGACAATGGTGGTGGTGGTGGAGACACTGGTGGTGGTGGTGGTGGTGGAGGTGGAGGTGGAGACAATGGTGGTGGTGTAGACAATGGTGGTGGTGGTGTAGACAATGGTGGTGGAGGTGGTGTAGACAATGGTGGTGGTGGTGGTGTAGACAATGGTGGTGGTGGTGGTGGTGTAGACAATGGTGGTGGTGGTGGTGACGACAATGGTGGTGTAGACAGTGGTGGTGGTGGTGGTGGTGGTGGTGGTGGTGTAGACAATGGTGGTGGTGGAGAAAATGGTGGTGGTGGTGGTGGTGACAATGGTTGTGGTGGTGGTGGTGACGACAATGGTGGTGGTGGTGGTGGTGTAGACAATGGTGGTGGTGGTGGTGGTGTAGACAATGGTGGTGGTGGTGGTGACGACAATGGTGGTGGTGGTGGTGACGACAATGGTGGTGGTGGTGGTGGTGGAGACAATGGTGGTGGAGACAATGGTGGTGGTGGTGGTGGAGACAATGGTGGTGGTGGTGGTGGTGGAGACAATGGTGGTGGTGGTGGTGGTGGTGGAGACAATGGTGGTGGTGGTGGAGACATTGGTGGTGGTGGTGGTGAAGACAATGGTGGTGGTGGTGGAATGGGTGGATGGGAAGGGAAGGAAGGGGTGGAGACGGGAAGGGAAGGGAAGGAAGGGGTGGAGACGGGAAGGAAGGGGTGGAGACGGGAAGGGAAGGAAGGGGTGGAGACGGGAAGGAAACGAAGGGGTGGAGATGGGAAGGGAAGGAAGGGAAGGGAAGGAAGGGGTGGAGACGGGAAGGAAACGAAGGGGTGGAGATGGGAAGGGAAGGAAGGGGTGGAGACGGGAAGGGAAGGAAGGGGTGGAGACGGGAAGGGAAGGAAGGGGTGGAGACGGGAAGGGAAGGAAGGGGTGGAGACGGGAAGGGAAGGGAAGGAAGGGGTGGAGACGGGAAGGGAAGGAAGAGTGGGAGACGGGAAGGGAAGGAAGGGGTGGAGACGGGAAGGGAAGGAAGGGGTGGAGACGGGAAGGGAAGTAAGGGGTGGAGACGGGAAGGGAAGTAAGGGGTGGAGACGGGAAGGGAAGTAAGGGGTGGAGACGGGAAGGGAAGTAAGGGGTGGAGACGGGAAGGGAAGTAAGGGGTGGAGACGGGAAGGGAAGTAAGGGGTGGAGACGGGAAGGGAAGTAAGGGGTGGAGACGGGAAGGGAAGGAAGGGGTGGAGACGGGAAGGGAAGGAAGGGGTGAAGACGGGAAGGAAGACTGGTGGACAAGATATCGAGACGGGTGGTGGACAATAGATTGAAAGTATGATGGACAATAGATTGAAAGTATGATGGACAATAGATTGAAAGTATGATGGACAATAGATTGAAAGTATGATGGACAATAGATTGAAAGTATGATGGACAATAGATTGAAAGTATGATGGACAATAGATTGAAAGTATGATGGACAAAAGATTGACAGTATGGACTGTGGCGGTGGATAAAAGATTGACAGTATGATGGGCAAAAGAGTGACAGTATGGACTATGGTGGTGGACAAAAGATTGACAGTATGGACTATGGTGGTGGCGGTGGACAAAAGATTGACAGTATGGACTATGGTGGTGGTGGTGGACAAAAGATTGACAGTATGGACTATGGTGGTGGTGGACAATAGATGGAGAGGAGTGATGGACTATGGTGGTGGTGGACAAAAGATTGACAGTATGGACTATGGTGGTGGACAATAGATGGACAGTATGGCGGTGGTGGATAACAAAAGATGGAGAGGAGTGATGGTGGACAATATATGGTGACAGTATGGTGGTGGTAGCAATAGATTGAGACAGTGTGGTGGTGGACAATAGATTGAGCCTGATGGAGATAAGACTGATTGGGACAATGGTGGATGAATGACACTAGTGAAGACTTATTGACTGGTGGAGATGAGAACTGTGACAATGTTGTAGAGATGGCAAAATGAGTCAG
This sequence comes from Paralithodes platypus, assembly GCA_032716605.1. Lineage (NCBI taxonomy): Eukaryota > Metazoa > Arthropoda > Malacostraca > Decapoda > Lithodidae > Paralithodes > Paralithodes platypus. Next base: position 25,855,664 of record CM064485.1, on the reverse strand, counting down.
TGGAGAGAGTCCAGAAAAATCTTGGAAATGGCCAAGAGAGACTGATGACAATGACTAATAAAGACATTATAGTGAGATTTACTGTCAGATGTGGATGAATTGTCCTTTGATGAGACAGACCTGGGTTCAATTTTAAGGCAGGACAAGACAGTCTGGCGAGTCTGTTCCCACCCGATGCCTCTGTTCACCTAGCAGTAAATAGGAACCTGAAGTTGGTGGACATCTCTCATCTGGGAAGGTAAGCTGTGGTAACCTGGAGAACATGCAGTAGCCCATGTGTACCAGCCTGGGTAACTCGCCCACCACAGGCTCCAAAGGGCTAAAGTACTGCGATAAGTGTCACTGCCTCGACAAAGCATAGCCGATGGGAAGCCCCCCTGACTGACCCATATGGAAATCCAGACGTGTGGACATATGGTTGATGGAATGGAGAGATACCAGATGGATAAGAGTCAAATGGTAAGCTTCTACAGGAGCAGTCTTCGGCTTAATTTTGGTGAGTATCTTTGTAGATTCTTGTACCTACAGTACTTTGCAAAAATTGACAAATATTACCTAATTTACATTAAAATGTAAAACTTGCAAACTAAACAAACCAAAATTGGGACAAGGACAATATAAAGTCAAATTAAATTATCAAAATCGCTATGTGGAAACAACGCTTACTAAAATTAAAATTATTAAATAAAAGAACACAATCCACCACATAGGGTGTACATTACTACATGAGCAAGTTAATCTGTTTCCCAAGCAAACTAATCGCACATATAACAACGCACTATCGTCACGTTAAAGGAAGTAGTCAAGTTTGGGAAGTCCGGGACGTTCTGGCAAATTTTACTAAACTCTGCATGAATAAAGAAACTACATGTTAAATGTCAAAATATTATTTAAAATCAAATTTGCAACATGACAAGACATTAACAATATTACAAAATACAAATATTGATAAGATATCTATACTATTACAAAATAATATATAAAATACAGTACAGCACTCACTAACGATAGTGCTATCGGGTAGGTACCTGTAAGCATAGCATGTCTCAAGTGACCCCTATCAATAACTACCCTACAAATAACCTACATTTATAGCACAAATAAACTAAGGAAATCGCAAAAGTAAGCAATTGATACTATCGACAATGAAAACATATAATATAAAGACAAATAATTGCAAAATATGAAGTAACAACAGATTTAAACAAAGAGTACTCTTTTAACAAGAACAATAAATTTAAAAAATCATCAATATTAATAATAATAATAATAATAGAAAAAGAAAAAGATAAACAATAAATACAGACAAAAAGTAAGCAGAGGTTATACAAGAAACTTCAAGTTAAAAATGCTTGATTAAAATTATTGATGTCAAATTTTAGAATACAGTCACAATAATTGACCCTAAAAAGATTAAATTTATGGAACAATTTACTTGCCTCAAAAAAACGCTTGTCAATCCTCTGAAATATATTAGCTGCATAAAAGCAATCCATAAAATAAATGTTTATATCCAATCCATCCTACACTTCCAGGTTGGTTTGGGTGAAGCTGTGGATATAAAGTGGAAAGTGGAGATCAGTCAGCTTTATTATGGATGGATGGGAGGAAGGAACGTACTGAAAATATCCAGTCCATCGTATTTCTTTATGCCACGGGTACGTTAATTTAATGGAATATAGGGAGGTGGAGGAATCTAGGATGAAAATAGATATGGAAAAGTTCTTCACTTGTGGAGGGACTAATTCTGGATGTGGTGGTGGGGGAGTTGGGATGATGAGATTTGTTAGTTATGAGGGAAATTAATGTACTGTACTTCCTATTACTAATGCAACAAACAAAATATTAATTTCAATAAGGGTTTATTTTTTAACCCATTGACTGCGGGTGACGTTCTGGAATGTCCTGGCAATTTACAGCAATTTCCAGGCTTTAAAAGCCTGTGAAAGCCGTAGAAATAGTGTCGGCGGGAGCGTGAGGGACCCACCTCCGACCCTCAGAGCAGCGAGCCGCTCGCTGAGGGAGACTGTGTCTCGCGCGGGTGTCTTAACAACAGTGTTGCCGAGCGAGCGAGGGCTAATAATTAGCGGTTTTCCCGTATGTCTATGGCACCGCTGCGGGTGAACCCCGCCACCTACGAAGCCCGTTCTGGTCTCATTTTGAAGCTATTTTTGCCTAGTTTTTGGCAGAATACAGTTCATTTAATGCAGATGCTTGATTAATCATTCAGGAGTGCCCGAGTATGCCCTAAATAGCCCAAATATGCCCGCAGCGTAAGCTCCGGGGTTGTTGGAGAGCTCGGAAAACGCATCCATACAAGAACACAATATATTAAACCATTTAGAGGCCCACTGACGTAGGCGAAGTGGATTTAACTACAGTATTTTAGTATGAACATTTAGATAATAAACCATGCAGCTGAGGCAAGTGTTTTATATGGTACAATATAATGTAGTCTATATCTAGAGGATGTAGCATCACTTGGTTGTCCTTGATTGACCTGTGTTGGAACATCTATATATCGTACTCTGGCACATACCCCATAGCTGAAGGAAAATTTAGTTACAAATTGATGCTGCTGAGGCCTATTTTATAATAGATTACTTAAATTTCATGTACTGTACAGTATATATTAAATTGGCAGTTTAAATTAGAATATGCAAGAATGAGGCATGAAATATGGTTGAGCCATATATAAATTTAACATGCTAAGGTACTTATTCGGTTTGGAAAGTACCTGGAAATTAGTGGTATTAAACTCCCCACAATTTACTTTTGTCTCAAATAGATCCTAGTTTGAATAAAGCTTAAGGAATATTCATACTAAAATGGCTGATCATTTAGCAAGCTAAATTATCAAGACTGGCGTTTGGTTGTATTAAGTGTTGTTTCCACATAGCGATTCAGTTCTTTTGTCTATCTTGTCCCAGTTTTGGTTTGATTATTTTCCATTATAATATTAAAGTTGAATGTGGTCTCATTCAAAGCACATGCGCAGCTAATGCATCCCATGTATTCAGGTTTGTTTGGGAGATGCTGCGGACGTGAAGCGGACACCCGATGGTTTGGTGAAGGGACCTTTATATGGATGGGAGGACTGGTGGACGACTTTAGAGTGCTGTCCATAATTCTACGTGTCATAGTAAGTTAATATTGGTCGCTGGGTGTTGGGAGGGAAATGGATATAGATGGTGAATGGAGGTGGGAAAATAGACAGTGAAGAATAGTCATTTAAGTTCTATTCTATTCTATATGCTCAGGCCCAATCCCCACTTTTCCCAGTGGTGAAGGATTAAAGTGAGGAGAGAGCAATAGGGAATAAAGCAATACAGATGGATAGGTTGAAATATACAGTATGTAGAGAAAGTGGGTAAATAGACATAAGAGAGGTGAGGAAATTTAGAGGATGGCTGGGAATATAGGAAATCTGAGGAACTATAGTGTTGCTTGGAATGTTTAGCAGGGCCAATAGTACCGGTACTGCATGGTGGTTGTGAGATATGGGCCAAGTCAGTGTAGGAGGGTGGAAATGCTGGACATCGAGGGGCTGAGGACAATAAGTGGTGTTAGATGGTATGGAAGGATGAAGAGTTATGTATGGGGTAGATGAGAGCAGAAAAAAAGTATTGCTCAGGTGGTATGAACAAATTTGAAGAGAATTACAATAAATGACATCAGAAGTTGAGTGTGAGAATAAACAAAGCTGGTGAGAGATGATTTGGTGAACAGGAGGGTGAAGGGTGTGCAAGATGTAGAGCAATTTTGAGCAAAGTGGTATATGGGACATGAAGACTCGCAGGGCAATATTGCAGACAATACCCTGAAGGAGTTGGGTAAGTTGCATTCTGGTGCCTGATACGGAAGTATTATTGCTTGTGCAGAGTTAAGTTTTCCAATTGGCAAGTATGTGAGTGAAATGTTTCATTTTGTGCTTATTTGGGATTTTTTTTTCCCTATGTGTGCGAAGGAGACAAAGGCAGCTTGCCAGTAACAATTGTCCCCCCAAAGCCAAAAGTGACCGAGCCAAATTCAAGGGATGTTGTGGTCAAAATGACTAGACACACTAAGTTTAAATCAGTTAGTCATAGGATGAAAGAAAGATTGATTGAGGGAGAGAGTTCACAGAGTGGAAGACTGAACAAACAGTACAGTACCAGGAATGACAGGGGTCCAACATCTCTTGTTCAAAGCATATGTATAGCTAATGCATCCTATGTATTCAGGTTGGTTTGGGAGATGCTGCGGACACCCGATGGTTTGGTGAAGTGACCGTTGCATGGATGGGAGGACTGGTGGACGACTTTAAAGTGCTGTCCATAGTTCTACATGTCCTGGTAAGTTAATATTGGTCGCTGGCTGTTGGAGATGGAGGGGAAATAATGGATATAGATGGCGAATGGAGGTGGAAAAAAACTGAAGAATATTAATTTTAAGTGGTGAAGGATTATAGTGAGGAGATAAGGAATACAACGATACAGAGATGGAGAGGTTGAAATAAATTTAGAGAAAATGGGGAAATAGAGGATGGCTGGGAATATAGGAAATCTGAGCAATGTTTTTTTCTATGTGGATGAGGGAGACAAAAGACAGAACTGCCTGTAATGAGTGCCTTCCCAAGTTGAAAGAGTGATGGCCAAAATCAAGGAACGTTTGAGCCAAAATGCCTGGACACAGAGTTTGGAGCAATTTAAGTCATAGGATGAGGGGAAGATGGATTCAGGGAGAGAGTTCCAGAGTTCCGCTGTTGAATAGGGTTGATAATATTGTTTCGCTCTTGGATTGGATAGTAGGGATGGGATTGTGGTGCAAGACGGGTGTTACGTAGAGGAGGTGGTATACACACAACTGAGGAACATTGATTATTGTAATAGCGGTAGAATAACGAGAGATGCAACATTGCAGCGAAGAGAGATTGCAAAGAGTCGGTGAGTGGACATGAGCTAATGAGACGAAAGGCTTTCTTTTCTACTTTGTCAAAGTGCTGTGCAAGAGGATCCTCCCCACACATGCGAACAATACTCAATGCATGGACGCACTGTGCTCCTGTGCAGAGCAAGAAGCTGTGCAGGGGTAAAGAACCCCCGGAGGCGGTTGAGCACACCCAGCTTCTGAGAAGCTGTTTTAATACAATAAAATAGATGGCAGAAGTTGAGTGTGAGAATAAACAAAGCTGATGAGAGATGCTTTGGTGAACAGGAGGGTGACAGATGTGAAAGATCTAGAGCAATTTTTGAGCAATTTTGAGCAAAGTGGTATGTTGGACAGGAAGACTCACAGGGCAATATTGCAGACAAAACACTGAAGTAGTCGGGCAAGTTGCATTCTGGTGCCTGTTGCTGAAGTCTTATTGCTTGTGCAGAGTTATTAAATATTCCAATTGGCAAGTATGTGAGCGAGTGAAAGAGTTTTTAAAGTTTTGTGCTTATTTGGGAGTTTTCTTTCCCTGTGTGCGCGAAGGAGACAAAGGCAGGTTGCCTGTAACAACTCTCCCCAAAGCCAAAAGTGAGAGCCAAATTCAAGGGATGTTGTGGTCAAAATTACTGGAACCACGAAATTTAAAGTAGTTAGTCATAGGATGAACGAAAGATTGATTGTGGGAGAGAGTTCCAGAGTTCAGAGTGGAAGACCGAACAAACAGTACAGTACCAGGAATGACAGGGTCCAACATCTTTAGTTCAAAACACATGTACAGCTAATGCATCCAATGTATTCAGGTTGGTTTGGGAGATGCTGCGGACGTGAAGCGGACACCCGATGGTTTGGTGAAGGGACCGTTATATGGATGGGAGGACTGGTGGACGACTTTCAAGTGCTGTCCATAGTTCTAAATGTCCTGGTAAGTAAATATTGGTCGCTGGGTGTTCGAGATGGGGGGAAATAATGGATATAGATGGCGAATGGAGGTGGACGAATAGTGATGAATACAGTAGTAAATTAAGTGGTGAAGGATTAAAGTGAAGAGAGAGATGGGGAATTAAACAATCAAGGAGATGGAGAGGTTGAAATAAATGTAGAGAAAGTGGGTAAATAAAAGACTTAACAAGAGTGGTGAGGCAATAAAGAGGCTGGCCGGAAATATAGGAAATCTGAGAACTACAGTGTTGCTTGGAATGTTTAGCAGGACAAATAGTACTGCATGGTGGTTGAGACGGGCCTTGAATGGCTGTATAGGAGGGTGGAAATACTGGACATGAAGTGGTGTTAGATGGTATGGAACGATGTAGTTATGTATGGACTAGATAAGAACAGAACAAATTATTGCTCAGGTGGTATGAACATGTATATACTCTAGCACTTACCCCTTTATATAAGTAACACCCCGTTCTTAACATAAATCATCAATTACAAACCCCAATGTACTTGAATAAACTAATGAAAGCATATGGTCCTCCTGGGATTCGAACTCGGGACACCACACCCAGAACATAAACACCTAAACCATTACACCACCAACACATTTGAGTTTGAGTGTAGGAGAAAAACAAAGCTGGTGAGAGATGTTTTTGATGAACAGGGGTCTGAATGTCCAGGAGGAAGCAAGGTGTGCAAGATCTAGATCAATTTTGAGCAAAGTGGTATGTGGGACAGGAAGACTCTCAGGGCAATATTGCAGAGAAAACGCTGAAGTAGTCGGCTAAGTTGCATACTGGTGCCTGATGCGGAAGTCTTATTGCTTGTGCAGAGTTTTTAAATTTTCCAATTGGCAAGTATGTGAGCGAGTGATTTTTTTATATATTTTTTTATTTTTTATTTTGTTGTGCTTATTTGGGAGTTTTATTTATTTATTTCCCCTATGTGTGTGAAGGAGACAAAGGCATGTTGTCTGTAACAACTGTCTCCCAAAAGTGACAGAGCCAAATTCAAGGGATGCTGTGGTCAAAATGACTAGACACACCAAGTTTAGAGCAGTTTGTCATATAATGAAAGAAAGATTGATTGAGGGAGAGAGTTACAGAGTTCACAGAGTGGAAGACTGAACAAACAGTACAGTACCAGGAATCACAGGACTCTAGCATCTCTTGTTCAAAGCACATGTACAGCTAATTCATCCTATGTATTCAGGTTGGTTTGGGAGATGCTGCGGACGTGAAGCGGACACCCGATGGTTTGGTGAAGGGACCGTTGTATGGATGAGAGGACTGGTGGATGACTTTAAAGTGCTGTCCATAGTTCTACATGTCCTGGTAAGTTAATATTGGTCGCTGGGTGTTGATGGCGAGGAAATAATGGATATAGATGACGAATGGAGGTGGAAAAATAGACATAGTGAAGAATAGTGAGAGAGATAAGGAATAAAACAATACAGAGATGAAGAGGTTGAAATAAATTTAGAGAAAGTGGGGTAATAGAGGATGGTCGGGAATATAGGAAATCTGAGCAATTTTATTTTTTTATTTATTTATTTTTTCTATGTGGATGAGGGAGACAAAAGACAGAACTGCCTGTAATGAGTGCCTTCCCCAGTTGAAAGAGTGACAGGGCCAAAATCAAGGAACATTAGAGCCAAAATGCCTGGACACAGAGTCTGAAGCAATTTAAGTCATAGTATGAGGGGAAGATGGATTCAGGGAGAGAGTTCCTGAGTTCAGCTGTTGAATAGAATGTTTGAGAATATCGTTTCGCTCTTGGATTGGATAGTTGCACAGAGTAGGGATGGGATGGTGTTGCAAAACGAGTGCTACTTACTTTTATGTAGAGGTGGTATACACAGAACTGAGGAACATTGATTCAAAGAGATTGCAAAGGGTCAGTGAGTAGATGTGAGTTAATGAGACTAAAGGCTTTCTTCTCTACTTTGTTGAAGTGCTGTGTAAGAGGATCCTCCCTACACATGCGAACAATACTCGATACATGGACGCACTGTGCTCCTGTGCATAGGTAAAGATCCCGCTGAGGCGGTTGAGCACACCCAGCTTCTGGGAAGCTGTTTTAGCAAGGGTCGTAATGTGGTCTTTCCAAGTGAGATCAGGAGAGAAAGAGATTCCTAGAATACGGAGAGAAGATTAAAGATTGATTTTTGTATTATTGAAGTATAAGGGATAGTCCTGTGGGAGTTCTTTATGGGTAGATAAATGGGAGAAATTGGGTTTTGGAAGCATTGAAAATAACAAGATTTCCTCTTCCCCAAATGGATAGGCCTATGGTTGATATTAAGGTGTTTTATGGCATCTTCGCGTGATTTTTTGAGTGCTATAGTGTTGCTTGGAATGTTTAGCAGGGCCAATAGTACTGCATGGTGGTCGAGACATATGCCTGGAATGTCTGTGTAGGAGGGTGGAAATACTGGATATAAAGGAACAAGAGGACATCAAGTGGTGTTAGACGGTATGGAAGGATGTAGTTATGTATGGAGTAGATAAGAACAGAACAAATTATTGC
>CM064485.1:25823483-25847185 GCA_032716605.1 Paralithodes platypus | reverse complement strand
GACGTTTATCCCCATCCAAGTTGTCGATTTCTTCCTGGCGAGCGATAGCGAGCCAGCATTGTACGGAGAAGTCCGGCTTCACCGGAGAAATTTTTCTATCGAAAAAAATGTAAAAATATAGCTTGCTGTCAAAACAAGATATATATATGCTGGCTCGCTACCGCTCGCCATGCAAATATTGACACCTTGATGGGGGTAAACGTCTTAAAACAGTAGGCTGAATGGGGCCGAATGGATACAAGCCAAAGAGAGAGGGTGAGAAAGATAAAAAAAGTGAGGTGGGCTCCCTTAACCCAAGAACCGCGATAGGCCTCACGGAAGGGTCACCATAGCGAACACGATAAGCCTCACAGAAGCAAGACCAAAACACCCCAGGGGCTCTCAAAACAAAGGAATATGTCATTAGGTGAGATAATTCCCCTCTGGTACTTTCTACCACTCATCCATATGTTTCTCACCCCCCCCTTCCCCTCCTTCACCACCTTATTCCCCCCTCCTCCCCTCCTCAATTATCACCTATTTTTCCTCTTATTTTCATCATTTATCTGTTATTTTTCTCTCCCGCGGTAATGTAGCACAAGTGGGTTGCATAAAAGTCATTATATAACACTGAGACACCTCCCGCTTGACTCAGTCAAGTCAGAGAGAGAGAGGAGGGTGTATGTCTCGCTTCCTCCCGCCTGAGAATACGACCGGGTGGCGAATATTTTCGATTTTCACCACCCAAATGCTTTTCCCACTTATTTTATCGCTCTTCAAGGTTCATATATTCATCATACCTGTATATGTAAAATAAAAGCACATTGAACATAAATAATACTTTATATCGTATATATAACTAATTCTTTCAGAATCTAAGTCTAGAAATTCACAAGTAAGTACCCTTGCCCCTAGGACATTTTCGTGCTTAATGGGTTAAGGCAGTGGTTCTTAAAGTTTTTCAGCCCCGATACCCCTAAGTTCAACTCCAAGTCAACCTGATACCCCCTCTCCAATATTAGCCTACTACTCCCGCCTTTTAACTTTTAATTTCCTGTAAAAAAGAGAAAACAGGACGGCTATGAACAAACAGCTGAATTCTATGGACTCTTTTATTTTTATTTTCAGTAAATAAATTAATAAAGTATAATTCTTACACAAAATATTTCCTCACTGTCGGATTGTTTTCCACATTACATTATTGTACACAACACTATTTGTGCTCATTCAGTTGCCAGTTAGTCACTCCCTACTCGTAGTTGCCAGTTAGTCATAGTTACCATTCAGTGCACAAAATTATTAATTTAATATTTTCCAGGATGCCTTTTTGGATACCCCCAAGAACCGGTTTCGATACCCCCTGGGGGTATTGAGGCACTACTTTAAGAATGCCTGGGTTAAGGGCAATCAAAGTTTTGTGTATGTGTGTGTTTATAACTTTGAATGTACTGTATATATATACTGTATAATATATATATATATATATATATATATATATATATATTTTCTTTAATACATACGAGGTTGAAAGAAATGGCAATTTCTGCGTTGGAAATTTTATTATTCAAAGTTTCCAGGTCTCTGATGAGTTTTCGCTGGGTGGCAGGAAGTAGATGAAGGAGATGAGCAAAATTCATGGTGGTACAGGGTTACATTAAAGTACATGAAGATACAGGATATACGACGCGTTTCACTGGACAACCAGCATTATCAAGTAAGGAAGGAATGATATAAAAGGTAAACAGGAAGGGTATATATAGAGGGTGGAGGATCAGAGGAGGCGGAAAACAGGGGGCAAAAGTCTGCGATTGGTGGAAGGCTAAACTAGGAGAGAGAAAGGGGGTAACCGCTTCACGCATGCGCACTGGATGCGGGATGGTGGTCGATAGGTGGGGTCGAAGCTGATTGGCTGCGTGTCGAGGGGCGTGGCCTAAGTTGTGTGGCGCCTGCAGAAGACGAAGCTGAAGGAGGTAGCGCGGGGGGCTGCGTCAAGGGCACCGGGGGGCGAGGAGGGGTGTTAGGTCCTGTAGGGTAGTGCCTTTTGGCAGAAGGAAGGATCTGAAGGTCCAGAGTTTGGTTGTTGATGTTGGGATGTAAGGCTTGGATATATAAAGCTTCGAGTATAGGTAATCTCCTTGGGTCACTTTCTTTATCGAGTATGGTGGTGTGTTTCTCTAACTCGTTGCGTGTGAGGTGAGGGTGGTTAGGGGTGAGATAGTGGTCTTTGATGGCTCCAGCCTGAAGGTGAAGAGTTAACCGAAGTGAAAGACGAGTCTGCGTCATACCAATATAGGAATGAGGTCCACAGTCCTCATAATTACAGGTATGTTGGTAAATGACGTGATCGTCGGTCATCGGGCTCTTTATCTTGGTGGAGGCTGGTTTGTTGCGGAGAACGAGGTTGGAGGTCTTGGGGGATTTGTAATAAATTATTAATTTGATTTTGTTTTCCGGGTTGGTTGGGTGGACATGCTTGGAGATTATTTCTTTTAAGACGGCCTCGTCATTTTTGTGTTCAGAGGACATGTAATTGCGGTAGAAGATCTTAATTTCATTGGGGGGGTCAATGTTGGGAGGGCTTTGGGTGTACCATTTTTCAAGATGGTGGTTGATGGTGCTGGAGATGTCGGAGTTGGCGTATCCGTTATTTACTAAAACTTGGGATAGTCTTTCTAGTTCCTGGTGGGTGTCGGCCCAGGTAGAGCAGTGCGTGAGGGCTCTCCCAAGACTATCCCAAGTTTTAGTAAATAACGGATACTCCAACTCCGACATCTCCAGCACCATCAACCACCATCTTGAAAAATGGTACACCCAAAGCCCTCCCAACATTGACCCCCCCAATGAAATTAAGATCTTCTACCGCAATTACATGTCCTCTGAACACAAAAATGACGAGGCCGTCTTAAAAGAAATAATCTCCAAGCATGTCCACCCAACCAACCCGGAAAACAAAATCAAATTAATAATTTATTACAAATCCCCCAAGACCTCCAACCTCGTTCTCCGCAACAAACCAGCCTCCACCAAGATAAAGAGCCCGATGACCGACTATCACGTCATTTACCAACATACCTGTAATTATGAGGACTGTGGACCTCATTCCTATATTGGTATGACGCAGACTCGTCTTTCACGTCGGTTAACTCTTCACCTTCAGGCTGGAGCCATCAGAGACCACTATCTCACCCCTAACCACCCTCACCTCACACGCAACGAGTTAGAGAAACACACCACCATACTCGATAAAGAAAGTGACCCAAGGAGATTACCTATACTCGAAGCTTTATATATCCAAGCCTTACATCCCAACATCAACAACCAAACTCTGGACCTTCAGATCCTTCCTTCTGCCAAAAGGCACTACCCTACAGGACCTAACACCCCTCCTCGCCCCCCGGTGCCCTTGACGCAGCCCCCCGCGCTACCTCCTTCAGCTTCGTCTTCTGCAGGCGCCACACAACTTAGGCCACGCCCCTCGACACGCAGCCAATCAGCTTCGACCCCACCTATCGACCACCATCCCGCATCCAGTGCGCATGCGTGAAGCGGTTACCCCCTTTCTCTCCTAGTTTAGCCTTCCACCAATCGCAGACTTTTGCCCCCTGTTTTCCGCCTCCTCTGATCCTCCACCCTCTATATATACCCTTCCTGTTTACCTTTTATATCATTCCTTCCTTACTTGATAATGCTGGTTGTCCAGTGAAACGCGTCGTATATCCTGTATCTTCATGTACTTTAATGTAACCCTGTACCACCATGAATTTTGCTCATCTCCTTCATCTACTTCCTGCCACCCAGCGAAAACTCATCAGAGACCTGGAAACTTTGAATAATAAAATTTCCAACGCAGAAATTGCCATTTCTTTCAACCTCGTATGTATTAAAGAAAATTTATTACCTGGCTTTACCAACATATATATATATATCTTCCTCGACTTCTTAATTTTGCTGCTAAGTATTTGTCCTGTATTGAAAATATAAGAATTATTTATTTACATTAATTGAAACCTTTATTGAGTAGCTGAATAAATTAATAATGCACACTCAAATGAATTTATAAACAATAAATAATGTACGCTCGTAACATACAGTATGTATCCAAGTGTGTGTGTTTTCCTTACTGGTGCATGGACATTTACTTGAACGCACAGTTGAATGATCGTAACTTTTTAGTGTTGGTAAACATTGATACAACGCTTTCTGTCCACATTAATGATTGAGCTCAACCGTTTTAGTGCTTTTATTTGTACTTTGTGTGTGCATATATCTAATGTGTGTGTGTGTGTGTGTCAGATCAGATGACGTATTGAGGGATAAGCCTTTGCAACGGCACCGTGTGTGTGTGAGAGTGAGTGAGTGAGATATAGTGTGTGTGTATGTGAGATACTGATATTGTATGATATCATTAATTATCTCTCTTACTCTCCTACTCACTCACTTTCACTTTCGCTCTACTTCATTTATGCAGGATATATATATATATATATATATATATATATATATATATATATATATATATATCTTAGAGAGAGAGAGAGAGAGAGAGTGAGTTGTACAAACACTATTCCACAGGAAATAATTCAAATAATAGAAGTCCATGTACAACAAAAATAAGTATATACAACCAAGGAAGAAGATTAACGAAGAATAGGAAAGAAGAGAGGGAAGGAAAAGATAAGAAAAGAGCGTAACATGGTCCTTTCACTGACTAATTTAGAAGCTAACCCTCTCTCTCTCTCTTTCTCTCTGTCTCTCTCTCTCTCTCTCTCTCTCTCTCTCTCTCTCTCTCTCTCTCTCTCTCTCTCTCTCTCTCTCACACTCATTATCTCGCATCTATATATTGATCTGTTTGTCTATCTCAGTTTTTATTTGGTTTTCTGTGTCCCCCTTCCTTTCTACCTTCCCTCCATCACAGCTCTTCCTTTCTGTCAACAAGCAGCCTAGTAAGGATCACTAGGCCTGTTGTTGCTACACTTTTCCTTTAGTGTTATTTTGTTCATGTCTTTCTGCCTCCCTTCTATAATATTTCCCTTTCCTTCCCGCCTTTCTCTCGTCTTTCTACTTCTTCCATATCTTCTTTTCTTCCTTTTCTCCTTCCTTCCATTCATCCTTTCCTCCCCTTCTATTGATCTTTTCCTATCTCCTTTCCCTCCCATCTCCCCCCCCCCTTCTTTCACTTCCTCCCTTTCTTCCCACTCCCCATTCTTTTCCTTTATCCCTTCCTTCCCTCTTCCCTTCCTCCCATGTCTTCCTTCCTAGCACCCCTTCTTTCCCTTCCTTACTTCATTCTTTCCATACTCTCTTCCCTTCATTCCTTCCTTCCCTCAAACCTTCATTCCATCCTTCTTTCCCCTCCTTCCTCCCTTCCATTCATCCCTCTCTCACTTCCTTCCAACCTTCCTTTTCTTCCCTCCTCTCCCTCTTTCATCCCTCCCTCTCTCTATTCCTTCTTTTCCTATCCATTATTTTCCATTTTCATTCCCGCCCCCATCCTTTCTTGTTGCCTTCCTAACAGCCCTGTCAAAAATGGTTTAGCGGTTTAATTGAAAGAATGAAAAAATAATGATAAAAAATGCTCGTCTTTGCGGGATTTTTGTGTTGAGACTGGCCAGATTTCCCCGCTCTTTCTTGCCATCTTTTGTTTAACTTTTACCGCCGACTGATCCTTGTGACGTCTCCCAAGGATTTTTTTTATGTGGCTATTATTTTTCAAGTTCTAAAGACTGTTTACTTTGGACAAAAGAGGCTTCTTGTGCACTCAGTATGATCATCTAATTTTAGCCAGCTAATTTGACGCACTTAAGAGTTTCTGAGTAACGAAGTTGGAGTAATAGGTCTCTTTATACAGGAAAAGAATAACCAGCAATGCAGCGAACATCATCTTTATTTGCACTGTAGTGGATCCAAACGTTGCGGCATATACGCTACACCATCATCAGTGGTCTAAAAGTAAAATAATAACTTAAAATAAATTGCTATCTTGTTGCTACTCTACTTAAAATACAATCTTATACACAATAGAAAGGGAAGCGGGAATAATTATATTTAATTGGGATTTACAGTATATACTAAAAGTATGAATGAAATGACAATAGTAATGTAAGCTTTACATATTGATTACAAAACTACACAAGAGAGAGGGGGCAGCAGACAGCATGTTATTTAATTGGGGCATATTTACCTTTATATAGAAGGATTCAAGTGTTCTTAAATTATTGTTTTGGCAAGAGTCTATAATTTCCTTTTGTTCTTGTTTAACCTCTGAAGTGCGCATGGGGGGTATGAGACACCACACTCCTGTGCTAACGTATTTGAGCTGTTCCCATCACTAAAATATTTAAGAAGAAGACAGTAGCCAGTGTAGGCATACTCAGCCCACCTCGATTGAGCGCAGTCAAAAACTCTGATGACAAGCATTCCTCAGAATCTACTTCCTGTTGTCCATGTTTATGAGCTAAAAATCCCCCAATGTAGACAATTTTATGTTTTAAAGTATCATCTGAATCTAGAAGTAGTTGAGTGTTTTGTAATGTCAGCTCTTCCAGAAGTTGTAAATCACCATCATCTATTGCTGCTGTACAAAATTCACAGCTTACTTCTTTGGCTCGGTCAGGAACGATGTCACGTTTCAACAGCTGATGCAACTGCTGTACTTTGGATGCTGCTTGAACATCCCCAATGTCAATGTAAAAATCTCCACTACGTTGTCTTGCTTGACCAAAAAAACTTTTCTAGGGGATCTTGTGAAAAAACAGCAGGTAGGATGTAAGCAAAATCATGGGTTTCAAAAAGATATTGTGCTGCTTCTATGTTATACCTTGTTGTGATGACAAAGGCATCTGCTGTTGACTGTGTTAGTTTCTTCTCTCTGCCATGCCCACCAGTCCACCGACAGCTGGATACAACTGTACACATTTCCTGCAGAGCTTTGAAGTTTGTACAGTTTAATGTCCAAGGTTGACGATATTGGTCTCGTAAATGAACTGCGCTGTACTTGCTTTTAACATTCATAATTTTAAACCAATTGGTTACCAGTGTTATGTATATCACTGTTCCATCCTGAAATTTAACAGTTAAGACCTTCAAATGCAGCAATCGTTTTCTCATTGAACACTTGGCAAACTAAGGGCACACTCTGACGTTGCAATGGTTTAGGAAATACTGATGAGCGTGTGAGTTTTGTCAGACGAAGTGGTGTCTTCTGATCTTCATTGTAAAGAGCTTTAACATCACTCCAACACGCCAAATATTCTGTACCGTCCTTGCTAAAATGTAATTCTTGACATTTCTCTGTGATCCAGTTGTTTCTCATATTCTTGAGGATGTGAACATAATCATAGACAAGGAAAACATTTATGCCATCTGGTGCTAGTGTTACTTTTCCAGGACCCCCAAGCATTCTGTAAACAGCTTGATTCAGTGGACAGTTGTCACAGACGAACGATACTGGATGGCCACCACTAGCTTTAACAACATATACAGCCTCAAGTAATATTTCCTTCAGTATAGCATTCAGTTTTGATACAGGATGAATTCGTATGATGTACCGTGGTCCTCCATAGTGACAAACAACTTCAATAGCAAGAGCAGATGTTGCTAGATTTTCTGGTCCGTTTGTTGCATAGCCTACTATATGCTCTCCTGTAAATCTAAGGGCCTGCTTAAGCTTGACTTCATCAAACAAAATGTTAACTAACCGCTGTTGTGGCTTCAACTGATCAAAAAGGATTGGGAGACACTTGTCAGCATAAGTGCGAGATAACAATTGGCGAATCTGTTTCTCACAAGGAAGACTAATTGCTTTGGAGTTTCTAAGCATTCTATATGCTGCGGGTGATATACAAAACAGTTCTGCTGCAAGAATTAACATATGCTTTGTATATCGGCGATTTTTAGGAGGAATAAGAAGGAGTTGTAACTGTGCTTGAATGAACTGAAAACCTTCAATTTCATGAAATTCTGTGATAGAGTCAAGTTCTGAAATTATTCTTTTTAAGCGGTCAGTATTAGTCGCTTCATGAGTGTTCATAATTTTCACTATTTCTTCAATTTGAGACCACTTACTTACCAAGCTATTTTTTTGAAGATTCAGTTTACTTTTTGGTATCTCCAAGCCACTTTTCTCTGCTACTACCAGCTGCAGAAAACCAAAAGGAGACTGTACCTCTTTAAAATGAAGAAACTTATCAACTGCTCTACCATTACCATCTGTCTTAAACATTGTCAGTTCTCTACCATTTTGCATTATATAAAACTCAGGAAAGTGTTTTCCAATCTCTCCTGCAAATTTGTCATAACTATGCATTTTGTCTTGTTCATTTTCAAATTCAGTTTGTTTTTTAAGTCTTGCTTCACTTGTCACTGTTTTAGTTAACCTAGGAGCTGACGTAAGTTGTTTGAGGCAAGACTTGGGTACACCTTTAAAAACTGTAGGAGGCCCAGCTGGTCGTTTTCCTCCCCGAACTGTGACCCAATCGCAGTCGAAGTGTGATGCACAAATCCATAGTTTCGACCTGTCTCTCAAACTTTCTGGGCTATTTGGCATAGCACTAATCCATGCATGTCGTTCTTGTTCTTCATTCGGGAAACACACCATAGGACTGTATGGCTCTCCCCTGTAGTTTCCACGACAATTGAATGCAGCACATCTTTTCGGCATTGTTCCTGTAAAGCAAAAAAACAAGAATAGTTGTAAAATGGTTATCAGTACATATCAAAGCAACCCGTTGACATCAGCTCAATTCTAATATTTATCAGCTAAATAAGTTGTTAACACAGATCCTTTTGTGACTGGTAAGTATTTATAAGAAAATTACTTACAATAAGCTGAGAGATAACGAACAACAGAACAAAAATGTGTTGCCTCTAACGTGTCTCGTGGGTGACTGGCGTCTGGCATCGTCATGGGCTGTTCGTTTTCTGGCGAGACATTATGTCGCCAATATGGCGGGGATATGGACGATTGCGTGTGAAATTACATGCATTTATATGTAAAGTTGTGTTTGTGTACATATTTTTGTGTTTAAGAAAGTCGGAGAGACCACTGCTTTCATGACGCTGCTTTTAAGCAATGGACCCAAGTTTCAAACTCCGAGAGTGCTCGTTTCCAGTCCTTATGTAAAGGGGTCTATGGTCCCTAGTAACCAGTACGTGGGATATAAAGCTAACCCTCACCAAATATCTAGTATATGTCCCTCACTCAGCTGTACACCTTTCACCCTCATTACCGTTCGTGAGTCCTCGTACATCTTCATTATCACATGCACCAACCACTCCTCAATGCCAAGTTTTCTCCTAGCCTACTGCACAACTTCTCTGGCCACCTTATCAAAGGCCTTCCCCCGGTCTGCAAACACAACATCAGATCCCTATCTTTTAAGTACATACAGTATCTTTCCCTTATCATACCTTCTAAGACTCTCTCACAGACCTTCATGACTTAGTCAAGCATTTTCAGGACCCTTATAGCAGTTCCCAGGGGAGCCCAACTTTGAAATCACCAGATAGTGCCTCCAGAACCATAAAAAAAAGAGGAAAGGGCTTCATTAACACAGAGCCCTGGTGGACTCCGACGCGAACTGAAAACTCATCACTCAGTACCGGTACATCTTTCACCCTCACTGCTATATTTGGATGATAATTTGAACTCAATTTGACCTATCTCAGAATAGTAGTATGGGAATTTCATTATTTTCCTTATTGTGAAGGCAATCATTATTCTATAAAAACACTTACCCTAATAATACATGTACAGTACAAGGTTATTCTCTATATTTTAAGATTATACTCTTTATATAAAAGGCTTGCATGGCTGCATGATAAATGTTTTTCTTTGATTCACTCTTCTTGACTTTTTCTATATTGCAGGCCATGCTTTTGTTCCTCCTAATTCCTTTTCTATTATTTCCACTCCTCAAGTGAGGTACTGTAGAGGTGATTCTCTTGGTCCCATCTGTAGAGGTACTGTATTGTAAATGGTGGCCAGACATGCCCGTGGCAGCCTTTCACACCCAACCCATCTTGTCCTATCTAATTTTATGTTGAACTCTATTGTTCTTGATCCCACTATAGGACTTGGTAGCCTATTCCACATATCTACAACTCCGTTACTAAACGAATAGAGGCAGATCCCTTACACACCCAGTTTCTCTCTGTCGCTCGTTTGCTTGCATATCGGTACAAATGAAGCAGATCCCTTACACATGCAACTAAGATGAACATGGGAATCTGCAGACAAGTGGCCCACAAAAGGCAGATCCCTTTCACATCCAACCCATTTCGTCCATATGTCTATCTGATTTTATCTTGAAATTCTTTATTATTCTTGATCCCACTATAGCACTAGGTAGCCTATTTCACATATCTACGACTGTTACGAGAGAGGCAGATCCCTTACACAGCCAATCTCTCTCTCTCTTATTTGCACACTGGTACAAATGAGGCAGATCCCTTACACATGCTACCAAGATGAAAATGGGAGTCTGCAGAGAGCCGATTGGCCCACACACGGCAGATCCCTTTCACACCCAACCCATCTCGTCCTATCAAATTTTATGTTAAAGCTCTATTGTTATTGATCCCACTATAGCACTTGGTAGCCTATTCCACATATCTACAACTCTTTTACCAAGCGAATAGAGGCAGATCCTTTACACAGCCAATCTCTATCTCTCTCGCTCTTGTTTGTTTTGCACACCGGTACAAATGAGGCAGATCCCTCACACATGCAACCAAGATGAAAATGGGAGTCTGCAGAGAGCCACATGGCCCACATAAGGCCCTAAGATCCCTTTCACACCCAACCCATCTCATAAATGTTACTTGTTATTTACACTACTTACTATACACCCATGTTATCATATACCTGCAACCAAAACACAATTGTAAGAAATAGGAACATAGGAAAATGGGAGTCTGTAGAGAGCCAATTGGCCCACACAAGACAGATCCTTTTCACACCCAACCCATCTCATAACAACTCTCTCTCATTTATCTCTGTCTTCCTTACATTTATGACATCCTAGTCTCTCTCTCTCTCTCTCTCTCTCACAAATGAGAACATAAGAAAACCGGAGTCTGCAGAGAGCCGATTGGCCCACACATGTCAGATCCCTTTCACACCCAACCCATCCCGCGCTCTCTCTCTCTCTCTCTCTCATATTTATCTCTATCTTCCTTACATTTATGACATCCTATTCTCTCTTGCCATACTCTCTCTCTCACAAATGAGAACATAAACAAAATAAGAAAACGTGAGTCTGCAGAGAGCCGATTGACCTACACATGGCAGATCCCTTTCACACCCAACCCATCTCGTTCTATCTAATTTCAAGTTGAAGCTCTATTGTTCTTGATCCCATTATAGCACTCGGTAGCCTATTCCACATATCTACAACTCTGTTACTAAACGAATAGAGGCAGATCCCTTATACAGCCAATCTCTCCCTCTCTCGCTCTTGTTTGTTTGCACAATCTGTTCCTTCTGTAGTTTCTCCATGCCCGATAAATTAAATGATCTTTTGATATCTGTGACACAACTTGTGTATCCAACACAATACCCTGCTTGCAAAACCCCTCGAACCCCGGACAACGTTGCTTGCAACTTTAATTATTATTATTATTATTATTAGTAGTAGTAGTAGTAGTAATAGTTGTTGTTGTAGCTGCAACACAGCTTTATATAGGTAAAGATTGCGGCCCGTGATATCTGTGTGTGAAAATGGGTAGCTTATAATATAATAACTAATAATGGCTTGGCTGTATAGGTCCAGGCTCAGTTTAATAGTTGCTCTTTAGTGTGTGTGTGTGTGTGTGTGTGTATGTGTGTGTGTGTGTGTGTGTGTGTGTGTGTGTGTGTGTGTGTGTGTGTGTGTGTGCGTGCGTGCGTGCGTGCGTGCGTGCGTGTGCGCGCGCGCGTATTTGTATTTACCTATTTGTAGTTTACAGGAATTGAGCAGCGCTCGTGTTGTCCTCTCTTAGTTACTTTATAATCAATCCATTTTACTTAGACAAATATTGTAATGGATATTCCCAGTTCCCAGTATTTTGGACTAACATATCATAACTTATGTTGCCCTATTTCCATATTTACTTTTATCCAACCTAGATTTGAACATGTTAATGTTCCTCGCTCTCACCACCTCCTCCAAGTTGTTCCAAGTCTCTATACTCCTATATGGGAAGCTGAATTTCTTTGTGTCCTTACGACATCTGCCCTTCCTCAGCTTAAACTCGTGCCCTCTTGTCCTTCCATTATCCCTCACGAATAGATCTTCCCTATCTACTCGTTCCAAACTTTTTACTCCCTTGAACATCGTTATTAAGTCGCCTCGTTCCCTTCTCTCTTTCAAGGTAGGCAGTTGTAGTGTCTTAAGTCTTTCCTCATATGTCAACTCCTTCAATCTTGGGATCATCTTCGTTGCTATCCTTTGGACTTTCTCTAATTTGTTTATATGTTTTTTCAAATGTGGTGACCATATCACTGCTGCATATTCTAATCTTGGTCTTATCATAGTCATTATCAGTTTTCTTAACATTTCTTCATCCAAATAGTTAAATGCCACTCATATTGGTTATTATTCCATATGCTCCTCCAATGATCATGTTAATATGCTTCTTCGGGGATAGATCATCTTGTATTATCACTCCAAGGTCCTTCTCATGCCGTGTTTTGCCGATTATTTCAATTCCTAATTTGTACTCCCAGCTTGGCCTTATCTCACTTGTTCCCACTTCCAAAACATGACACTTTTCTGCATTGAAACTCATTTTCCAGGTTTGGCTCCATCTGTGCAACTCATCTAGGTCCTTTTGAAGATCCTGACAACTTTCTATACAGGTGACATTCTTCATGATCTTAGCGTCATCCGCAAACATATTCATATGACTATTCAAGTTTTCTGGCATGTCGTTTACATAAAGTAGGAACATTATCGGACCCAACACTGATCCCTGTGGTACTCCGCTCGTCACACTCCTCCACTGTGAATATTCGTCTCGTATCGTGGTCCTCATTTCTCTTCCTATTAAAAAGTTTTCCATCCATTTTAACATCCTACCATGTACACCTCCAACAACCTGCAATTTCCACAATAACCTTTTGTGAGGCACCCTGTCAAAGGCCTTTTTCAGGTCCAGGTAAACACAGTCAACCCATCCCTCTCTCTCCTGTGTAACATCTACAACTCTGCTATAAAAGCTTAATAAATTAGATACACAAGATCTCCCTTCACTGAATCCAAACTGTTTCTCACTAAGCACCCCCTGTCCCTCAATGAAGTGTGTCCACTTTTTCCTTGTGTGTGTGTGTGTGTGTAATAATAATAATAATAATAATAATAATAATAATAATAATAATAATAATAATAATAATAAACGGTTTATTAAAGAATGGCAGCCTCATGAGCTGAAAATACACATTTTACAATTTAGTGGATGAACATGAGATGTACAGATATGAGGATGGTAAGCTCAGTTTACAAACAAAATAAATAAATACAATAATGATGCATGTGCAGAATACAAATTATCATAAAATTATCATAAATGTGTGTGTGTGTGTGTGTGTTTGTGTGTGCGCGCGCGCGTGCCTACCTATTTACCTATTTACCTATTTGTAGTATACAGGAGTTGAGCTTTTTAGGCTCGTATTGTCCCGCTTCCTGAGTTACAATTATCTAACTTTGCCTTAAAAATATGAATGTTTTTGGCACACACCACTTCCTCTTCCAATTGATTTCATTTACTTATACTTCTGTAAGGGAAACTATACTTTCTCACATCTCCTTTACATCTTCCTTTCATTAGCTTATATCTATGCCCCCTAGTTCTACCATTATCTTTCACAATATAACCCTTCTTGTCCACCTTTTCGAGTCCTCTCACACATTTGTACTATTGTGGACATAAGTCCTGCTACACCTGCCTGACAGGGATCTGCGAATTGTGTTGGTAACATTGCTATCCTCCCAGCCCCCGTCCCCCCACTCCACCACCCTCTCTCAGCCAAGCCCTCCCTTCCCTCTCTACTTCTCTCGTTCTTGTTCACGTCTATAAGCCGTT
The DNA here is from genome assembly GCA_032716605.1 of Paralithodes platypus. NCBI lineage: Eukaryota > Metazoa > Arthropoda > Malacostraca > Decapoda > Lithodidae > Paralithodes > Paralithodes platypus. Next base: position 25,833,145 of record CM064485.1, on the reverse strand, counting down.
CTTTATTTCTCCCTCTAATCGAATCATTGTATTTTTATGAATGTTTTCCAAATCTTCCTAAAATTAAATATAATATCGTTACATACTTCGTATTTAGATTTGCCATTTTATAAAAACCTAACAATATAAAGTTTGATAATCTATTCGAATATGAAAGTTTATTAACAATATATGTTATTTAAATCAATTACAACTGAGACTTTAATAATTATTATACTTTTGCATTATCATATTTAAATTCAGTTATAATTATCTAAGCCCTTAATCCTACTATTTGGAGTAAGCATGTATTTCACTGTCAAAGTTTATATATTATTGAATTAGATAATTGACACACTTATAAAATAGGTTCCTATATATAGTATATTAACCCGTGGAGCCCCGGCTAGTTTTGTAATGTTTGTTCACCAGAACCCGGCCGGTTTTCAAAAAATGGTTTTATTCCAGAAACAATAGCGAATGGGTTAGGAATGAAGGAAAAACCACGAAAAACCGCTCAAAAAGCTTAAAGAATGGTCCTACAGAGCCCCCGAAAACGTATTTTACAAGAGTAAAAAATTGAAGGCAATTACCCCCAAAAAACAGGTTATTGCGCGCTCACGCGCACGCACATGGACTTTGAGAGTTTTCAACCATCGGCACGGTTGCGTGGGATACGTACACAGTTCCCATACAAATCTGAGCCCTCTTGAGTGGCTACACCTGAGGTTACGGTCGGCGCAATTAGGGTGACGCGCCAGGCGCGTCTGGGGCTGTGCGTTACATACATCGCTGACGCGTCAGACGCGTCGCTGGGGCTGTACGGGTTAATTAAATATTAAAAGTTATAAATATATGGTTACGTGTGTATTCTCAATTCAGTATTCGCCTGTCAACCCACCATCCCCTTAACTACGGTAGCTCACACTAATCTATTCATATTTCGTAACTAAGCAACTGAAACAACCGGCCACACACATTAATGTAACATTACATTACACAAACTTGCATGTTATTTTCTTACTTGAGGATGTTTGGCGTCTTTCAACTGCCTCAGCGAACACCGAGATTAACCCCTTCCGTATCGCGGTTGTGTTTTGTCTTATTACAGCTATATTTACACATTTTTGAGCTGATAAGGAAGGATCTGTGGTATTTAAAATAATTAATTGAGCTAGTATTAAGCCTTTTAATTGTTACATTTCCTTCCTTAATTGAATAAAATCGTATAAATATAGCTATTCCACGTGAAATTAATTGATATAGATAGATAGATATACAACTGTCACGTGTTCGTATATAGCTTATACGCGAAGAGTGTCCATGTAGGGCCGAACCTGTTGTATACCAGGAACAAAACATTAATAAAAATATAATAAAATAAAATATATAAAATTACTTTTTCGCTATGGGTTTTATTTACGGTACTTAGGAGATGAAACAAAAAATTAGAGAGTCCTAAGCCGAATTATTTGTAGTGGTTTCACCATATACTAAACTCCCCAGGCAGTTTGTTTCAAAATTGATTAATATAATAATGTGATGCAGTGTAAATAATATTTATTTGAATTATAGGTTATTTGTTAACAAATTACGGACGTACACTTCATTAAAACACATAATTGGAAGTAATGTATGAACAATTACAACCGAAACAATGTTACGTAACCTTGTGTCACCATTATAACTACTGGAGGTGATGGCGTGAGCGAAAACATATGTGTGTGAAATGGTAGTAAATGAAGAAATATAAAGATGACACAGATTCTACTTGTCAATTTATTATAAGTATTTGCGTCTGTAACGATCATAATAATACATTTGATATCTTGTCCTGCAACATTTAAGCTAATTCAATCGTGAATAATATAGATATAGAAATAATATTTCTATAGTTTTATCACAGTTGACAAATTACAGTTTACATCCCAAAGGTCCTTCTTACGCTGTATACAATCGTCGAAAAAGGGCCACAATAAACTGTCAAAATGCGTCATGAAGCTCAAGGGGTAAATGGTGTTGCAAGGAAAACCAAAGAATATCCTCCTTCCTTCTGTCGGAGGTAATATTCAAACTCAAAACTTTTTTATCTCTGTGTTCAACACATAATACCTGTACCACACATTTACACATTCAAATAGGCAGTGACGGCATTTCTTCCTTTGTTTTTGTTTACTGTATGATATTTACGTTATTTATGTGTTCTATGTGATATTGTTTAGCTCTTAAGGTTCGGATATCACTTATCACATCATTAGACTTTGAATGACTAAAACTTATATATTTTAATGAATACATATGGAATAATAAAGATAAGTTTAATTAATTGAAAGAATAATTTGATAATCTAGAGTTATATCCAAACCTTAAGAGAAATTAACTATCACAGGGAACACATAAATAACGCAGATATAATACCGTAAACACAAGCAAGAAATGAAATGCCGTCGCTGCTTATTTTATGTGTAATAAGTGAAGCAGGGCCTGTGATTGGCTCTAAGCCAAGTGGGCCAAGTCAGTCAGTATGCATCTCCTGCTTACTTTTTGGGTTTATAATTTCTTTATTTCGCTTGTGTATACTGTATGATATATATGTGATAAATGTATTTAATGTGATATATCATGACTCTTAAGATTTGGATAACACTGTAGATTGTTAACCCCTTCTGTACAGGCGACGTCTTTATAATTTTATTATAGCTATATTTAGACGATTATATGCAGTTTAAGAAGGATCTGTGGTAGTAAAAAGGGTTAAGTGAGATAGTTCGAAGCCTGTTATTTGCTGGGGGCCCTTTTTGAACTGAAGAAAATCGTCCAGTAGTAGTCAGAATATAGTTAAAAAGACGTTGCGGTACAGAAGGGGTTAAGTAATCATTAACGAACACCGAGATTAACCCCTTCCGTATCGGGGTTGTGTTTTGTCTTATTACAGCTATATTTACACATTTTTGTGCTGATAAGGAAGGATCTGTGGTATTTAAAATAATTAATTGAGCTAGTATTAAGCCTTTTAATTGTTACATTTCCTTCCTTAATTGAATAAAATCGTATAAATATAGCTATTCTCCAGTCACTCGAACCATGCATCTGGCTCCTAATTGGTGTTTGTATCGACGTTCATGATTTCCAATCTTATCAATACCGTAGCTCATTGGCCCAGCGGAGTCGCAGAACTGATAATGTCTGTGTTATTGTCTTTATTATTCTATATTCATTCATTATACTAGACACGTTTTAATAATGTTAATGATTACTTAACAATCTACAGTGTTATCCAAATCTTAAGAGTCATGATATATCACATTAAATACATTTATCACATATATATCATACAGTATACACAAGCGAAATAAAGAAATGATAAACCCAAAAAGAGAGTTTGTTTTAAACAAACTCTCTAAGTTCCGTTTAAACATTCATATTTTTAAATAACTTTGACTGAACACTTTCCTGTAAGAATATTATTAGCGGGACAATACACAATAATTTCCTGTATACCCCACTTTAGGCAAGTCAGATGGTAGTTTGAGGAGCGCCAGCCAACGACGTCCGCTCCCACTCGTCTCTCGTGTGTGTGTGTGTGTGTGTATGTGTGTGTGTGTGTGTGTGTGTGTGTGTGTGTGTGTGTGTGTGTGTGTGTGTGTGTGTACTTACACTAGTACTTACACTAGTTGTATTTGCGGGAGTGAGCATGCTCGTTAATTCCCGCCTCCTAAGATATGTTTGTCATACCGTGCTTTGAAACTATGCACTGATGGTGCAGACACTACTTCGGCTGGCAATTTGTTCCACCCACTAATCGAGTTGGTAGGAAATCTTTTACTTTTCAGATCAGATTTACTATTTAGCACTTTTAGTTTGTAGCTGTGACCTCTTGTCCTCTCACCTCCATCCCTCTCTATGAAGTTTTCTTGGTCGATTTTGTCAATACCTCTAACACATTTATATATCTGAATTTGCTGTCCTCGTTTCCTTCTCTGTTCCAGTGTAGGTAGATTCAATCTCTCGAGCCTCTCTTGGTACTCCAAATTTTCCAAACCTGGGATCATCCTCGTAGCTGCTCTCTGTACCCTCTCAATTTTGTGGATATGTTTCTTCAAGTGAGGGGACCACACTACAGATGCATATTCCATCCTGGGTCTTATTATTGCCGTTATTATTTGTTTCATGGTGTTTTCATTAAGATAATTGAAAGACATCCTAATATTTGCCAATAATGCTAGTGATTCTCTCACTATCTTATTTACGTGGCTTTCTGGAGACATGTTATCCCTAAATTCTATCCCCAAGTCTTTTTCTTTTTCTGCTTTGGGAATCACTTCGTTTCCTAGTTTATAATCTTTTCTAGGTCTGTACTTGCTTTTACCCATTTCTAGAGTCTTACATTTCCCTGCATTGAACTCCATATTCCATTTGATGCTCCATTCATGGATCTTTTGCAAATCTGCTTGGAGCTCAGGCAATCCTCCTGGGTTCTGATCGTTTTAAGCAGCTTAGCATCGTCCGCAAACATACTCATGTAGCTTGTTAGTCCCTCAGGCAAGTCATTTACAAATATTAGAAACATGATTGGGGCTAGAACAGATCCTTGTGGTACCCCACTCGTAATTTGAGTCCAGTTTGACGATTTCCCCCTTACTGTTGTTCTCATCTGTCTTCCGCTAAGGTAGCTCTCCATCCATTTCAGCAGTTTGTCTCCTACTTTTCCCTCATGTTTTAATTTCCACAGCAATCTCTTGTGTGGAACTTTGTCAAATGCCTTTTTAAAGTCTAGGTAGGCACAGTCTACCCATCCTTCCCTCTTGTCCACTGTGTCTATTACTCTAGAGTAAAAACTCAACAAGTTGCTTACACATGATCTGCCACCTCTGAATCCAAATTGTCGGTCAGTAATTAATCTTTTGGATTCCAGGTAGTTCACCCATTTGTCCCTTATTAATCCTTCCAGAATCTTCATGAGGATGCTCAATAGTGATACAGGTCTATAGTTCAGTGGTTTTTCTCTGCTTCCTCCCTTAAATATAGGAATAATGTTTGCTCTTTTCCATTCTGTAGGTACTATCCCTGTGTCCAATGATTTGGTCATTATGTCATATAACGGTATACTCAGTTCCATAGCATTTTCTTTAATAATCCAGCCTGATACTCCGTCCGGTCCAGCGGCTTTGTTTGGATCCACCTTACTCATTTTGTCTATGAGCTCTGGTCTGTTAAATGTTACTTCCGGCATTTCCTCTGTACCTATCTCATTGGTTTCTGGTGCAATGAATTCTCCTTCTTTTGTAAATACTGATGCAAAATTTCTATTTAGTTCTTCCGCAATCTCTGTATCCTCTTCTATGATTCTGTTTCCACTTTTAATCTTAACGATCGTGGCTTTTATCTTCCTTTGTGTGTGTGTGTGTTGTTTCTGTTGTTTCTGTTGTGTTTATTCGTGTACTGTGTTTATATGTGTGTGAGAACCTGTCTGATTCAAATATAACAAAGATAATGGATTGTTTTTTTGTTTAGGTCCAAGGTTAATTAAGCATTCGCCGTTTATGTATTATCTTTTCTTTCTAATAATCTAATTGTGTGGAGCGCGCGCGTTTGTATATGTTTACAGTGGTTGTATGTGTCTTGGTATGCGTAATTTTGGATGATCATCATTGTGTGTGAGAGAGAGAGAGATTTTTTTTTTTTTTTTATATCCTGGCCGAAGCCATTTCACGGGCGGATGATCATTTTGCCACTATGACCATAACTACCACAACTATTATCACGGCTACAACCACGGCTACTATCACTATTACTACCAATACTCTCACGATTACTACTACATCAACTACGGCTACCACACCTCTACTACTACCACAACTACTACCATTATTATCACCGTTAGTATCACAACTGCTACCATTACTATTACTACCACTACCATCACTACTACCACAATTACTACCACCACCATCATTACCACAATACCTACAGTATATATCACAACTAACGTTATAACCAGTACAAACAAACCTAATCACCCTAATCTTGCTGTTTCCAATCCTTCCTTGGATTTTTTCTATTATTTTCAACCCTTCTAATCTTACCAGTCTATTTAGTTCTTTCCCAATCCTTCATTTATCCTTTTTCAATCACTTCTTTATCATCTCATTTTATTCCTCCCCTTTTTAATGTCCAATCTCTTCTTAAGCCCTTCAGTACGATGGTGTTTTTTGCCTTATATTCTGGATACATTTAGACTATTTTACGCAGTTGAAGAAGGGCCTATGTTATTCAGAGGGTTTATGCAGTTGAAGAAGGACCGATGTCATTAAGAGGGTTTATGCAGTTGAAGAAGGACCGATGTCATTAAGAGGGTTTATGCAGTTGAAGAAGGGCCTATGTTATTCAGAGGGTTTATGCAGTTGAAGAAGGGCCTATGTTATTCAGAGGGTTTATGCAGTTGAAGAAGGACCGATGTCATTAAGAGGGTTTATGCAGTTGAAGAAGGACCGATGTCATTAAGAGGGTTTATGCAGTTGAAGAAGGACCGATGTCATTAAGAGGGTTTATGCAGTTGAAGAAGGACCGATGTCATTAAGAGGGTTTATGCAGTCTAAGAAGGGCCTATGTTATTCAGAGGGTTTATGCAGTTGAAGAAGGGCCTATGTTATTCAGAGGGTTTATGCAGTCTAAGAAGGGCCTATGTTATTCAGAGGGTTTATGCAGTTGAAGAAGGACCGATGTCATTAAGAGGGTTTATGCAGTTGAAGAAGGACCGATGTCATTAAGAGGGTTTATGCAGTCTAAGAAGGTCCTATGTTATTCAGAGGGTTTATTGAGATGGTACTTACGCCTTTGAGTCTTCGAGTTAATAATTTATCTAAATTATCCAATCCTCAATTAATCTCTTCCCCAATCTTCCCTCCAATAATCCCACATCCTCTGATCCCTCAGCAAGCCTCTCCCAATCTCTGTTCGATCAATCCTACATTATCTAGACCATCTTTGTTCCCATCTTTCATTAAAACACTCAAATATTTCCTCTAATCTTCCCATTTTTTCCCAATCACTCCTATCTTCTTTCCAATCACTGTTCTATCTTTCTTTCAATCACTGTCTTATATTTCTTCCAATCACTGCCATACTTTTCTTCCAATCACTGACTTATCTTTCTTCCAATCACTGCCATATCTTTCCTCCAATCACTCATATATTTCTTTCAATAACTACCATATCTTTCTTCCAATCACTGCCATATCTTTCTTCCAATCACTGTCATATCTTTCTTCCAATCACTGCCATATCTTTCTTCCAATCACTGCCATATCTTTCTTCCAATCACTGACATATCTTTCTTCCAATCACTGCCATATCTTTCTTCCAATCACTGCCTTATCTTTCTTCCAATCACTGCCATATCTTTCTTCCAAGAACTGCCATATCTTTCTTACAATCACTGCCATATCTTTCTTCCAACACTGCCATATCTTTCTTCCAATCACTGCCTTATCTTTCTTCAAATCACTGCCATATATTTCTTCAAATCACTGCCATATATTTCTTCCAATCACTGCCATATCTTTCTTCCTATCACTGCCTTATCTTTCCTCCAATCACTGCCTATCTTTCCTCTTATCTCTTGAAACTTTCCTCCAATCTCTTCCAATCCTCCCTTTCGAATATTATAGGTTTGAGTCCCGGAGGGAAGAAGGAAAACCTAATATTTAGTAGTGGCCCCGAAATCATTGACGATATGCCTATTATATAATAGCTCTCTTTCAAACACCCGCGGTCAGCCTGTTTGAAACACCCGCCACAGGGGAAAGAGTGCCGACATCATAAGTGCAACGCTCATTCTCTTATGGAATCGTCTTTATGGTTGGGTACTCACTACGAAAAAACTTCATAAAAAATAAAAAAAATAATTAGCCTAATAACTTAAGAATTGATAACAATTCTTAAGTTATTAACATCCACAAAGTTGGAAAGCTTTATTATAAAATAAAGCTTTCCAACTTTGTGGATTCTATCCAAGACGCTGAAGCTCGCAGCGTCATCCCGCCTTCAATGATATATCAAGATTAAACTTAAGACATCAACGAATGGGAAGGGGATGGAAGGGAGGGCCTACATCGTCAATGATTTCGGGGCCACTACTAAATATTAGGTTTTCCTTCTTCCCTCCGGGACTCAAACCTATAATTTATTAGTGGCCTTCCATCATTAACGATATGCCTGATATTTCAAGACTGGAGGGGGACATTCGTGACAATATCGAAACCACTAACAAATTACCATAGGTAGATTTAAACAACCATATAACAATCTTAAATTTATTGTTTACAAACAATATTTTGGTAAAAAATGGAAAGAAAGCAAATTACGTGCATTCTTGTCCAAAAACAAAAATAATTCTTTGACCCTTCCTAGGCGTCAAAGTTCTATAGGAACAAACAAATAATTTGATTATATATATTTTGTCCTTAACCCTTTCCCTGCGGGTGATGTTCCGGAACGCCATGGCAATTTACAGCAATTTCCAGGCTTTAAAAGCCTTTAAAAGCCGTAGAAATCGAGTGTCAGTTGGCGGGAGTGTTAGGGACCTCCGCCCGACTCTCAGAGCAGCCAGCCGCTCACAAAGTCTCTGGTCTAGCGCGGCTGTCTCGACAGTGCTGCCGAGCGAGCGAGAGCTAGTAATTAGCGAGTTTTCCCGAATGTCTATGGCAACACTGCGGGTGAACCCCGCCACCTACGAAGCTCGTTCTGGTGTCATTTTGAAGCTATCCGCCTAGTTTTTGGCAGAATACAATTCATTTCATGCAGACTCTTGATTAATAATTCAGGAGTGCCTAATAAAATAGCGCAAATAAGCCCGCAACGTAAGTGTTAAGATTAATTTTACATACTGTATATTTTGTACAACTTATCTTCTATATCCCATAGTGTAACTATTAATGATATGTATATATATTCAAAAATAAAAATTTGAACTGTATAACCAGTTCGGCTTATCAAGTATCACAGCTCGTATACTTATCACATTATCCGGCGAAGGGTCTGAGGGTCTTGGCTCTCCATTACCCCCTTCCCTCTCCCATACTCATCCCCTTCCCTCTTCCATATGCATCCCCTTCCCTCTCCCATATTCATCCCCTTCCCTCTCCCATATTCATCCCCTTCCCTCTCCCATATTCATCCCCTTCCCTCTCCCATATTCATCCCCCTTCCCTCTCCCATATTCATCCCCTTCCCTCTCCCATATTCATCCCCCTTCCTCTCCCATATTCATCCCCCTTCCTCTCCCATATTCATCCCCCTCCCTCTCCTATATTCATCCCCTTCCCTCTCCCATATTCATCCCCCTTCCTCTCCCATATTCATCCCCCTTCCTCTCCCACATTCATCCCCCTCCCTCTCCCATATTCATCCCCTTCCCTCTCCCATATGCATCCCCCTCCCTCTCCCACATTCATCCCCCTCCCTCCCCCACATTCATCCCCCTTCCTCTCCCATATTCATCCCCTTCCCTCTCCCATATTCATCCCCCTTCCTCTCCCACATTCATCCCCCTCCCTCTCCCATATTCATCCCCTTCCCTCTCCCATATTCATCCCCCTCCCTCTCCCATATTCATCCCCCTCCCTCTCCCACATTCATCCCCTTCCCTCTCCCACATTCATCCCCCTCCCTCTCCCACATTC